>JALBCR010003366.1:0-388320 GCA_030710515.1 Abscondita cerata
GGGGTTACGTCATTGCTGAGCACAAAATTATTTTTTACACGTGTTTCCAAACTCTAGGAGTGCGTTGACTCTTTCATCGTTTTCGTTTTTAATGAGAAAATCAGTATTGGGGTGAAGAAAATTCGTTCAGTTCCAAATAGACATAAGTGAGCGTAACTTAGATGTTTCGCTGATTCGTTTGTATAGCTTCAACTTTGCGCAATCTAGTATACACACTAAACACTACACTTTGGCGAAGAAAAATGTTTATCGTGACGTTGTGTTGTAAAAATAATATCTTTAGCAATTATTTATACGATTGCGACTCGTTATACTAGCGTATTTTGACAATACAAAATTTTACAGTATTCGAAACAAAGTTAGCTTTGAAATTTAATTATTTAAACAATTGTTAACATGAGGCAAAATATAAATATTGTTTATTTTATTATATTTGCTCCTAATCACTAACAATAAAGATATGTAACACATTTGTTGTGCGTTTGTTGCGTCGGAACCCGGCGGCAATAGCCAAACTTATGCGTACTTACATGATTTCTGAGTATAGCATTCTCTTCAATACCGACGCAAGCACTTTGAGCCGATGCTTACTCATATTGAAGCGTATTAAGAATGAGAGCTGGTGCCCGCAACCGCTGACGTCCAAGAGCCGCACCTTCTACCCTGAGCGTACGAGAAAGAAGTTTACTTTTTACTTACCGGACCGCGACGATTTTCCGCAACAGCCAGATAAACGATCCTCGATGACAATTCATCGAACTGTTATTGATTTTAATTTGAGATACATCATGAACCAAACGCCAACGACGGTACTATGGCGACCCTGACTGATTAAATTCTACGATACCCAGCAAAAGATTTCTGGCCGCTTTCTTACAAGAGAATAACAAGGCAGTTAGGCAAACTCTGGCGACGCAACAACAACGAGTATAACTACACTTTATTTAAAACAACCCTTTCTACTACCCCGCCAACTCTATAAAATGTCATGGCTACGTCCATTACCTGTTTGCTCGCCACTAACAACACTAGTGCTATTAGAAGAGGAGCCAGTCTCCAGCTCTCTTTACTTTACCACGATATAACGTACATCGATTTGACCTGATGTGCTACACGATAAGTCGTTTCATTAACTCCTCACGCCAAGATGAAACGTTACAACTCTACTTCCATAGGAACAACCGATCAAATACATCTTACACATTTATCTCACGAAACTCAACAAACCCAAGTCTTCAACGTCCAACTTATCCTAGAACAACGAGCTCGCCCACACGCCACGAAGAGTGGACATCAATGTTAAAGAAGCTTACAAGATCGATCCAAAAATTACCTAATTAAGTTTTTAGTCAAACATGATAAAGAACAAGTTATAAAAAATAAAATAAACTTAAAAATAACGAATGGAAATGATGATTTAACACGAAAACAAGGATAAACAAATCTGGAAATGAAATGAAATTACCAGTGTATATTTAATAAACATAATAAACCTAATTTACCTTATTGTTAATACACGAATTACAAAAAGAAACTTAAAAAGTTCTTTCTTCTACTTTTTACATTTGCAAAATCCTTAATTAATTCATTTATATTTAATTTATCTACCTCTTGTGCTTCAATTGCAATTAAAGATAAGTATTTAAGTCTTTTCTTAAGTACATTTTATTCTTAATAATTTTTATTATTTTAACTTGCTAAAAATCTTTCGAAGTAGCCACAGTGACAGGTAGTGTCAGATATAAAATTAAAGCTGTAGAAATTGGTAACTACAAGATGTTATTATATTTTATAATTAATAATTTCAAGTTCTTTATAAAATTTAATTGTTTAATTTCTCTTTCAAAAACTATTAGACACAATCTAATGACCTGGGTGGAAAATTTTACTAAGATCATTTTCATATTTTTTGCAAAATGTTCGTACATTATGATATCGTTTTCTGAAAAGAAATCAAGTTTTAGGCTCTAAAAACGCAAATTTTAATACAATATTTTCCATACTCCAAAACCTTTCATGAATTTGAGTTATACATATGTTCATAATTTTGTAAATACATTTACTCTAAATGCGTCTCGGCATTCTTAAACTTATGATCAAATGATTGATCTTCAAAAATCTTTTCGAGATAGGTCTTCTTTTTCAATAAAATTTTCATTAATATGCCATTTTCTTGCAATCACTTTAGCTTCAGATTCACAAATTTTAAACTTTGTCTTAATGTGCTCAACGTTGTAGATGTTAATTTTAATGCTTGTGAAGCTTTTGTAAATCAATGTTTTAGTTGCAATATTTTAGATGTATATTCACTCAGCTAAAACTTTCACCATAAATACGCACATAAAAAGAAATCAAATGTTGACATATTTTTCTTATGCGTTGTTTCTTCGCGTTCTTCTTTCTTGTTACTTTTGAGTATATTCCTGTTAATGATTTTATTATGTCAAAAATCGAAGTTTAACGGCTAATAAAGACGGGATTCGTTCAGACCACCTAGTTGGGTTTAAACGTTTTAGTTTAGAGTAATACTCGATTCTCCAGTAAAACTGGCTAAAATTTCCCACCTGTTTAAACTGGTACCAAAAAATTGAACATGCCTCCAATGATGCCAAAAAATTATCTGCTTCCACACATCCTTTAATGCAATCGTTTACTACTAAATTCAAATTGTGACTAGCGCAATGCATATATTCGGCATTAGGTTGTAGATCCTTAATTTTCTTTGCACGCCGTTATATAAACCGCTCATCACATTAGCTCCGTCAAAGCCTTGTCCTCTACATTTAGAAAAGTCCATATTATGTGCTGCTTCTGAGTACTTTGAAATTGCGTCTTTTATCCCAGACGCTGTTCGATCACAAATAGGTATGAAAATCTCTCTTATTTCGATGGATATTGGTTTTTTGTCTGAATTTCGTATAACTTCAACAAATCTATAAACATGACTCCAATTGATCAACCTACTGATGTCCTGAGTAGTATCCATTATGATCCAATAAAAGGTGCTGATTTAATATTTTCAACAAGACGATTTTCAAATTTTGCCCTATAACATCGATCAGTTCATTTTGTATTTGCGGGCTTAGATATTTAATTTGTCCTTTTCTTTATTACAAACTTGTTGAAGTACAATATCATATTTAGATAACAATTTTACTTGTTCTAAAAATAGTCCATTATATGCTTCCTCTACACTTTCATTGTGACTGCGAAACGGTAATGAATTTTTGCTAACATTATTGTAATATTTACCAAACGTTCTAACACTTGAATCCAAAAAATTTGTTTCTGTGTCTTACTTTTTCTTCAGTACTTTCATCGATGGTTTTGTTATGTTTCCACTGTTCGAAAATGCAACAAGCGTTAATGTGTGATCAGAATACTCATGGCTCTTTTTACTTTCCAGGAAAGATTTTTCCATGTATTAATTCCTTTAGTCCAATTAGACGCAGATGAAAAACAACCAACATGGCTGGCAGTAAACTACATTCAAATTTTGAGAATACTATATCCATAATCTGTCTATATAACCATAAGATGTTTTTTCTTATAATAATTTACAGAAAAAACTTGTTTTTCTTGATTTTTGTCCTTTGGGAATGGCCTCTTTGGTTCATATGATTGTGAATTAACAATTAAGTTAGTTTAATTTCATCAGTCAAGGAACTGTCTCTAAATTTGGAAATGCACTTTTACTATCAAAAATATAATCACTGTCACTACTAGTTTCAGCTGTGCTTGTGGATGCCTGTTGATCATTCTTCTGAATTTCCGAGCCAGATGGAAATGGAAAATGATCACTTTATCTGTTTCTGCTTCTAACGCTATTGGGACCATGCTTAGTTCTACTGTTTGTGTAACATTTTCATTTTAAAAAAAATGTGTAATCTTTGGTAATTTTATATTATCTTCTTTCTGTTTTGCTTTTCTTTCTTTTCGATGCACTACTAGTTTGACTTAAATTTGTTTGTCTATTCATGATCAAAATTATTGTTTATAGACAAAACACACAATTGCGAGTTTGCCGTCTGAAACAATAAAATAACTGTTTTCAGAAAAGGAAGAACAATTAAGAAATTACTAGTCTATTTGGGGTATGACGAAACTGATACATCCTTAATTCATATAATAAACTAAAAAGTAAAATAGCACCATCATACGTCTCTATCTACATCAGATTCGGGGTGAAATTGTAAATAATAAAGTATACTGTACGTGACGTATTGAATGATCTGAAGGTGTAGGCATATAAAACTAAAAATACATATTGTTAATTTTTAGGTGAGTTTCTTGCTTATTCAAAAACTACAAATCATTATTAAACAACACAAACTGTACAAAAGTAAAATATTTTCCATTATCGGTGATAGATCTGCCGAAAGGAATTTACTTGTAAATTTGGGTTACAAGGTAGGTTAGGATTAAATTAACGTAAACTAAGTATTTATGACTACTTGCCGCTTTTCATGGGAAACGATCACAGGAAACGACCTCAATGTCCGGAGAATTAATTGTAATATTCAAAGGGAAGACCACATTTTGTTTTTGAAAATATTAGTTTAGACAAAATCTTGTACGCTGAGTTAATAAAATGGCATTAGAAGCAAAGAACATTTATTCAACGACAAAATCAACAATAACTAAGATTTAAGAAAAAAATTTGCTTGAAATTATACGAATTAATTATTTCAAAATTGTAAAAGTACTTATTAACAAATTTTTATTGTACCTATACTTATTTGGTAACCAATCCATAAACGGTAAACCAATTAAGAAACTAACCTTTTCATTCAAATCCAATTCAAATTTTTTTCATGAATTGAAAGGTAACTGGCAATCAAAGCTGTCTCATAAACGCAACTGTAAACGATACACTTGTTCGCGTCCCAATCATGCATAATTAAAGAGTATCGGAGCCGGGTTCAGTTGTAAATTTGATTTACCAAAAAATAGATTTTTCTTTGGGGTTTTGGGGCCCCTAGATTCACGGGCCCTGTACACGCTTAAGCGCTATTAGTAGTTACGCCACTGGAAATTACCCAAAACTGGAAGACCCAAAATTCAAAAACTAATTGAAAACTCTAAAGACAAATGTAATATGATGACAAAACAAAGCAAAGAAATAGGGATATAAATACAAATAAAAACACAAAACCAAATTTGGAAATGGGAACTTGAAAGTTAGGGTCTTAAGGGTAAGGACTTTGAATTAATAGAAGAATTCTAAAGAGGTTATACTACAAATTTTAGCAATAATAACTGACACAAAATGTCAGAATGGGCAAGGAGCATAAATATTAGAGAAAAGAACACGTTTTAATATATTGTGAGGTATCAAAAGATAAGCATATAGCAGCAGAGAGTAGGTGCATCATTAATAAAAAAACCCAGCAAATAATATCATTAGCTGAAAGGAAATTATGGAAAAATTATTGGTAATAGTAAATAGTAGAAAAAATCCAAGGGAAAATTTTAATATAATTACATACATTTAAGTTTAATTTCAAAATTCATTAATATAAAATAGGTACCGAGTGAAACAGTTTGAAATGGCTATACGGTTAAAAAATTTATGGTGCTACTATTTGGCAAAGCTAAGTCTTTCAATTCTTTTAAATTACAATTAAAAATATCGACATTATTACTAATATTTAATTCGTTGAATTGTCTCATGATTCTAGGAATGACAGAGTGGTAACTAAAATCTCTTTTCTTACATTCTATACTAAATAATTTATAGCGACGAGTGGTACGTGAAGGAACATTGAAACTTATTTGCTGTAACAATTCAGAATACAATTAACAATTTTAAACAAAAACTATATCGCAGAAACTACGTCTATCAGTTAAAGAGCTTAGATTTACCTTATTCAGAACAAAACTATAATCACCATTAATATGTCTATGACCTAGCTTATACTCAAAATGTAACAATTTCTTTTGAACACGGTCAATGAAATCAACTAACGTAGAAGAATAAGGACACCATATAACAGAACAATACTTTAAAATGGAACGGACTAATAACGAACAGTACAACGATTTAACAGTATTTACATTTCTAAATTGACTAGTATTTCTTATAATAAAGCCTAGCACTTATGTTTGACTTTGCAACTATATTACAAATATGGGTTCTAAAAGACATATCTTTCGTGAAAGTTACACCGAGATCATTGACCTTATCAACTATTTTTAAAGACTGACCTAATAAACTATAGTTGATATCAAACTCTGATTGCTTTCTTAAAAACAAAATTATGAAACATTTGCTAAGATTAAGTTCTATTTTGTTGGTTTTACACCAATTAGATCTTGGTGCAATAACACCATATCAGAGACACAACAAATAATTATCTGCAAATAGTAGTAGTAAACTGTTCAATAAAACAAATCTTATGTCATTTATAAAATATTAAATAATAAAGGTCCCAAATGTGATCCTTGTGGGACTTCTGAAGAGGCCAGGAAGAGTTCTGAGAGGTGAGAAGGAGATATCTTTACAGCCAACCAACAATCACGAAGATAATCAGCAAACCAGTTCAAAAGCGGGTCACCAAAACCCTATACAATCTTAGTTTGTACCAGAAGATCATGATCTACACGATCAAAAGCTTTCCTAAAGTCAGTGTAAACAGAATGCACTATTTCATCCATTTCCAGTTTGTCCAGAATAAATTGACTATATATTGCCAAATTAGTATTAGTAGACCTTCCTTTTGAGAAACCATGCTGCTCAGTAATAATAATTTGCTTGAAGACTTCAGTGAGATTTGCATTGACTAATTTTTCAAAAAGCTTGAGAAAAACAGATAGGAGGGTGATTGGTCTATAATTTGTAACTAATGAAGCATCACTACTCTTAAAGATTGATCTAATATGGGCTCGTTTCCAGAAAGACGGAAATTTACCAACTTTCAGAGACCAATTGAACAAAATTTGTAGCGGAACACTAAGTATCATGCTACATTCTTGAAGCACCAATGGACGTACTTCGTCAGGACCGGCGGTTTTTTACATTATCCGACTGAAGCAGATTGAAAACATCGAATTGACTAAATTGAATATTTGATAGATCACATTTGGGAGGGCGACAGAAGATTTCATCATTACAAGTGTATTCCGACTCCAGGTAATTGATAAACTGAAGAGAAAAAGCTTGCAAACATGTTTGCAACCTCAAGACGATTTGTTGACTGATTATCACCAAATTTCATCATCTCAGGTAAGTTATTACTACCTCTTAATGTTAAGCTGTGATTGCATAAAATTCTACCTACCACGCAATCTGGATTTCGCAAGGGCTTCAGCTGTGAAACTGCATTAAATAAAATTATATACGATATTGTGACAAGTACAGATCAAGGAAAATTACTGTTTTAATTTTATTAGACTTTAAGTTAAAGCTTTCGACAACCTAAATCACGAAATTCTCATCAGCAAGCTAAAATCAATAGGTTTAGATCCTGTAAGCTTAAGCTTTTAAATCTTATTTACATAGAAGGGAACAACGTGTGCAAATCAACAATAAATTATCTGACAGTCAATACTTAGACACAGGAGTTCCCCAGGGTTCCATACTGGGTCCGCTTCTATTTTCTCTATACACCTCATCGCTGCCACATTTTATAAAAGCATTGCCAATATCATTTCTACGCGGATGATTCTTAGCTTTTACTACTCCTTTTATGAGCATAAATCTGAAGATGCAATCTCGAAAATCAATTATGATCTAAAACAAATTAATAGATTTCTAGAATTCCATAACTTAAAATTAAACGCTGAAAAAATCAGACTTAATAGTCTTTGGTCCTAATACAGCGAGAAGCAGAGTTATAAATAAACAATCGTTTAAACTATACCTGAACAAAAGCAGTTTTGATTCAGAAAAATGTAGTGAAAAACTTAGGAATACTCATTGATCACAAATTAAAATTTACTGATCATGTTACAGAAAGCTTACATATCTTTAAAAACAATTTATTGTAGCAGACATTATTTACCACTGAAAACCAAAATCATGCTAAGTGAAGCATTAGTTATGTCATCCCTTAATTTCTGCAAATCAGTGTATAGCCCATTTCTAGATAATTATAATCTTCAACGGCTCCAAAACTGAAAAACTCCTGTATCCGTATGGCATTCGTAAGTATGACCGTGTTTCACATAAACTTCTTACGATTAAATATGAAAAATAATGTGCTGCTTCATTCAGCAGTGTTCTATCATAAAAGTATAGTACTTCAAAAAACCTCCTACTTGTACAATAAGATTCAATTACAGAACAGATGTACATGCGTATTTAGATATTTTGGAAACTATTATGAAACCTTCAGTCGAAGTGTTTTATCCAGACGAAGATTATATTTTCCAACAAGTAAGTATTCTTATTTCACTATACTTTCTCCAAAAATAGTTCGGGATCTGTTGAATTAACATTTTCATAATGTATTTTTGTTGTTAAAGGACAACGCCCCTATTCATACTTCGCGGGTTGTGCGCAATTGGATACGAGAAAATAACTTGGAGCTGTTACCCTGGCCAGCAAAAGCTGTTTGGGCTCGAATACTTGCTGTTATCCGAAGACAACAAGGGCCAAATTTTATACCAGTAAACCGTAATGCACTAATTGCAGCCATTGATACCGCATGGGAAACGATTAATATTAATTATATTGATACCTTGATAGCGTCAATGAGCAGACGCCTCCAAGAATGTATCAATAATAATGGAGGTCACACCCATTATTGATTTCTTATATTTATTTATATAGTAATACCTTTATTTAAAAAAAAAGTTTTCATTTAATTTTAAACTATAACTTGGTATCTTAATTATGTAATAAATTCTTGTCAAAAACTAAATATATACGTTGACAATAAGAATTGCCTTAGTTTTTATTTTCATTTTTATATTAACTACAGAAAAATGAAACGTCATAAAATATACATTTTGTAAGGACTAAATATTATGAATAGAGAGTTTAATGATTTTTTTAATAACTTACAATAATTAGTAGGTTAGATTTATTTAAAAATAAGTAATAATCAGTCAACCCAAATAACCATGTTTAGTTTTTGATTTAATTTAAAAGTTATTGCTTGTAGACGTTTTTAAATCAAAATTATTTCTAATTTTATTTTGTAAACATTTCCTAAACAAAATTTTGATTCGATAATTAATCGAGCTATGGTGTTTAATTAGCGATACCTTCAAATATATTCTTTAAAGAAAAAATTAAGTAAGCAACGTAAATTACCTATTTTCTAAAACGTGCTTAGTGTAATGATTCATTCTACAGTCCTTCTATAAGATAACCCCTGCTGAGACTACCTGCTGTTAGAATTGTAAATGATACCCTTAAGCCCGCTTCACAATGTGCAAACTTTTGTTTACAGAAATTGTGGTGTCCAAGTTTTAAATTTCATGAGTGTACAAATCAGGTGGCAAATAAAGTCCTCATTATTATTATTATTATTATTATTATTATTATTAATGTTGGAAAAAGTGGAGGTACAGAAAATTAGTTACTGAAAAGTATGAAAGGAAAATTATTATGAAAGGTGTGGATATGTACAGAGAGGAGATAAGTAAGTTTGAGACAGGAAGGAAGATATTATGGAAAAGGAAATAATAACAGAGAGATATAGACACGCAAATGCAAGAAAGAAGAGCAAGAATAAACGAAGGAAAAAGGTGTAATTAATAACGGAAGAGTGCCAAAATACATAATGGAGGGAAATCGCTGAAAGAAAAAAATGAAGAAAAGGGGTTTTAGAACAGGAAATGAAGAAAATGAGAATAAATACTGGTTGGAGGATAAAGAGAGGATATGTGGATTGTGTGGGGATGCGATGGCTATTGGGTGAGAAAGGAGAGGGAGTACAACGGATAAAGGAAGTAGCTGGAGAGAAGAAAAAAGATGGACGAGGAGGAAAAGAAAGATAAAAGGAAGATAAAAAGCGATAAAAGATGAAGGAAAAGTGAAAAGAAGATTTTGTTAAGGGAAAGAAGATGAAAGATGTTTAGAAAAGAAGAGGTAGGAGAGTTAATTTTGTTAAATAAGAATATTGTTAGTTTGGTAGTAAGAAAGTATTATTTTTAGGTTATATTTGTATAGAAAACTGAATTCTATTTGTTATTTGTATAAAAGACAAAAAATAAATAAGATTCACTTCTTATACTTTTCAAAGCTCTCTAAAAACTAGTTAGATCCCTTCTTTGCATTTGTTTTGAAACAAAATATTTTCAACGCTTGCTATAATATTTTTAACAAAAATAAAACCACGCCAACTATATATAAGAATTTTTTAAATTAAAAATTTAAAAATAGAACGATTAACCAAGAAATAAAAATTAAACTCGTGAGTGCTTATTTATTTTTTGTGAAATTGAAGATTATTTATTTTTTTAATTTTTAGATACTTTGATCGGGCGCAATTTTTACAGATTATTCAACAAATACTTAATTATGCTGTTTTGTTTAAAACATTTTTTGAAAAAATTAAGTCCTTAAAATATAAAAAAAAAATGAGAAAAAAATTATGCAATTGATTATTTTGGGATTTAAAAGAAATAGAAAACAATTAATTCAACAATAAAAAAAATGTTAATTATAATTATGTGTAACTAAAAAACAACAAAGATTATATTATTATTAGTATTGATATTATCAAAAAAATATATAAAAAAATAATTTTAAAAATTAAAAAATTTTGTATAAAATTCTTTTGTAAAAAAAGAAATATTAAAACAACCATAAAGTTGAAAAGCTTAATATTTATATTTTTAATGAAAGAAGATAATAAAAAATATGTTTTAAGTTTTCTTTAAAACCTTTGTTTTTGTGATTTCTTTTTCAACACGCTCTTATTTGTTTAAAACGATAAATTTTAATATTTTTATGAGAAACATTTAACGCATTTTGGTGTTAAAATTTAAGGTTTTCGTCTTTCAATTTTTTTCTTTTATTTTTTAAATTAGTAGGTAATTTAATTCCAACTCAAAGATACAACATAAAAATGACATATTTAATTTGGAAAAAATGTTTTCAAAAACAGCAGATGATGGTGATAAATATAAAAATCAAAACAAATAAAAAAAGCTAGAAAACAAATATAGGTAATATAAATTTTGATTTCCAAACCAAAAATTTTAACACCTCTTTTTCACTTTTCTCACGAATTAGTGTTAGTACGTTATAATGAAACAAAAAGAAAATTATATTCGATGACCGGTCGTCCGTCCGTATGTAAACTAGATATAGGGAAAGCCACCCGTCCGATTTTTGTTACAAGGATTTTATTTATAATTCCGAAGATTTGGTTAGTTTTTGAGCATGATCTATGTAGACAAAAGGACCGATAACCTACATAGATTTTCCAATTTTTAAATATTTATAAAAATATTTATTTTACACACATTTTTATTTCAAATAAAAGTTGTATATAATTTAATTATACATATTTTTTGTTTAAATTATTTTTTGATCCAATAAGGGATGTTCTTTCTAATATTTTTGATAAAATAGATAGTAAGCTTATAGGTCTTAGATCCTTGTAATGTAAGGGCGCAGATAATTTTGGGATAGGATTGATAATTGCCACTTTCCAAGGATCAGGAAAAACTAAATGTAAAATAAATGTTATAATATAAGGGCAACACAATTTAATCATTTCAATGCTCAATCCGTCATACCCAGTGGACTTAGTATTAATAGAAGCAATAGCGTTAGTAATGTCTTCTACATAATGTGGTTTGGTAGATAAATATTCTTCTACTGTTTTAGTCAGTAGTTCCGAAGGTGATGATGCAGGAGAGATGTAACAAATAAGAATTTATTGCTTCAACATTCCTTAAGTGAGATGGCACTACAGGATTGGGTGGTGTATAAACATTAGCAGTTTTAAAGCTTTCCATATTACTCGAGTTTTGGTAAGACATTTTGAGTTTAAGTACATTTTCTTTTCTCTTTAATAGCTAAATTAACCGTATTTTGCAATATTTTATAAAAGAAATCTTTGTCTTTTTCTAGTTTTGTGTTTGATACTTAAAAATGCTTTATCGCGTATTTTCTGCATTCTTCTAATGGTATCGGTTAACCACGGAGCAGGCGGTTTTGTAAAGCGTTTTGTGACGAGTGGCATGTGTTTATCAAAAATATTACCCAAAATGTGATTCATAAGATGCACCTTATCTTTTATATTGGGTAAGTAAATTATTTCATTTAAGTTTGATGATAATAGATCAGAATATAAAGATTCGAAAGAAAAACTTATTACAAATTACGATAAGTGCCAAAATGAAAGTTATTGTAGTTGTCCACTGATACAATCAATCAATCAATATATTTATTTTGTTTTTTTAAATAACAAAAGAATCGGTATTTTATTTTATTTACAAATCAACTTAACTTCAAATTTCTTTTTCCTATCATCTATCCATTTCCTTCTCTCCAACAGTTCCCTCATCCATTGTATCCCCTCTCCCTTCTCCCCTAGCAGCGTCTTCCATTCTGTTTCCTCACGTCTCAGCTCTGCGCACCTGTCTTTCATGTGTTATATCCTCCCATTCCTCTCCACACAGCCTGCACATTCTCTCCTCCTCACCCCTCCAATACTTGTTTCCATACTCTTCATTACCGGCTCTAAATCTTGCTATAATTCTTTTTCTTTTAGGCTTCTACCGTCTGTAATGTACTTCGGCACTTCTTCTGTTGTAATTTGTCTATACTTCTCGTTATATTTACCTTCTTTTATTCTTACTCTTCTTTCTTGTATTTGTACGTCCTTATCCCTTGCTATTATCTCCTCCTCCATAAGCCTTCCTTCTTGTCTTAACCTCTTGATCTCTTCTCTCGCATACCCGCATCGTTCATAATATTTTCTTCTTTCTTCTTCTCCATATCGCCTTTTCTGCCCATCCACTTCTTTCCAGCATTCAAAGAGTATCTCGTTATCTTTTCTGTTCACCATTTTTCTTCATACCTTAAAGCTCTCTTTCCTGTTTGTATCCTTATTTTTCTAGTTTTAGTTCTTCTTCGACTATATAACCCGGTGTCTCTTTCTCAAGTCCTAACGTCCACTTACCATATTTTTCCTGAATCTTCTCCAGTTCATCCCATTCCTTCCATCCCCAAATCTCCGCCCCATACAACATCACACTTCTTACTAGCCTCTCAAAAATCCATATTCTTTTCTTACATCCTTTCCAAATGTTTTTCTCCTATCCCCCATACTTGCCCGACTATTTTATTTCCTTTCTGTCTCAACACTTTTATGTGATCCCCATCCTTATTGTCATATCTAATAGTGTACCCTAAATATCTATACTTATCTACTCTCTCTATCTCTTCCTCCCCCACCACCATTTATTTTCCTTTGGTCTTCCTTTTTCTTCTTAAATTCTATTATTTTCGTTTTCTCAACATTTGCTTCTAATTTTTTTTTCTCCAGGTAGCTTTTCAAAACTTTAATCACCCTCTCATCTCTTCTTCCTTTGACGCTAATGCGACAATATCGTCCGCATACGCCAGCACCCATACCTTTTTCTTCCAATTACAATTCCTCCTACCTGATTTTTCTTCATTTCTTCTTCTAAATCTCTAATATATATTGAAAATAGGCTTGGGCTTAATGGACATCCCTGCTTTAGCCCTCTTTCCGTCCAAAACTCTCTTCCCAATTTCATTCCCACTCTCGTTCTACATTTTGTCTCCTCATATATTTCCTCTATTGCGTCTTTCACATCCTTGTCTATCCCCACTTCTCCCATAATTTTCCATAATCGTTCCCTTTCCACGTTGTCGAACGCTGCCTTAATGTCCAAAAATATAGCAAATACCTTTCCTCTTTTTTTCTATTTCTTGATTAACTAGGTGTTTTAGTATGTAAATATTATCTATCGTCCCTCTTCCTTTTCGAAATCCGTTTTGCCAGTCTGGGATAATTTTCTTCTCGTCTAATTGTTTTTCTAATCTTGCTCTTATAATTTCAGCATATATCTTGTATCCCACATTCGTTAGGTTTATCCCTCTGTAATTTTCACTTGTTTTGTATCCCTCCTTTGTATATTGGGCATATTATTGCCTCCTTCCATTTTTCGGGTATTCCTTCTCCTTTCCATATTCTTTCGTATATCCTTCTTAGCTGTTCTCTCATTTTTCTCCAGTGTATTTCCATTGTTCTCCTTGCGTTCCATCCGTCCCTTCTGCTTTCCCTATTTTCACTTTTTCTATTGCTCTCTCCATCTCCTCTTTTTCTATCCCGCCTTCTCTATGCCTTATTTTGTCCTCTCCATCTCTTTGCTTGTTACTTTTTCTTCCGTTCCTTTTAACATTTTCTTGCAGTATTCTTCCCATTCGTTTCCTTCTATTTTTATTTCCATCCTTTTTGTTTCCCCTCTTGGTTAATAAATTCCCATGCTTGTCCCTCATTTTTATTTGTTCTATCCTTTTCCCCATCTGTGTTTTATATTCTTTCTTTCTTCTTTCACATATTTCTTTGAAATTTGCTTTTACTTTTTGTATTGTTCTATCTCTATCTTTCCTGTTTTCCAACTCGTCTTCCTTTCCTCACTTCTCTTTTCCCCTTATCACACTCTTTGTTCCACCATTCTTTCTTGTTTCCTAATTCTTTTTTGTTTTTCTGTACTTTCTTTTCCGTCGCCTCCTTCATTTTTATTAGTATTCTCTCAATATCTTCTTCCATCTCTCCTGATATTTCCATTTCTTCTTCCATTTTCTCTTTATATTTTTTACTGTCTCTTCTGTCCATATTTTCTTTTCTCCCCATTCTTTATTTTTTCATCTTGATTCTCTTCTTCCTCTTCCAACATGATCACTTCCAATGGTTGGTGGTCTGATTCCACTTCATCTCCAATTCTTAGCAATTCCACGTCCTCCTTACATTTTTCATTTAATAATACATAGTCGATTACAGACTGCCCCTTTCACTTATGTATGTATATTCTCCTTTTCACCCTCTTCCATATTTCCGTTCATAATTATCCAACCTCTTTCTTCACATAGCTCTAATAATCTTCTTCCTTGTCCATTTATTTTTGTCCATGGATCTCCTATTTTTAACTCTTCCATTTATCATTATTCCTCCTTCTTCCCCTATTCTGGCATTAAAATCTCCCCTATAATCAGCTGCCTTCCTCTCTTTCTTTTATATACTTTTCAATGATCATTTTAGTTTCCTCCATCTCTCTTCCATAAATCGTCAGTATGTTATACTTCTCTCCATTTTCTGTTTTACTCGCGTATTCATCATCCCTTTAATTTCTCTACTTTTCCCTCCTCTTCTATTTCCCACCTTTTTACTCCTATAATTATTCCTCCTTTCGCTCTTCCCCTTTTTCCTTTCTTTCCGCATATTGAATTTCCCATACAAATTCATTTGGCATTTTGTCCTTCCAAACCTCCCAATCTTTTTCCTCCATCCAAGTTTCCACCATGCCCACCATTTTAAAATCCTTTATATATTTCAAAAATTCTCCCCCCCTTATTTTTATACCCGCAATGTTCCAAAAAGTATTTTATTTTTCTTTAATTTTTCCCATTTTTCTTAACCCTCCTTTTCCCATTTCCTCTTCCCCCTATATCTTTGATTAGTTTTTGGTAACCATTTTCTTATCTGTCTCTCCTTCTCTATCCATCTTCTTTCTTCTCCTCCAACCCAAATTTTTTTGTATGCAATTTTCACTATGTTTCCTTCTTTTCCAATTTCTTTGCCTCCATCCTTATGATTGCTTGAATTTCCCTCTCTTTCTTTGTCAAATCTTCATCTATATATATTTTCGTGCCTTTCATTTTACCTTTATTCCTTAGAATTTCTATCTTGTCTTCAATATTTTCCATTTTAATTATCACTATACCTTTTCTTATTTCCGTAGCTTCCTCAATTTTCTTTTCGATTCCTAACGTCTCTTTTATCATATCTTCTATTTCTTTTTTATTTTTTTTCTTCCTCCTCTTATCTCCACTCCCTTAATCACCAAATTTTTCTTCTTGTCTTCCTTCTCTAGAAATTCTACTCTTCTCTCTAAACTTTCGCATTTTTCTTCCAGTCTTACACTTTTGTTCCAGCCTTTCACTAATTTTTTTCATTTCTTCTTTCATCTCTTTAATTTCCTCATTAGTTTTTACCTGATTTAATTTGATTTCTTTTATTTCCTTCAGCATTTCTTTCCATATGTTTCTTATTTCTTCATCATCTTCAGTTCTTCCCGTGCTTTTCTCAACTCTACTTTTTCCTCCCTCCTTTCGTCGGTTTCTCAGGTGATCTTCCCACTTTTTACTTTTCCTAAAGACTTTGAACAGCTCTTCTTCCGTTCTTCTTTTTTGTTTCCGACAATGATCCTTCCGATTCTGACATTTTAGTAATTCCGCTTGCACACACGAATTATTAATTCCTATTTCTAACGATCCCCAGTTTTAACTATAATTGTTCAATTTTATTCTATTAAATAACTGTTCAACCTGTCCCCAATTAAATAAAGATTCACGAATGTATTAAATTAAGTCAAAATAAACTATAAATACGTTCCTTTATCACTTACGTTCATATTATGTACATATATCTCCTATCACTACCTATCACACTTAACACATTGTTATCTGCTTCTATAACGCATTTCACAATTGATTACATACACCTTCATACAAAACCTAACCGTCCATTATTTAATTATAATTACTTAAACTGACTTTTCCGCACAAATTGAAAACACGTCCAACCTTTCTGATGGTCTAATACCGAATCCACTGATACAGTGAAATGTGTTAACTCATGATTAGATATATCAGTAGGAAGCACACACCAGAATTTAGTACAAACTCTTCATCTGACACATAGATATGATCGATTAATGAGATGTTGTTAAGACCAACGCGTGTTCCATCTCTAATAATTTGAATCATATCAAAGGTATCATCATGTTGATAAGTTTCACAAAATTATAACCGTTTGTCTTTAGAGCATCAATATTAAAATCGCCAAGTAAGATTAATTTATCGAGATCCATGGATATGATAGCCAACATTTCTTCATGCTTATCAATAAAAAACGCCTCAAGAAAAATGTGGTTGGCCTATAACATACACCAATAGCATATTTAACTTTTAATAACTATTTTATCCAGCAGATCCTCAATTGTAGTCGCAGTTGTAATTAATGGCATATGGCAAATTGTCTTTAATAAATAACGCCATCCCTCCCCGTCTGCCAATAGAACGGTCAACACCAGTGGCGGCTTGTCCATATGGTCATTTGGTCAATGACCTCTCAAAAATTTTGACAATATATACAAAAATATTCATTATTACGTGTTTTATTAAAATAGGTAATTAAGTCGCAAGTACAATAACTTAAAATTTATCGGCCGTCGTTCGTAATTCATCCTCTTCAACCTTGGGCTGGCGGTGCGAATTGTCCTCATTGAATTAGATCTACCCGGAAAAACTCGAAAAACGTGCAGCGCCCGAATAAACGCGAACGTCCGAAACAATAATCAACTTTGGGTCATGAGCCGGGTGCCGCAGTTTACGTTGCCTTCGTATAGGGTGTACAACTACGCTCGATTTTTTATTCGATTTTCGCGTGTTTTAAATCAATTTAATTTAATTTATATTGACGTTTTACTGTTGTTGTGTTGTTTTGTAAAAATACTATTTTTGATTCGCGTGTGCATGCGCTATAATAGAAAATGTCGGTAGTGCAGAAAATTAAACAACTAAAAGTGCTAACAAACTTAATTTTACACAATTAGTTGAGTTCAAGGCAAATGGTCGTCCTTTGCCAGTACTAAGTTTACGACAGACTAGCAAAGACAAAAATAAAGATGTTCATCGAAACTTTCGCAAGGTAATGTACGATTTAGCTAACTGGATATGTGGTTGTGAAGTATCAAATGTATTTTACTGTTTTGTTTGCTTATTATTTTCTAAAGACTCGTCAGACTCGCTATAGTCCAAAACCGGTGTCAGAGATTTAAAACATTTAAAAGAGGAAATAAAAAACATGTTTCGTCTGCAGAACACATGAAATGCTCGGTAAATTTTGCAACCGTAGGAAATGTTGATATTCGTACACAGCTAGACAATGCTTATAGAAAATCCCTTAGAGATTTTAATGAGAATGTTTCGAAAAATCGCTATATTTTGATCAAAATTGTAGATTGTATAAAATTTTGCGGTGCATTTGAGTTATTTTAAGTATGCCAATTTTTGAATTAATTTTGACCTCCCAGTATGATTGACCACGAGCCGCCACTGGTCAACACGAATTAAATTATAATTTGGTATATAGAGTTTGGTATCTAATATTGTCGGATTTAGCCATGTTTCACTAACCCGCAAACATCATAAATTTGAGTATGCAATAAATCTTTAGATTTATCTAATAAAGGCATTAAAGAACGTACATTCAGATGCTCTATATTCAAATGGTCCATTCGTATACTCAGTAGAATAAAAATAAGTGAAAGTTGCAATCAACATGACTGCCAGCCGCTACTAAATTTAAAACTAATTTAAACAAAAAATAATTTCGTAATTTGAAAGAAAGAAGGAAAAAGGCCACAATCATACTTCAGGTTATTTATAATACGAGGGCCGTTCAGAAACTAACCTCCGGTTGATTGAAAAAAAATACACCAAGTTAAGTAAAAAATATTTTTAATATACATCTTACAACTACATCTTTGCACTATTTTTGACATAGTCTCCATAACGATTGAGGCACTTATCATATCTCTTCACAAGCTTTGAAATTCCTTCTGCATAAAATCACCCGCTTGTGCCTTGAGCCAGCCTGTGACCGCATCTTTGAGCTCTTCGTCGTCATCAAACCGCTGGGACCCGAGCCATTTCTTCATATGCATGAAGAGGTGATAATCGCTTGGCGCCAGATCTGGGCTATAAGGTGGATGGTTGAAAACGTCCCACTTGAAGGACTCAAGAAGGGCTGTTGTTCTACGAGCAGAGTGAGGACGGGCGTTATCGTGCAAAAAACGATAACGGAAGTCAGCATACCACGGCGTTTGTTCTGTATAGCCCGTCCTAATGTTTTTAGTGTTTCACAGTACACGTCTTGATTAATGGTCGTCCCACGTTCCATGAATTCAACCAACAACACCCCTTTGGCATCCCAAAACACCGTTGCCATCAGTTTTCTGGCAGAAAAATCTTGTCGGGCTTTTTTGGTTTGGTAGGCGAATCTGAATGTGCCCACATCTTTGATTGTTCTTTTGTCTCAGGGTTCACGTACTTAATCCAGGTTTCGTCACCGGTCACGATTCTGTTTAACAATGGTTCTCCTTCGTCCTCATAAAGTGACAGAAAGTCTAATGCAGAGGCCATTCTTTGAGTTTTGTGGTGGTCGGTAAGAATTTTGGGCACTCATCGTACACAGAACTTACGGTAACCCAATCTTGCTGTCACTATCTCGTACAAAAGAGTTTTAGAAATCTGTGGAAAATCAGTAGACAACTCCGCCATTGTGAAACGTCGATTTTCACGAACTTTTGCATCAACTGTCTGAACGAGTTCGTCAGTCACCAATGATGGTCTACCACTCTCTCTTCATCATGAACGTTTCTCGTCCACTTTTAAATAAACGTACCCATTCACGGACAACTCCTTCACTCATAACTTTTGGTCCGTACACGGCACAAAGCTCACGATGAATAGCTGCTGCAGAGTATCCTTTGGCTGTAAAAACCTTATAACAGCACGCACTTCACATTTGGCGGGATTTTCTATTGCAGCACACATTTCAAACTGCCACAAAAACTAAACTAGCGCAGGTACGATGTTCACTCGACTACGGCTTGATGCCGACTGACCTGCTGAGCGCGTGAATGCACAGATGGCGCGCTACTCCCCCACTACCCGCACTATGACCAATCGGAGGTTAGTTTCTGAATGGCCCTCGTATGTACATGTATAAAGAGAAATGTAACAAGCTCCGCAGTAAAAGATAAATAAACCAAAGCATTAAATGCAAATTCGAGTAATATTTGGTTAAATGCAATCGTAGTAAAACCGATTAAGCTTACATATAGTACTTACAACTAAATTTGTAAAATCCATAATAAGAACGTTAAAAAACAAAAACTAACTCGAGATTTTCTGTTTACCTAATATTCTCCTTAAGGTATCTTCTTAATTATTTGAAGCACTCGCGCACAGTGCATACATGATCACCTGGATTTTCTATTTTGTACACTTTATTACACATTTTAACCATTACTTTTCCATTAGTAGTCCATACATCCCTGTAATTTAGATTTAGTTTTGTTTTTGTTTGTATCAGAAGATTTGCTCTAGTTTTACACAAGTCTTCTACGCAATTGCTTCTTATATGATAATAGATTTTGTTCCTGATATCACGTCTTACAAAACGGACTATAACTGGTTTAATTTTATTGTTATCTGTTGAAGTCGATGAGAAATGTCGATATCTTTCTCATTTTATATTAATACCAAGCTTATCTTTAAATAAGTGGATTAGCGTTAAGTTTTAATTTTCTGTTTTTTCTTCTGGGAGACCGAATATCCTTAAATTGTTTGACCTAGAGTATTGCTCTGTGGCTCCCATTTTATACGTAACAATATTTTCGAGTGAAATTATTTTATCTTCTAGAACGAATTCATTTTTCGTTTTTCGTCTTCAGATAATTCCATTCTTGATTGCCTTGTTTCCGGCATTTCAAACAAATTTGCACAAATAAATAACACGAAATAATTAACAATTTAGTAACAGCGGCGAAAACACGTCTACACGATGCAAGACATTCACTTAGAATCCTTCATATAGAAGTTTATTGTTCTTTCTGTTTTCCATCCTTTTTTCGACTCTCAACGCTCTCTTTCCAGTTTCTATCGGTATTTTTTCTAATTTCATTTCTTCTTCCACTATATAACCAGGTGTCTCCTTATCCAACCCTAACGTCCACTTCCAATATTTCTCCTGTGTCTTTCTAATAGTTCCCATTCCTTCCATCCCCAAATCCCTGCTCCATATAACATCACACTTTTAACTATTTTGTCGAAAATCCATCGTCTTTACTCTAAATCCTTCCCATATGTGATCCTTTCACCTATCCCCCAAACTTGTCCTACTATTTTGTTTCCTTTCTGTCCAACTTCTCTCTTTATTAGACCATACGTCGATTTCGACAATCTAAATGTATTTATATAAATATTATCCGCTGATCGGGTATCATAGTGGTGAAAATTTCTTGTTATCTGATAATGTGATAAATTATTTTTTATATAAATTAAACAAAAATAAATGTAGAGACTTGGTAATGTAAGTATTTCCAACCTAGCAAATGCTGGTCTACAATCATCACGATACCTCAGTCCGCCAATGATGCGTACTGCTCGCCTTAGGAGTCCAAATAGGCAATGCCTGCCAGCTGAATGTCCCCACAGATACCTAATGTTATAACCTAAGTACCTGTAATCGTCCACTTTCTCTATTTCTTTCTCTCCCCACCACCATCTCTCTTCTTTCCGTCTTCTCTTTCTCTTTTTAAATTCAATTATTTTTTGGTTTTTCCACATTTGCCTGTAGCTTCTAAGTATCTTTTTAAAACCTTAATCACTCTTTCATTTCTTCTCCATTCTTCGCTACTGCCACTATATCATCTGTTTACGCCAGCACCCATACCTTTTTCCTTCCTAATACTACTCCTCCCACTTGATGCTTCTCTAGTTCTTTCTCCAAATCTCTTATGTATAATGAGAACAGACTGGGGCTTAATGGGCATCCCTGTTTTAATCCTTTTTCCGTCCAAAATTTACGTCCCAACTTTCTGCTTCCCTTGTTCTAATTTTGTTTCCTCATATATTTCTCAATTGCATCCTTAATTTCTACATTTATCCCTATTTCCTCCATAATTTTCCATAGTAGCCCTCTATCCACATTGTCGAACGCTGCTTTGATGTCAATAAACATTCCATACGTTCTCCCTCCTTTTTTCGAAATTTCTTTATTAATCATGTGACTTAGAATGTATATATTATCTATTGTCCCTCTTCCGTTTCTGAATCCGGCTTACCAGTCCGGGATAATTCTTTTCTATTTCCTTTTCAAATCGTTCCCTCGTTATTTCTGCATAAACCTTATATCCCACATTTGTCAGGCTCATTCCTCTGTAGTTTTTCACCTCGTTTTTTTCTCCTCTCTTGTATACATATTTGGAATTCCTTCTCCTTCCCATATACTTTCATATATTCTTCTTAAGTGCTCCGTCATTTTTTCTCCAGTGTATCTCCATTGTTCTCCTTGTGTTCCATCCGTCCTTTCTGCCTTTCCTTTCTTCATTTTCTGTATTGTTTTATCCATTTCTTCTTTAGTTATCCACTATTCTCTGTTCCTTGCTTTCTTTCTCTCTCTTCTTTGTCTATTACTTTTTCTTCCTTACCTCCTAACAGATTAATACAGTGATCTTCTCATTTTCTGTTTCCCACTGTTTCTTATATTCTTTTCTTTGAATTTTGTTTTTATCTTTTTATATTCCTCTATCTCTATCTTCCTTTTTTCCATTTCCTTCTTCCTTTTCCCATTTCTTTTTTCTCCTTCTCACACTCTGCATTCTACCATTCCTTGCCTTTTCCTGTTTTTTCTTATTTTGTATTTTTCTTTTCTGCTGCCGAATCCATTTTTTCTATTATCCTTTCCATATCTTCATTTACATCTCCTGTTTTTCCGCTTCTTCCTCTAATTTCTCTTTATACCTTTTTATAACCTCTTCTGTCCATATTTTCTTTTCTCTCCACTACTCCCCATCTTCCATGCCCCCACATTCCTTTCCTCTTCTAATATCACTTCTAATGGTTGGTGATCTGACTCCACCTCTTCACCAATTTTTAACATTTCAATGTCTTCTTTACTTTTTATTAATTATCACATAGTCAATTACCGATTGACCTTTTCACTTATATATATGTGTACTCCTCCCCCCTTCCTCCATATTTCTAACAATTTTCTTCTTTGTCCATTTATTTTTGTTCATTGATGTTCTCTTTATTTCTTCTCCGTTGACTATCATTTCTCCTTCCTCTTCTATCCTTGCGTTAAAATCCCCTCCTATAATTATTTTTTCTTTCTCTCCCTCCTCTAACACTTTTTCTATATTTTCCTTGTTTATTCCATTTCTTTCCCATACACTGTAATAATTATATATTTCTCCTTCCTCAGTAATTATTTGTCTTTTTACAACTCCTTGCTTTTCCTGCCCTTTTTTTCATCACTCTTCCACTCATTTTTAACTCCCTTTTGCCCTACCCTTCACTCCATGTTCCCAGCCCTTCTCTTCTAACCATGTCTCTACAAGCCCAATCATCCCAAACTTTTTTACATAATCCCAAAACTCATCCCTTTATTTTTACCCCTGCAACATTCCAAAATAGTAAATTATTTCTCATTTTTGCTGATTTAAATTTTCCTTCCTCCCCTTCTTCTCCTTTTTTTCTTTTCTTTGAAAAGTATCAATCTTTAGTTTATTTTTTAATTTATGTCCCTTTATTATTAAAAAAATTTTAATATTTTTGCAAACTTTTAAAAACATTTTTTAAAATAATGATGATTTTGATAAATTTTCAAAATATTTTATCATTTAAAGAAAATTTCTAAGTGATTTTGAATTAAAAAAAGCTTTTTGGGAAAAAAATATAATTTGAATTCGGTTTTCAATAGAATTTTTTGCTACAATAATATGCAGGCGAAGGATTCCCCGCATTTAAGCAATGTCGGTATTAATTCACATTTTTTATTCACGCTACTGGAGGAAATAGACAAGTGTCGTGTCCATTATCAGGCACCTAAATCTAGGAACACGAATTGAACAATTTGGTAACGAATTATTAGTTTGATTTGACACGTGTGTCTGCAATTTACTATAGCAATAATGTTTACATTCGTAAAAAAGGATAAATCGAAATCGAAAACATTTTGAGAACGCCTGACCGACGCCCGGAACGCTTAAAATGAAAAATCGAGAGCAAGAGAGGGGTTGTCGACGCCCTTGCATTTTATCTCCGGCTCGAGCTCCAGTTGCAAAATTATCAACGGGGTGTTGACACCCCAAAAAAAAACACGACCCAAAAATATTTTTTAGAGATGTTTACGCGAAACGAGCAACAATAACAAGGTAAGCAATTTGATTTTAATTTTAATTCACGTGGGATTCGAAATCGATTCGCGCAAAAATCTCGCGTGTAAAATTATTGGCGTACATCACGCGAACGTCTTTATTTTCAGGTATTGCACAAATATGACGAATAAAACTTTTGCTCAAACGCCTATTAAGCGAACAAATAATAGGGTCCCGCAAGAACAATAATTTAATTTAAGTATCGGAAAGGTCTAACAAAATTACCAAGAAATACAGGCATAATCTATACAAGTCACAATACAGACATGGACAAATGCAGATGTCGAAGGTCCGATTATGGATATTGGGGTTTCTCTTGATATTGTACCTCGCCGGGGTGTTGGTTTTGTCAGCGGTGACTCTGCACGAGCCCAAAGAAACCGCAAAAACTACGAAAGTAATTCGCATTCAGATATAACGGAGGCATTTTACTGATTCGTGTGTTTCAGCTGGTCGGCGACAAGCAGATTTCGAAAAAACTCGACTATGGCATATCCACTTATCATTCGTCAAAACGTTTCAAAATCGACTGGTGCGCCAATCTGCATTTTCTCGAACCACCGAAATTTCCTGTTGCTTTAGCCTCGTTCCCCGGCAGCGGAAACACATGGTTGCGATATCTTCTTCAACAAGCGACCGGATTATACACCGGCTCGGTTTATAAAGATTACGGCCTGCTGAAGAGCGGGTTTCCTGCCGAAAGCGTCCCGAACGGTTCCGTACTCGTCGTGAAAACGCACGAGTGGGGCGTGAGCGCTTCGCAAACTGTTTTCAAAAGCGGTGTTTTGGTGCGCGCCTCCCGCTCGTGCGATACAAGCCGAGTTTAATCGCCAAAGTGGGGGTCATATTGGATCGCGTCGCCGGATAGGTACAAGAAAACTCGTGGCAGATGTAAGTACTTTCTTAATCACCAACCAACCAAAGTGTCACCAATATACCATTAATTGCTGCCGCGTTTTGGCAGATTGGCAGCAGTTCGTCGCCGAGAAGCTGCAGATGTGGAAACAAATGAACTTAGATTGGCTGTACAATTTTACGGGACCGACTCACGTCATCTTTTATGAACAACTTGTCGACAACGTTCACCACACCTTAACAGTACTCCCTTAACTTTCTCGAAATACCAATTTCGGATACCCTCTTGGCTTGCGCCTCGAACGGCAAGAAGGAATTATCGGCGCAAAAGGCGGTACTTAAACTTCGATCCGTACACGCAGACAATGAAGAAACTTTTACAAAATGAACAGAAGAACGTGTACGAAGCGATATACAACGTGGCGGCCCCCGCGAAAAGATGACGTCTTCATCATTAATTTTTAGTAGCAAAAAGTCTATGGTAAATGTTGATTAATTCTTTTATTTTACTCAAATGTGGAACTTACCAGTATTAAAAGCTTAATATACGTAGAGTTAAATGTAAGCATATTTATGTACAAAAATAAAGTACTTGATTAAATCCTGTACAAAACGTCCATTATTTAGAGTTCCCGGTGGCGTAAGCACATCCACAACCTTTCTTGAAATTTACATCAACTTCTAGGTTATGTTTGTAAAATCGCAAATATTAAAAATTTACCCAACACCACATAAAAAATGACAATTTCCGTGCAGAAAACTTCGTAACGAACGTAAAATCTAAACCACCGCTAGTGGTATTCACAGTGTGCCTCTTAGGCATAATAATAACAACCGTATGCCTGACATACTACATACAAACTCAAGACGAAATACCAGACGCGGACGCGATAAGTGTAATAAGAAATTAATATGTTAATATAATTAAACGCACCCCTTACATTTTCATCCAATTGCAGGATTGGATATCGTTACTTAAATACGTAAACAAACTCGAATTATGTAGCGAAACCTCTAACCCGATACCCCCTCAAGATACGTTGCCACGAGATGGCATGACCGCAACCATATCAACACCAGCCAAACTCATTGGCCTAGGCAGCAATTCAAATTAAATCTACAAGGGCTTATACACTTAAGCCGTAAAATTCATATCAAAAACGAACTAATTTTCATGTGCGCTTTATCACCAGGTTGGTCAAGTAAATGTCCGGACAAAGCGTACATTCCGACGCATATAGAATTGGATTTTGACATTATGAAACGGAAGCGAAACCAATGAAGATGACGTATGTGTAACGATCACAGGGCCCGCTCATCTGATGCCGACTTTAAATCCTGATCAGTTCTGTAAACGTCGAAAAGTTTAGAAAAAAAAAACTGTAAGTTTTTTATGCATGGTTATTTTGGTCCCAAAATTATTAAGTTTTAAATAGAAGTGGGCGATGGTGAGTCACTGAAAGAGGATGATGTAGACGAGTTCTGCAAAAGGTCCGACTTTTTCACCTCAAATTCGACTTGACTACAACCAAAAATTTGAAGTATGATTCAGTATTGAGCAAGGTAAACGGAAAACTTTTTATAAGTTGATGATTGCAGTGGAATGTTTTTAGAGGACCGCATGATTATTAACTCGCACTTAATTGTGACCAGTTGTTTTTGATGTTTGTCGTTATATTGATAACGAGTTACGCTTTGGTACGAAGACGACGGTGCTGCTGAAAACAAACAACATCTTATTACAAAAAGGGATTTATTTATAATTTAAATAATAAAATAAATAAGGGTTTTTTAATACTGGCGTTTCTTATACGGGCTGTCGATACAGAAGGGGCTGTATAGCTTCGTCGGGGTGCGTCCCAGCACTATCCGAGAGAAAGTATTTGGTGTTGAACAAACGGGAGTCATCGGACCTTCTTCCAATATTTGTCGTCGTTTGTTGATAATCGGAATCTCTGTGCAAAAGTGAAGGTTAACTTTAGAGTTAGGAATGGGGCTAAGTTGTGAGGTACCTGTGAGAACATTCCAATACTGTTACGTATGTTGTTGAAAGTTTTGCATATTTTTTCGACTCCAGTGCGAATAATCCTACGAGTGTTGGTTGTTATTGAGTTATCGAAGTTTTCGCATTCGTCGAATTTGTTCTGTAGTCGCGTGTGACAATTAGGCGATTTTATATCGCCGTTTGGCATCCATTTTTGGACGTTCACTCTTCACGGTCCACAAAACCGTTATTTTGAAAATTTTAATTTGACTGTGGCACCATCTAGTCGAAAATTCGTTACCGGTTTATCAGCGTTACTAAAACATTTTTTTTTTACTATGCAAATTTTAAATTCCCACCTAATTCTATTGATAAATTAAACAAAAAACGCCAGAAACTAAAATCTTAGGTTAGTTTAATTTCTATGTTATTTTCTAATAGATTTACGAGTGTGCAAATCTCAGCGCATTGTGGATTGGTCACCCTAAACGTAATTAACATTCGCCGTAATTAAAGTTTAGCAAGCCATGTATCTGGCCAACAACACGTTTTAGTAACTTCTAATTTCAACCACTTCAAATTCACTCAGAAATTTTAAATAGTGTTTCATATGCATTTACTTATGACGCCATCAGGAATCTTCGCCTTCCTGGCAAGAAGTTTCAACTGACGTAGACACGGTGCTCTTACGTATGTGTAACGTATCTAGGAAAGCTAGGTATCAATGTATAAATTGTATCACAGTGAAATGACACTAGCGAGGCAGTTGTCGCAAGGTTATGTTTTGTTTTGCTAGGTTATGTTTTGCTTTGTATGGTAATGCTGGCATAAGTGGCAAGCACTTTGAGCAACATGACCGTATTACCCAGCAAATACGAATTGATGGCAGTGCTAACGTGCCGATTATCATTAACATCGGGATTCTGGTGGCGTTGGCGCTTATCTGACTTACCGTTGATGGCCCAATCTACTGCTCACGAATGTTTTTTAAACAATATTTCATGATATTGGGCCAGTACTGGCTCGTTGTCTTTGATCAGTATAGTGAAAGGAACTTAATAGCACGTTTCAGTCAAAGCGATGTAAGAGAAAAGTTCCGCTCCTAGTGCTATCTTTTTTCTGTCAGTTTTACCAACACGAATCCTCTAAAATACTCTAAATTTTAAATTATCACCAAAAATCAACCTAAGTCAAGCTAACATTAAAATTTTTAATTATTCGTTTGAGTTTTGTGTTTGGGTTTGTTCTATGGTTTTTATCTTCTTTTGATCGTTTTGCTGCTTTTTTACAAAACAGTCTTTTTCAGAGACTAAATTGTTTACTATTACCTGTGTCTTCTGTAAGTATTTAAAATTGTTTTATTAAGTACCTGTAATTTATTTTTATTAAGATATCAACATGGCTACAGAAAAGGTTAATAATCTGTGGCTTAGGTTGACTTTTGGTGATAATTTAAAATTCAGAGTATTTTTGAAGGTTCGTGTTGGTAAAACTGATAGAAAAAGATAACACTAGGACGGAACTTTTTCTCTTACATCGCTTTGACTGAAACGTGCTATAGTCCGTAAAATGTAAGATTCGTATTTTCGGATTAGCGCTTCATTCAACTGCCACAGGTAGAAAGTATATCTATTTTGTTTCCTCCTACAGCGTATGATGTAGGCAGAAAAAGTAGAATGTTTTAACGCGACGGGTGGTGAACTAACACCTTCACTACACGTAACGAGATATCGTACATTTAAACATTTGGTTAGAAAGAGACAACAAAACGAATGGTATGTTGCAGTTTAACCAGTAAATACTCACATAAATTCGCTTTAAAGCGGTATTGAAAATGTTTCTAGCGTAAAGTGCATAACTTGTAATTCTAAATATATTTATGTTAATCATTTGAAACAATGCTTTAATGACCTTTTTCTAAAAACAAATTAGATAATGACGTTACCGTAATTATTTCTTTTAATGAGTTACACATATTTTTAAATACAGTAATGACATTAACCTTCATTTATCTTGGCAGAAAGTATAAATTCAACTAATGAAGTGAATTATTGTGTAGTTTTCTTCGTGCTTTCTCTTTAAAACGTCGAAAGATGCCTGGCAAATGCTTAAATGAACGGTGCCGCGAATTAGTTCTTAACGTACATGAATATTTCTGCAGAGAAAAAGATAACAGTGGCTCTTTATGTAGTGTTATGGCAGTGCAGCGAAGAACATGTGATGCTTTAAAAATATCAGTTGACACATTAAAAAAGATCATTGCTAGTGAAAAACTAACACTCCATTGCCTAAAAGGAACAAGAGATGTCGGAAAAATATAAAACTACTGATATACCAGAAGGATTAAAACATACAATAAGGGATGTACTGTATGACATGTACGCACAAAAGAAACATGTCACGTTAGATGCGCTTAAACATACGTTACATGTTAAAGGCTTGTTAGAAGCATCTAGACCGACCATAAGTAAGATTTTGAGTGATATTGGTTTTAAGTATAAGAAAGACTGTAATCGGAGAGCGCTGTGCGAAAAGAACAGTGTTGTATTTGCGCGTGTTAAATTTCTAAAACAATATATACAGAACATGAATGCAGAATCACCTTTATCTGTTGTGTTTCTGGATGAAACGTGGATATTTTCCAGAGGATCACCTAAAAGATCTTGGCAAGATGATACTCCAAATACTGTTAAAAATGCCCAATATTCTTCAACTGGGAAAAGGTATATTATTTTGCACGCTGGAAATTCTGATGGTTTTATAGAAGGTGCAAGTTTAGTATTTGTTGCAAAATCTAAAACATCAGACTACCACGATAATATGGACTCTACGGTTTTTGAAAAATGGTTAACAGAACAGTTATTACCAAAGCTATGCAATCCGTCTTTGATAATTATGGACAACGCGTCTTATCATTCCCGTCTTATGGAACGAATGCCGTCGACTGCTTGGAAAAAACAAGAAATACAGGAGTGGTTGAAAAATAAAAATATATCTTTTTCCGAAAAAGATTTAAAGATAAATCTTTTGAATCTTGCAAAGAAACATGCAATAGAAAACGCTACGTAGTGGACAACATTATTCAAGAACATGGTCACTTTATTCTTCGACTACCACCCTACCATTGTCAATTTAATGCAATTGAACACATTTGGGGGATCTGCAAGTCCTATTACGACAAACACATCGGTAGAGATGGATATTCGGATGCTAGTGTGTTACACATGTGGGAAGAATCTCTGCAACAGTGTGATAGTGCAGTGTGGAAAAAACAATTTTACATACTGAAAAGTTATAGTACAGGGGTGGTCACGAGAGCAATTATTAGATGTCGAGGTAACACCATTAATCATTTCTGTTGGAAGCAGTGATTCGGAAGATGATTTATATGCAGATACAGAGGACATGGTTTAAAACATATTTGTTTTTTTTAATTTGTACCTATTTATCAATGCTTTGTGTAATTTTGTAAATATTTATTTCTATAATTATGTACGATATGTTGTACTACTGTTGTTTAGTGGTTGATTAAAATATTTACTACTTAAACTTTTATTTGGATTAACACAAAATCATAAATATGAGATTGAACAGTTTGAATGTTTGGAAAACGTAACTTTGGTTTTTTATTAACTTTCTATTAGTAAGCATGTACTTACTTAATAATAAGTAAACAATAATTCACTTCATTAGTTGAATTTATACTTTCTGCCAAGATAAATGAAGGTTAATGTCATTACTGTATTTAAAAAATATGTGTAACTCATTAAAAGAAATAATTACGGTAACGTCATTATCTAATTTGTTTTAGAAAAAGGTCATTAAAGCATTGTTTCAAATGATTAACATAAATATATTTAGAATTACAAGTTATGCACTTTACGCTAGAAACATTTTCAATACCGCTTTAAAGCGAATTTATGTGAGTATTTACTGGTTAAACTGCAACATACCATTCGTTTTGTTGTCTCTTTCTAACCAAATGTTTAAATGTACGATATCTCGTTACGTGTAGTGAAGGTGTTAGTTCACCACCCGTCGCGTTAAAAACATTCTACTTTTTCTGCCTACATCATACGCTGTAGGAGGAAACGAAATAGATATACTTTCTACCTGTGGCAGTTGAATGAAGCGCTAATCCGAAAATACGAATCTTACATTTTACGGACCATATTCAATGCTATAAAATTTACTGTATACTTATGATCAGTGGTGTACAGTTTAGGGTACTGCAATAATTTTCTGTAGGAATACAAGGCACATAAATGATTTATTATCACGCGAACTATAAAATTTAGTCGTTTTTAAATACTTTGAACTATCCTTGTTCTGATATTTAGACTAAAAATATTGTGACTATAAAATAAACAGTACCAATCCGCCACTGAACTTAGTAATGGAAGATGCTCTAACCTAACTTTTAAATACTGCTTTAAGCCTCGTTCTCACGCTACGGAAATCCGTAAAGTTTATCCGGATTTATTGAAAATATTTGAAATAAAGTGAAAATGCGGGAAGATGTCAACTTTTTGCGGATTTTATTAAAAGTTGAAAACATCTCAACTTTTTGCCGGTATTTTTTACCCTTTCCATAGAAATAGGCGTTTTTAGGTTATGTCGTGTTATGTTTGTGATTTAAAAAAAACTATAGTTGTGAATCGGAATTTCATTCTTTATTAATACCCGTTTCATTCATTCATTGACTGAATGCCAATTATGGATTCTTATCAAGGGGTAATTATAAGTAAATTTTTAAACTGCATCTTAAATACACATTTTTGTAGATTTGGTGTAATGAGTGTGATACAAATATTGATGTTTCAAATGTATGTGAACATTTTGTGGTAGAAGACATCGAAGGTGAACCAACAGAGTCGGAGAATGGTAGTGCAAGTACATTTGAAGAAATCCTTATTGGAAAAATTCAGAACATGCCAGCATTGTGGGACTCCAGGTTACCACTAGAATTACGATCAAAAAGCATAAAAGACAAATTGTGGTTAGAAATTTTCAATTGTTTAGAAGGTACTATCTAAAAAGTTTATATTCAAAGATATTTATATTTCAGTGATTTGTAGGTAAATTTTCAATAGATATAATTCAAAAAAAATGGAGGTATCTAAGAGATACTTATTTAAAAACAAAAACTGATTTGGAAACATACATACCTAGTGGTTCAGGTCGTACCAAAACCAAGAAAATTTGGAAGTATTACGATGCACTAAAATTTCTTAGCGACACTATGGATCCTAGACCGTAAGTTAATATTCAATTGCAATATACTTTTATTAAGTTTAGTAATTTCAGGACTAAAACAAACCTAATCTCAAGTGTGACAGTATCACCAGGCCCTAGTAGTAGTGAAAGTTATAATAGTAACACAATAAGCAAAATAAAAGGTACGTTAATCTGTTTAACATTTGTCACTTTCGCTAAATAAAATAGTTTTAGGCAAAACCAAGAAAAGTGGTGATCTTGAAATAGCATTGTTAGATGCTATAAAAACGTTACCAGCACCAGTCACAATAGCCGCGCCTACTAGTGGTCCCCTTGTAAATCCAATTTGTCTTCGCATATCAGAAATGCTAGAAACATTACCGCAAAGAAAACGATTAAAATTGGAAATTGATTTATTAAAAAAGACATATGATGCAATTTGCGCTGAAGAAGATCAGCTTTAGTTATAAGACGACAAATAAATTACAATAAGTATAAAAAAAAGTTTAAATAAATTTTGTTTCAATATTATATAAAAAATCATTTTTGCCACTGAAATTGAATTGCACCGTCTCCCATAAAGTATGTAGCCAAATTATCTCTTGCTTGAATACACATACGACTGCTATTGTTACTACCTAAAGAGCGAGCAGGAAGTAAATTTAATTGTTGCCCTTCTTCATGGTGTAGTCCTGATAACAAATTGCCATTATGGTCTTCATGGTCAACATAATTATCTGGGCAATATTGCTTTGTTGTTTTATTAGTTTCCTTATTTATAAGAAAATTATGTAAGCATACTGTAGCTTGTATAATTTTTTCTGTTGTGTTTAATGAAGCAATAATTGGTTTTCTAAAAATTCGCCACCTAGACGCTAGTATTCCAAAGGAATTTTCAATTACTCTACGCCCTCGACTGAGCCTATAATATAAAAGTGTATAAAAAATTACTTTCAACAATTTGCTACTATTAACTACCTGTAATTGAAGATTCTTTTTTCTTTTGGCAAAAACCGTCCCGGTACGGTTTCATAATATTTGTACACAGAGGAAATGCATCATCTGCAGCAAGGTAATATGGCATATAAATTTGTGAGCCAGGAATACAAGCAATTGATGGTACATTCAAACTATTATTGAATAGACGACGCCCCATCTCTGAATACCTGAATATGCCACCATCACTTTGCCTTCCTTTAGCCCCTATGTCAATTAATGTAAACCTGTACCGATGATCACAAATTGCCATGAGAATCATGCTATGGTTATTTTATAGTTATAAAACTGAGAAGCTTCATTTGGGGGAGCCTAGAAAACCAAAATATGTAGTATTACATTAAAATGAATTATAACTTACTTGAATGATTACATGTTTCCCATCGACAGCACCAATGCAATGGGGTAGTTGCCATGAATTGCTGAATCCATTAGCTACTTCTAACCAGTTTGATTCAGTTGGGATTAAGAAAACCTTATCATGTAATGCTTCCCATATTGCAGAGCATGTTTCATTTATGATATTGGAGACAGTTGTTTTCCTAGCCTATATGCATATGACATAGAAATCATGCTGTCTCCAGAAGCCAAATATCTAAAAAAGATGGTACAGCTAGTTATCATTTATTAATCTCACATGAAATATATGAATTACAAATAGAAATTTACAACCTACCTTAATGTAACAGATAACCTTTCAGCAGCGGATATTGATTCACGTATAAAATGCTTTTCGTTATTAGCGGACCCACAAAACTTAAAAGTAACTCAAACTCTTCCACAGACATTCTAAAATAATTAAAGTGTTTCCAGCTATCATTTAATCGCATTTCTTGAACTAAGTTATAAAATCCCTTGCATTTTTCTTTTTTAAATATCTCCCGTACCCAAATAGACTTACGCTTTGAACGTTTTTGTTGGGATTTATATTTATGATAAACATACACAATACTCAAGTATCTGATTATATTATAATTATTAAATAATTCCTCCATATTTTGTACAGATTATACCAGACCGCGCAAAAATATGGTGATAAAATGAAATGGTACTAAAAAATGTTCTTGCGTTGATGCAAGATTTTGCGTACATGAAAACGGTAAACTTTTTTTACGGATTTCCGGAATAAAAGTTACGGAATCCGTATAAAATTTGTAACGTGAGGACGAGACTTTACAAAGGTGGTGATTTGTAGTTTGTGTTTTGGTTTATGATACATGAATAAAACTAAGGTTAGTATGACGCTTTTTTAAAATAATAATTTGCATTTTAAAAGCTCCAATAAGCAAGTTTGTAAATCAATCTTTGTCTATAAATATAATAACTCAATCATGTAATTTTAAATGAATCTGAGTAGTTCTATACCTATGTTACATTTTCACATGTCAAAATGTTATATATGTATATAATATATATATATCTCAAACGCAGTTTCACCAATTCAACTACCTCGCTCAGTTCTTTGGCATACGTGGTTGCAGTTGTGATTTGAATTCATTATAAAGCTGGTAGCGACATTTTTATCAGGTGTTTTATCATCAATTGGTAATTTCAACATGCCTAAGGGAACATCCTCTATTAATTACAGGTAAGAATAATTATAATTGTCACTATAGTTTATACCTATACTTTTTATTTATTAGCCTATCTGTTTACAATTTTAAGAAAAAGAGCTTAAAACAACAGACTAGATTAATTCAAAAACAAGTTATTACTACTGTGACCTTATCCAATATAGAATACAATTTAACAAAAAAAAGTGTGTACGGTAACTAATGGGCAGGAACATTAAAGTAAATGAAAGCAATCAAATTTCAAGAGTTACTGAAGTGGAACCGATTTCTAATGAATACAATTTAATTAATACGTTTGAATCATCTACTGATAAAAATGTTTTGGTTAATCCTGATAATTTTACAGATGTAAATAAGACAAGATACCCTTCAGTAAATACAGCTAATGAAATCTCTAAACCTTTTAGTTCTTGATGCAATGAAATCTAACGAATTCTTAAGTACATGGGCATTAAAACATAACATAACCCATAATGCTGTATCAGAATTATTAGCTTGGTTTGCAACTAAGCCTGACATATCAGGCCTTCCTACAAATGCTAGAACGTTGTTGAAAACTCCCAGAAATTCTGTTGTACAAAGTATGGGAGAAGGAAATTTTATTACTTTGGAATCAAAGTGGGATTATTGAACATTTTTGAGAAATATCAACAAGCTAATATAACATACAATCTTATTTTTAATGTTGACGGTTTGCCAATACATAAAAGCACAAAAAATACTTTTTGGCCTATTTTGTGTAAAGTGTGCAACTATAAACAAGAACCGCCATTCATAGTTGCTCTTTATAGTGGACCAAAAACCTCCTTTAGATGATTATTTTTCAGAATTCACAGTTGAATTAAATGATCTTCTAAAGGAAGGAATTTTATTCTCAATGGGCTATTTGAAAATATCTTGTAAAGCATTTTGTTGTGACACACCTGCTCGAACATATATAAAAATGTCAAAGGACATAATTCGTATTTTGGATGTGATAAGTGCACCATCAAAGGCAGTAGTATTAATAAGCGAATGGCATTTCTTGGTAGCGCCCCTGTAAGAACTAATTTGAATTTTCGATCTGGAGAGTACTTAGATTACCATAAAGGATCTACACCACTTATAAGCATAGAAAATTTAGATATGGTTGCAGCGTTTCCTATAGACTATATGCATAGCGTTTGTTTAGGTGTAGTAAGGAAACTTTTGTTTTTGTGGAGAGATGGGAGTAGACTATACCGTTTTAAAAGTGATAAATTAGTAATTTTGGAAAAAAGACTGAAGGATTTGAAAGATTACTGGCCCAGTGAATTAAATCGAAAACCTCGTAGTCTATCAGAATTGGAACACTGGAAGGCCACTGAATACAGACAGTTTTTGTTGTATATCTCACCCCTTCTAAAAGACATACTGCAGACAAATGTGTTTTGCAATTTAATGTTACTAAAATTTGCTTTTACGATTTTGCTTAGCAAAAAGTTAAATTCAGAACTCAATTCGTACGCTGAACAGTTATTAAATTTGTTTGTAAACAATGCAATTCAAATCTACGGTGAAGAATTCTGTATTTATAATGTGCATACTCTTAAGCATCTTTCTTCTCAGGCAAGAGAATTTGAAACTCTAAATGAGATCAGTTGTTTTGAATTTGAAAATTATTTGTACTTTTTGAAACGATTACTTCGTAAGTCTAATTTGCCTTTGCAGCAAGTGGTAAATAGAATTTCAGAAGGACGAGAAATGATTAAGAATACTAATACAAATACTGACTTATTCGGAAAACCTATGTTAGTAGGCGACAAAACTTATTATCAACAACTTTTATTTGGAGGAGTAACATTTTCTACAGGAAAAAGAAATAATTGTGTATTTACAATTGATAACATATTAAAAATAGAGGCTGTATACAAAGTTCACAATGATATTTATATTAAAGGACGTAAGGCAGAAATAGTACAATCTGTTGTTACTTATCCAGTAGATAGTAGTGTTATTTCTCTGTTTGAAGTCAGTATTACTCCTGAGGAAATAATTATTACGGTGAAGGACATTTTACACAAAGGATTACTCTTACTATTGGATGATAAATATATATGTTTTCCGTTATTACATAGTCTCTAATTTATGACTGGTAAAATTTGCTAAAATTATATATATCTTATTTGAAGTTTGAATTTAATGCCAAACCTTAAGAATAATTTCACCCATAATTGTAGTGAATATGCGATCGTAGAATTTCCCGAGGAAGAGAATGAAGGACTGTTACCAATGGCAGTTATATCCACCAACTGGATTTTTACAAAATGGGCAATTTGTATTGTCATTGGCCAACCTATTTTAAAAGCGATCTGTTAAAAAATAGAGCTATTGAAAATCATGAAAGTTTAATTTTAGACAAATGCAGTGGATGTCCAATTGTCATAAAATATACCTCATGTAAGTATAACTTTTAGGTAATTTTTTTAATATCCCGATATTCACATATTTTCAGCTGATTATGGAAAAACAATCCAAAAATTAAAGTATCTGGAAGATCACTCTAGCGTTTCAAGCAGTGATAGCGACGTGGATTTGAAAAGACAAAGGAAGAAAAAAAGTTTTTCTGATTTCGATTCTCATTTATCAGAAGATGAATATTATGTTCCTAGACCACCAAAATTTCCAAAAGAAATAACAGTCAAATAAAAATAATATCACCTGTAACAAAGAAGCCGAATGTTCCGTATTGCCAAGTTCATGTCCAACAGTTTCATTCTCTGATGAATTACAATCTACTCCATCATCTTCTAGAACTTTGACACCGAACCGTATACAATCAAACTATCACTCAGTTAATGACAAACCACCTGCATGTGTTGGATGTGAAGCTAATCAAGGTATGATTTGCTATTTGTGAAATAATTTTAAATTTCTCCTTGTTTATGAGAATTATAAGCGATGGTCATTCAAAAACTAAAGTGGTTTGACTTATTGTCATTGTATTAGGGCATGAACTGAAAATCACAGTATGAAGTTATCGTAGGAATTTTGAAATTACTTTATTGCGGCTTCTGAGATTATGAATTCACAAAACTATGAATTCACATTAAACTAAATTTGTATTCTTTCTAATATGGATTTTATTTTTAGGATTAATGCAACAATTGCTCGTAAAAATGGAATTAGTGGTACAGAATATCAATTATTTAATATTGATTAATCAACAACGTTCAGACCAAGGTGAGATGGCAGACGTGGATAATTGGCAACCAAAAAAAACAATTGAGGAATTGACAAATCTAAATTTATCCCTCGAGGACACAAATAAATTTTCTGAAATTGTAAGAGTAAATTGTTAAATTATGTCTAAGCAATTTAATAATAAATTTTTTAGTTGACGTCCTTTCAAATTGTTGGTGGCAAAGATGGAATGGAGACCACAAGAAGAATTCTTCAAAAATTGTTATCCCATGATCTTTCTTTAAAACTAAATTGGACAGGACGCAATAACAAAACTAGCTTCAGTTCTTTCACAAATATTGTGAATTTAATATTCGGTAAGACAAAATGATTTAATTCGACTACTTTATTTGTTTGTATTTCATAAATATATAAATATTAGTCGCTGTAAGAAAAATCCCGCTGCTAAAACATGTACCCAGGTCGAAGTCCAAAATGTTATAAAAACGTGGCTGCGAAATGCTGGCGATCGAGAAGGGGTCGAGCTAAAAGAAGAACGAATTAAAAATTTTACTTACATTTTTTTCTACACATACTTGTATACTTATTAATATAACGATTTATATTAAACAGTTCTTGTTTATTTTCGTGTCGTAATATGCAAGATTGAAAAATTTTAATAATTTATATGTGTTGGTTTACCTTAAAGAATAGTTTTGAATTTTGGGTGTAGGGTTAAAAAACAGCTACTTACTATTTCATTAGAAATAGATCATTAAATATACGGAGAAGCTTTCTATAGAGCGCCATTAAATGGCCATAGCAATGCCAAACAATTCACGGTACACTGCCATCAAGCAACCATTGCTGTACTTCATTATGTCGCCGTGACGGCGGAATAACAATGGGCCGTACAACGGCCGGTGGACACCGGCGAACTGGGCCAGTAACGCCAACCAGTAATGGTTCGTTAATGCATTGCTGGTAAGGCAGTATCTTGCCATTTGTGGCCCATTACGTTTGTGTTTGCTGGGTACGTATTTTGATTTGGATGGGAGTTGCGTTTACGGCGTATTACGCCAGTCTAGTTTAGATAAATTACTTGGTGAACGTTACAAAGGGAAAACAAAAAAGCACTGTTCTTGATAAGTTATAAATAATCTAACCTTGTAATACGGCAGTAAGAACACTGTGTTTACGTACGTCGGTTTCAATTCAATCCAATCTATTAGACACTTTCCGTATTACATTTCGACATACGTTTAGCTCCTCCCACTTTACGTTTCTTTGAACGGTACGTACTGGATTTGAAGATAAACTGACCGCTAATTTTGTTTATTGGTGTGAATTAATCTAGTACCGCTCAATAAATACTCACTTAAAGGCGTTAATTTATTAAAAAATGGATAGAGGGCAGATTGTTAAGAGTTAATGGTTGTTATTCTTCTCGAATCAGAGTAACTACGGTGGTACCTCAGGGCTTCTCATCTTGGCCCTCTTTACTTTTCATCATTTTTATAAATGATAGTAACTGATGTTTTATGTTTTCCCAGTTCTGTTGTTTGCAGATGGTATAAAAATCTACAGAACGATAAGATGTCTGGTGGACTGTCAACATTACATGTTGATATATATTTTCCTCTGTTGAATTGGTCTGTCAATAATAGATTTTACCTCCATCTCAGCAAATGCTTATGTATTTTTTCAACAGGTCATTGTCAAGACTTGCGTTGACTAAACCATGGGTAAGCTGGGTGTTTTACATGACACACGGCGTTTCATGCCCACTGTTCTAGGATTTATCATTCGCAACACTATAGTATTTCCTCATATTACTTATTGTTGCCAAATATGGTCTCTTTATACAGGAAATAAAATTAAGTTACCTACTGGAATCTGCTCAACATAGATTTTTTCTAAATTGCAATCTAATGAACCGTTTTGACCACGAATTTCCACCATCGCTTAGCCGACCTTAATCTTCCTACAGTCAGCTCGGCAAGAATTGTTAGGTAATACTTTTGTATATAAAGCACTGAATAGGCTCATTAACTCTGATGAGATTAGAATTATGTTTCACCAAGGAATGTGCTTATCGCTTAAGGAACCTCTGCTTTTAGAGGTTGAGGCGCAATATAACTACTTGTCCTCGATTAAGAATGGCTTAGAAATGGAATTTGCTGCCACTCAGATTTCGAACTTTGGAAAATTTATAAAGGTTCAACATGTTGAAAATAAAAGGAAACACTAAATTTGAGTAAGGACATTGAATTCCAGTTGTTGAGTGCAACTATAGTGTATCAATTGTGCTAACTTTGTTTTGGTGTTTGAGTTGAAGGTGAATGTCTGTGAATCCTCAGGACTGACAAATGCGTTCATATCAAGAATTACTTAACCTGTCAAGTTTAACGTAAAAGACTCTTTACAGTTTTTCTTTTAGAAAATTTGGGTATAGAAATATTATTATTTTCTGTTATTTATTGAAATCTTATTTATTTTTTCATTTGTTAGAGAACTAAACGACTCTCTAAAAATATTTGTTATACTCAAGTTGTAACTGCATATTATGTATATTGTAAAAGAGCTCTTAACCCGTAAATTGCAAAATAAAATAAAAGCTTTGATGGTTTTAAATTGATGATTTTTTCACAATCTGGCAGCACAGCTTCAGTCTAAATAATGAGGCGGCGCACGACGTTAGTTTTCGAACTAACCGCTTATAAATATAAATAAAGTACCGTCATCTGTCGCCGTGATGAAAATGACCGCTAACTCGGCCGATAACAAAACAATTATCAACTTTCATTCAATACAAACGTGCACATTTTCGCATCAATTAAACGTAGTAAATGCCCTCACGAAGTAGTTATGGGGTAAATCAGTTATCGTCTGGGCAAAGACACTTGAAAAATCCAACAATAAAACCCAGTGGCCGGCGAAAATAGACATTTACGCGTTTACTTAGTTTGCAGATTTTGTGATAATTAGCGTTGATTAAACTTACTAATTGTATTTTGGTGAAGATACAATTTCCCTTACCACAACCCTTAACCGACACAAAATGGGAATTGAAAACGTTCATTCGTGAGGGTAATCCGCACAGGCAGGATTACGAGACGATGAGGAGGAGCTTGTTTCTGTCTGGTGATGAAATATCTTGTAACCGTCCCGATCTTTTATTAGACGACACCTACGAGTATCATCACTGATGACTGATGAAGACTATCAGCCTGACGACTATGAAGACTTCATATCCGATTCAGATTATGAGCACGGCGGCACGAATGAAGCTTCTGAACTGATTAGAACAAGGTTTGTACAATTGTGGCGTAAATTGAAATCGCTTAATTGTACATTTTAGTTTTCTTTCGTGATAACCGAACCAGAAATAGCTCAAGAAAGTATAGGAGATAGTAATGTAGAAGAACAACACAAAAACGACGCCGCCAGAGAAAACTGATAGCAGAACAAACGGTTCGGGCGAAATTGGATTCAAATCAGTCAGCGGATATTTGACGCTTTTGCTAAAACTGAAAGTTTGAGATAAATTTAAGTTAATTTTTGTTTATTTAAATACGTTGTGTTAATTTAAATGTGTAGTTTAGGGTACTTTAGAAATATGTTTTTAAAAATAATTGTATATCAAGGAAATAAATCGATCGCTCAACATTGCATGTAATTTGGACAACGCCGACAAAAACAAAATTTGAAGGTTAATATAAACATTGATTGACAGCATATGCTTTCATAGGTTATCAAGTAATGATTATTACTATGAAGTGATAATGCATTCCACCCGCTTATATTTTTCCTCTTAATCCATTATTTTTTACTAATCCAAATTTACAGTGATGCCAGCAACACCACCACCACCGAATTAGACTTGGTAAACTGTTTCTGTGGTAAGTAATTGTATACCAAAGTACGATTAGTGAAATCTGGTTGTTGTAGATATATAGACATGGGGACCGATCACCATTTGAACCATATCCTTCGGATCCATACAAATACCCGCAATACTGGCCGATGGGTTACGCACAACTTACAAACGATAGAAAAACTGAATTGTTTAAAATCATTTAACGACACTTTAGATCGGCAAGATGCAGCAGTATCAACTCGTCAGTACTACGCAACCGATATGACAACTTCTTAAGTGCTTATTACAATGTGTCTAGATACATGTTCGCCGACGGATACGGATCGCACTTTAATGTCAGTCGAGAGCAATTTGGCAGGATTGTATCCCCCGGTTTAGCCGAACAGATGTGGAACCCAAATTTGCATTGGCAACCGATACCTATCTCACACCCATACCTACTGAACTCGACTATTTACTGGCTATGAAGAAACCGCTGAGAAATATCAAAACTCATCTATTCTCTCATTCACAGTTCGAGTTTGTCGAAATCGACCGTAAAAATCGTGGAGTGTGTATGGGTACTTAACAGAAAACACCGGATCGAAAATCAAAGACTTGGCCACTTTGCAAAACGGTAACAACGTATTGTACATCGAAAAGCTTACAACTTAACCTCACCTGAGTGGTCGAAAACCGCTTATGCCGATTTGGCAAAGAATGGAGCGACTTCAGTTCTTTGCAGTTGGTACGATAAAATACACTCCTGAAATTGCTTTGTTGAGAACCGTCCATTGATAAATGGAAATTTCTAGTCACTTCAAACGCTTAGCATCGGACATTCCAAAAAACTTTACGCATATTCAGCACACGACACTACCATCGCCGACGTACTCAACACTCTTGGCTTATTCCAATACCATTCTCCGCCGTACACGGCAACGATTTTCTTTGAGTTACGTGTAAATAAGGGTAATTACTTCATGGAAACGTACTTTATAAAATCTCGGATCGAACCGCAACGCATGGTGCTGGAAAGGTTGCGAACCCGATTGTCCCTTAAATCAATTTTTAAAGATCGTGGCTCCGCTTCGATGAATCATCAAGAGAGGGAGTTTGCGTGTCAACCTAAGTTTTTGGGAATCATGTCGTGTCAACACCTTGCAACGCAGCATTTTTACTGATGCATGGGGTTGCTTTTATACTTTTATGCAGTTTTGTTGTTAGTTTAATTTGTTCTAGACGAAGAAGGCGTGCAAATGTCTATTGACCGACGCTTGCTCAACGAGAGATATCTTAGTGTACTTATTTGGCTTAGTCTCTTAAAAAATATATTTGAGTAACAGTAAATATAAATTAGATTACAACAGTTTCGTTAACGTGAGTAAACCTCCACCTTTGATGCGGACTCAGTTTGCAAAAATCAACTTTAAGACCTTTGGAATCTTCGACACCCCGCTAGGTTAAACATCTCTTTAAAAATAGGGGTTGAAAATTGTGCCGTTTTTATAAATCACCCAATATTGTTCCTCTCTATGGCTATGGCATTCAGTCAATTGAACACGATAATTATCGAAAGCCTCGGCGCAGAAATGCTTCCTTCCTCAATTCGCCTTAGCGCTGATCGAAAAAAATTGCGGTTGACATTGCCAAATACGAATGACACTGATACAAAACCCAATGGTCCAACCTTATCCTCGGCTAATTGTAAATCATCCAAGCACATATCAAATTTTATTACGCACTTGTCCGGCGTCTAAAAACCTGCTCATCGGGAATGTTATTTCTGGATATATATTATCCAAATACCACCTGAAAGTTTACACCTCAACTTTTCCTCAACTGCTTCCTGATGCGCTTCAAATCCCCAATTATGGGATTAGTCTCAATCCCGGTTGGTATAAAACAATTCGCTTAGTAATCGTCCATCCGACACATGAGCCAAACGTAGTGTTAATCTCCCGTGTGTCCTTAGCTTATCTGGGAACGAGCGTGTGATGAAAATCCTCAAAAATTGCCCAATCCCTCGAAAGCGAACGGTTTCTTAATCGGCCGCACTTGCCAAATTCGAAACGACATTTCCGGATTCGCACCGCCTGATCCGCCCATCTGCTCGTCAGATTGAGCCGATTTCCCAGGAAGTACTTGCGATCGATCGCAAATAATCCACTCCGGCCATAGTCGGTGACTTACAGGAGTTAACTTTCCTTTATCATTTACATCCTGTATATCAATCCAAGTAAAATGACCAGCCCAGGTGAAACCGCCAACTTGGTATGAAGTATCGCCTAAAAACACTCGATCACTTACTCACTCTTACAGTTACAAAATTTTACCGTTCGTCGAGTACGCTAAATTGTTAGCTTCGATTACGTCAATTATGGGTACAAGTACAGTCGTCCTTTCTTCTTGAATTCGTGATAAGAGCGGTTCAATCCAACCAATTGTTGCCTCGCAGGTGCATCTAAGAAAATAAGTACATCACCTGTCGCGATTCGTGCACCCCGCAACCGTGGCCCTATTTTAATCCCATAATGGATGGTTCAGTTTCAATAACTGAATCTTATACTTTTTCAACCGGTGTCTATGTAATATTTTAATAAATCCTTGAGATCATCTATAACAAAACACTCATTAATCGTCAGAATATAATCAACAAATTTACCTTCGGGTGCTTGCATCGCCCAACCAGTATAATCTGCTCAACAAATTCACCGGGCGCTTGTAAAATAACACTCCAGATTGTTCTTAAAATTACGCTAAGTAGTTCATTATAAAATATAATCACTACTGACGCAGTCAATGTGGGATTGATATAAAAACTCTGTACACCTACAATTTTGTTAACGAAGGTGAGAGCGAGTGAATGATCACTCACCCCTTATTGCGAGGATCCCTTAAAGTACGATTCAAAGGCATGCGATCGCTTAACACGATTCAAGGCGACTTTTTTCAATGCCTTCTCGCCCGCCTTCTTTCAACTGAGTCTTCTAAATAAGCCGTCACGTTGTTCCCCAAATTCGCACAATTCTCGATTCATACCTTCAATTTGATTTCGAATATGTTACCATCATCTTCATGGATGACGCGCAATTGTTGGTACCTCCCTGACATCCCCTGTGCAAGTACAGCTGTCATGCAGCACAAAAACTAAAGTGAAGAATGCAAGGCGTAAACAAAAACACGACAGGTAAGCCTTCTTGTGCGAAAGCATATCTTAAATAACATCATAAGATTAGTTGGACGGATATTTAGGCTTAATTGCGCCCCTTAATTAGTGACAACATGGCATTTTTGCATAATTTAATTACCGGTTTGTTTTGTTAAGGTTAACTATTTTTAATGCTCGCGTTTCGTTGTCAAAAGTCTGTTTCATCACTTTGATTTGTTCCCAATTTGTTGAATACTAAATAATATCTGGTTTATCTTATAAATAAGGAAAACATAATAAAAAATTCTAGGGTTATATTTTTTAGGTTAGAAGTTCGAATTGTGATACCAACTTAACAAATTTGTTCTTTTATTTTCCTAACAGATATGTTTGACGATGAGATGGCGCCATGGTGAAACAATTGAAGACGGTGTAGCGATGAGAACTTAATAACTACCCGACACGTACGTGTCAGGATTCGTGCCTTAAACTAATGAGTAAGGAAAATATATGAGTCTTGGTAACGCTTGGCTCCCTATGCCTAGCACAGCCTAGCGCTTTCAATTTTTGTAGGGGTACAGGTCGTCCCGTGGATGTTTGCCTACTTTTGCATGTGTCCTGGTGTCAGCGATCTACTCCCAACCATAAAACTTAACAAAAAACGCTTATATGCTTAATATAATATACATGCGCTTTTCGTGTTAAAAGCTAGAACTACTTTGTGTGATAAAAAAATAGAACATACAAACTACACGGAAGGGGGCCTTAAATACGGCGTTTGTAAGTATTTTCGGTTAATATTTATCTGTACAGGGTGAGCAAATTTCGACGTTTGATGTATATCTCGGTAACCGTAAGAGATAGAGAAAAATGGTTGTCGGTTGTCTCGATCTGTTTTTCGTGAGAAAGTCATTGATGGAAACTAGAATCAGCTATCGTCTTTTGTTTTCGAGTTACAGCGAAAAGTGTCTATATCCTAGTCAAAACTTATGTTTTCCAATATCAAATAAAATTAACGTAGGTAGTTACCAAAGACATTTTGTTTTAATTTTATGACGGCAGTAACTTGGGACCAATCTATTCTATTATTTATTAATTTGTATAAAAAATAAGCATCCGCAATTTCAATATTTTCGTATTGTTCATAATCAGGGTATCGATAGTAAACTTTATAATAAAGATATTTAAGAAATTTATTTGAATTGTTTCAATTTTTTTTGATAAATTGCAAATCCGGGATTTCATACAACAGATGCAAACTCTCATTTTTATCCTACTATAGAATTAAACAAACACTTCAAAGTAGTCCGAAGTAGAACTCATCAAAAATCCAAGATTTCTACGTGCACCACTTAGAATATTATCTACATGCATATCCCATTTTAAATTCGAAATGAATTCCACGCTCAAATCCTTAAAACTACTTATACGTTCTAATACCCTCGACACACTGAGGCTGTTAATGATCATTAAGGCTTTAATGATCATTTAGTTTGTTGTGTGTCACGTAACAATTTTCTTAATGATCATTTGAAACGTCGTTAGATGTTAATGATCATTAAATTTCCGATTAACTGTAGACACGATAATCGTACGATTTCGGCAAACATCGTCAGTTTTCAATGTAGCGCTACCTTAGCCAACAAAATGACCAAAGCGCTTAAATCAGCAACAGCGATACGAAGTGGCTTATTTGTCTGTGGTTTATACCGTCTGAGATGTGTTCCAAAAAGGATTAAATGGACGAACGAATCAGAATCAGCCTTGCTAGACTTGTGGGAAGAAAAAATAACCGATTTACGAAGACAGAAAAGAAATTCCCATGTGTACACCGAAATGGCTACACAATTAAAATTATGCTTTGTGGGAAATGAACTTGAAGGAGTAGAAGGCAACGACATAAAACGAAAATTAACAATTTTACACAAAAATACAGGTACTTCATTATAGTGAAATGTAAATATGTTAAAATAATTTTTTTAAAGATCAGAGAAGAAAGTAATAGGCCCGTCAGGGGAAAGAGGTCCGGGTGGAAATATTACGACAAAATTAATAAAATTCTAGGGTCTCTACCTTGTAATGATCCATCTTTGGTACATGAAAGTTTTGAAATGTGGGATGGTATGTATTTATCTAAAGTCTGACTTGTTACTTTTTAAACAAATGTGTTTACATTATAATTTAAATGGATTTCCAATTACTGCAGGAAAGTTACTATAGTATTTCTGTTTAATAAGTAATTATTTTTTAGAGGTGTTTATGTTAGAGGATGAAGTATCAAACTCGGATAATCAAAACAATGAGCATGTACCAGAGGTACGTTTTATTTATATTTCTTATCAATTATTTATTATTTTTATTCTAGAGCGAAGAATCACATTCGTCCAATTCCCAAAGGTTGCCAATGACTCCGTCTTCCTCTTCATCAAGTACAAGTGGCAGTGCAGCATTTTGTTCCTCTGAAAAAAAAAAATTCTAAAACAGAAGCGTCAAGATTTTGATGAATTGCTGCTGCAAGAAATACGCCGATCAAATGACGTGGCAGAACAGGAATTGAAACAAAATGAGGCTCTACGGCAGGCTCAATTGAACTGCCTAACTTCCCTTGAAAAGTGTGTCGGAATTTTTAAGTTGTATTAAAAAAACCATAAAAATTAAAAATAAATATACTAACCTAAATATTTTGCAATTGCATTTCTTATGTTTACACCCGTTGCGCCATGAATACTCGATGCGCATGCTGGTTGCTCGTTATTATTGACATTACTCATAGTCTTGGTCCAATGTGCAGGAATGTAATCACCACTGCTATTGCAGAAATTACTTAAAATACAGCACGCTTTTATTATTCTAGGTACATGGTCAATATCAACCTCTAAGCCCTTCAGTAGTCTACGAAATCTTACTTTCAATCGACCAAAAGCATTTTCTACAACTCGCCTGCATTTTGACAAGCGGTAGTTGAACGTTTTCTCAAGAAGGGATTGATTTGCAGTATAAGGAAAGGGCTTCATCATAAACTTACTTAATTGGAAAGCAGAATCCCCAATTAACAGTACAGGTACTGATATCCCTTGCATTATTCTTGAATTTTCTATATAAATTTTGTTTCTACTATGCTCGTCTTTGAGAGCAGAATTTTCAAAGATATACGAATCATTATTGCGCCCAGGTGAGCCAATATTTATGTAAGTAAAATTGCATCGGTGGTCAGCAACTGCTAACAGTACAATAGAATACCAGCCTTTATAATTATAATAGTCCACAGCTAAACTTTTGGTGGAGAAACCTCAATGTGACATCCATCAACTGCACCCATGCACTGTGGGAATCCCATTTCTTCAAAGCCCGCAACAATTGTTTCTAGCGTCTGTTGATCAGGGGATAACATGACAGATATTTTTGCTGTAGATTCAAACACACACAATGGCAAAATTCCCTTACGATTTCTCCGACAGTGGTTCTTCCTACACCAAAAACTGTTGCTGTAGTACGGTATTCTGCAGAGCTGCCTAAAGCATACAAAGCAATAGCGATTTTTTGTCGAGCGGTATTGATTTTCTAAAGTTGGTGTCTTGTTTACTTAAGCAAGATAATGATTGCACCAATTTGGAAAACATATTGCGGTCCACACGAAAATGTTCTTTAAATGTACGGTCAGAATAAGTTTTTACCTCTTCTTCCCAGAATTTACTAGTTCTCTTCTATAAAATACAAGGAAACGCTATTTGGTAATAACTACAGAATATTTATACTTACAAACTTCCAAATATATCTATTAATTGTACTCTTTCTTCTTTTACTACTCTGCTCACTAAAATATTAATATTCTTTCTTCGTCGCATTATTGATAAAAGGTTCTTTGATATAATATTGTCTATAACTAGAATTAATTTTGTAATCTGAATTATTTTTAAGCACCACTCGGTTTGCTTTATAATATCCATTATTGAAAAACTTCGGTAAATATAGATATGTTATAAATTATAAATATTGTAATTGTTAGGTTAGGTGAATAAAATACCGTATAGAAAAATAGTGATACTGCGCAAACTCATTGATTTTGTAAAGTTTGGAACGATTTGGGTCTGTCACCTTAAAATTCGTAATGATCATTTTCTTTAATGATCATTAACATTAATGATCATTTACTCTCAGTGTGTCGAGGGTATAAGCCTATTGAATGTACCTATAGAATATTTAAAGATTTATTACTTGTCATATATTTGCATTTCTATATTAGATGCAGTCTATTTTTAATACTCCACTAAAATAGTGAATCTAAATCATTTTCATCATTAATTTCTTTATATAATTTTACGTCATCTGCAAATAGTAGACATTCACAATGAGAAATATGAAAGGGAAGATCATTTATAAACAACAGGAAAAGCAATGGACCCATGTTACTGCCATGTGGAACACCTGAAGTAACGGTAAACCACTCTGATTTTGCTCCCCTGAATTGCACATACTACTACTTTGTAAATAAGACTGAAAAAAACTTAACATATGTTCAGAGAAAAGTCCAGCAAATATATTTTTTTAATAAAACATCATGACACACGGCATCGAAAGTCTTTGCATAGACAACATCAACTTGCTCTTTATATCAATTACCCTGCTGACATTTTCAACAAATGATATAAGATTTGTTTCAATAGATCTCTTGTCGATGAAGCCATGTTGTCTATCTGTAATTTGATTCCTAATCGATGAAAATATTTTACTACGTAAAACCTGTTTAAATATTTTAGCTGGCGCAGAGATAATTGAAATATAGGCCTTTGCAATGTTTGATTTTTCTCCAGCTTTAGCCAGTTTTCAAACGTCCGGAAATGTGTTCTTAATGCTAAATTAAATATAAATGTTAACGGATAACTTAAGATCTCCCAATAGGCTCTAAACACATATGGGGGAATAAGATCAGGCCCTACGAACTTTTTTGGTTTTATTTTTTTCATGACATTTTCAACATCTTGCTGATCAAACTCTCGCAGACTAATGTAATTACTGTTATCAAACCACTGATGTCGTATAATGAATTTTGGGAATAAACTGATTTGAAATACTGTGCAAACAATTGCGAAACTTCGAAGTTGTCACTACTATTTTTATCATTGTATTGAAAACTTTCATTGTGAACATTAATATTACGTTTCCAAAACCGATTTACATTTTGATTGATCTCATTTTCTATAGAAGAAATGTATTCTTTGTATGCAATCCTAACATTATGTTTGACTTCAGCCCGTAATCTGCGAAACTCTTGCAAATGATAATCAGAGAAGTGCTTATACGTTTATGGTGGAATTTCTTAAAGCTTATTGTAGCAATAAGATTATGAGAAAACCAAACTGGATACCGTAAATCAAGCTGCTTACCTTTCAGGTTTTTACATTATTGTACCGGGTGGCCAACTAAGAATGGACGCCGGCTATATCTCGGGAATTATAAATCTGACAATATTGAAAAAATATTTAATAAGTGAATCGATTACGTGAAATCGCGGGAAATTATTTTCAAGTTTGTAAGATAGCCGCTAGGGGGCTAAACTGTTATGGCCGATCATAAATTGGCTATTTCTCCAAAAAATATGTAAATATAAATATATTTTAAATATTGCCGTAGTAAAAACTGCAAAATTTCTATTTTTTTTTGTTTAGGTATTTTATTCTGTCTTAGAAAATGTAGTGGTGGGGGAACGTCAAACATGTTTTTATTTAAATGCAAATAACTCCGGTATAAGTTAACGTAATTGAACAAACTAAGTATCGTTTAAAAGAGCTCTTCTTACTTAATAATATCAGTATAAAGATAGTCCGAATAAATTTTGACGTGATAGCTAGATGGCGCTGTTTAACATCACAACAATTCTTGCGCATTATCATGAGATTTTTAAACAGCATCTTTTACACAGTTAAATAGAGGACAAAATTGCTAAATAATCGGTGCAAACCGCAACTTCCTATCTTTTTCAAACCGAAGATATCAATAAACAAATGTTTGACCGCTGACTATGCAACATCTATTACATATTTTACGTAGAAAATGAATTTAAATTAATTGAAACCATTTAATTAATGCCGCCCTAAATGTTCAAACAGTCGTTCATCGTTTTCGATGCACTTAAGCATCTAAAACCGACAATGTATGCAAAAGAAGAGAATAAAATGGTAAATAATAATCAGTTCTTAGCGAATGCACCCGTCATAAAATTAGTAGGCTGTGAAACAAAATTGGAAGCAATACGTCAAAATATTGGAACAATTGAATTTCATGTCAATATCATTTAGTTGCTATTTTTCGAAGCTTGTTCTCGATTTTGTTATTGCGTTTTTCGTGTAGTTTGAGTTTACTTGTTGTTGTTTGTGTTACGTTAGTGTTGTTAGTATTAGTATTAGTCTTAGTGCTGTGCTGTTAAGTGTTACAAAATGCTTTATACCAACGAAGAGTTATTTGACATGATAGGTGTCTATTTTGAATGCATGAGAAAAAATGTTATCCATCGTTTACAAACAACTGGAAGCGTCCATATATTCCCGTATACCGTAGACAACACAGGAGACGTACCGAAGAGAACATTATTAATGTTTTAGCTTATGTGCAGTTTAATCCACACCTAAGTACTAGAAGTATTGTCACAGGATCTATCGTTCAAAACATTCTCAAAGAGCACAGGTAAGCGAATCTTCAATGTTGAAACTCTACTGTAAACTTACAAAGGTTTACTTAATACTTATCCTACTGTTAAATGAATAGTGATCATCTTACATCTTTCAGGTTACATCCATATTACTTAGTCTTGCATCGGGTATTGACTGCTGCAGATTTTGATCGAAGACTAGACCATTGCCATTAGCTCTTGGGTATGATGGCAGACGATCCCCAAATTCTATCACGTATATTGTGGGCAGATGAGGCCATCTTTCATAGTAATGGCAGTGTAAATGTCCATAATATGCACTATTGGTCAAGAACGAATCCGCACTGGATGCAAGGTTCAGCACCAAGGTCGTTGGTCTGTAAATTGTTGGGCAGGGATTCTAGAAGGGCAAATTATCGGTCCATTCTTTTTAATAACCAACTAAATGGCGACAATTACCTACTTTGCAGTAAATGTTCGTCAATTTTTAGATGCCAACTACCCTGGTAGATGGATAGGACGGGGCAGCATTTTTCCATGGCCGGTTAGATCACCGGGATTTAACATATCTGGATTTTTATTTATGGGGTCGAGTAAAAGATATAGTTTTTGCAACCGGACCCACTACACGTGATAACATGATTGTACGAATAAGGGACTGTATGCAAACTATTTCAGTAGCTGTACTATAGAGTGCAGTTTTGTCTACGCGGGAAAGGATGCTTAAGTGCATCGAAAACGATGGACGGCAGTTTGAACATTTAGGACGGCATTAATTAAATTGTTTCAACTAATTTAAATTTGTTTTACGCGTAAAATATGTAAATAGTCATCATTTGTTTTATTGATATCTTCGGTTTCAAAAGATAGGAAGTTGCGGTTTGCATTGACTATTTAGCAATTTTGTCCTCTATTTAACTGTGTAAAAGATACATAGAGTGCTATTTAAAAATCTCATGACAATGCGCAATAATTGTTGTAATGTTAAACAGCGCCCTCTAGCTATCACGTCAAAATTTATTCGGATTATCTTTATACAGCATATTATTAAGTAAGAAGAGCTCTTTTAAACGAGACCTAGTTTGTTCAATTCTGTTAACTTACACCGGAGTGTAAAAAATTTTGCAGTCTCTACTACGGCAATATTTAAAATATACTTATATTTGTATCTTTTTGGAGAAAGAACCAATTATATGATTCGCCATAACAGTTTCGCCCCCTAGCGGTTATCTTACAAACTTGAAAATAATTTTCCGCGATTTCTCGTAGCCGATTTACCTATTAAAATTTTTTTTATTTGTTCCTCACTTGTAAAGACGAGCTTATCAACTCACTAGTTACCTTGAAAATGCCTCTTAACTACCTACTAAGTTGTAAAATATAACTGGCTAGCCTGTAAAATTTTACACGCGTCCTCATATTTTACCTTATTATAGGTAATTTGAAATGACAGACAAACTCTCTAACGTGATTTATTTGTTATTAACATTTGAAAATTGGGTTTTATTACTATCGTATACATTAAATATCATGGTGCAGTTGCGATTTTCAGTAATATTGAAGTCTCCAGGAGATGTTATGTCACTTGTACTTGCGCATATATTTTCTGTAGAAGTGGATGGCGTGGATTCTTCAAGTGGAAACATTCTTTTTGTCATTTTAATCTTATTATTAATCGAATCATCTACGTAGCTTTCTGTAATTTGTGTTGATTTCCATCCCCATGCACGCTTCAGAGCCAAAGTATCACCAACTGCATCAACCACCATCGTTGCTCCAGTTCGTCGAAATGAATGCCCTGTATAAAGTGCCGGTTCTTCTAATTCCAAATATTCAGCAATTTTCTTGGGTATTGCGCCTACAGTATGTTGACCTGCATTTAGGGGCGACACAATTTCCACTACGGTACGTCAAGAACAACCGCAGATCTTTACTTCTTGTAGGTCGAGGGTCAATATTTCCGATAAAGAGCATAAGGTTTAAAGCTACACCCATCGTCCGTTATTGTAAACCTCCTTGTCGTTAAATTTTTGGTCTCTCGTAAGGTGACAACAATATATTTTTCCAAATCCTCCACGTCAATTACAGTGAGGGATAGAAGCTCATCGCACCGACAACATCCAAATATACCAAAAATGGTAATGACTTTGGCAAGTAACCACTTCTCGTCAGGAGGTTCAATGATAAACTCTTCCACTTGCTCTTCCTCAGAACCTTGGCTTTCTTGGGGACGTAGTTCATTTCGTCTTTTCAAAAACGCAACCACTTTATGAAATCTAGAAAATGACATATGTAACTAAAAACCTGACTAATAAATATAAGGAAACAAACCTGCAAACATCAATGTTTTCTCTAACTGCCAAACAACTCTTAACCATTGACCACTCGACCATATAAAGAATTCAGGCTGAATTTGGCAGACAATTTACTGATATACGCTAATATAACGTCTTCCGTAACACCAGTCACGTTGTTTTCCTTTTGCCACTTTTAAACTCCGCGTACTCGTATTCATACCTTCATGAAGATTTGTCGGGCAGTAATCTTGCAACTACACTTGCTGCTTCATCAATGATAGCTTGCATGGACACTCATTTCAGTAAATCTCACCAGCAAACGTTCCGAAACGTGAAATTGAAATGAAATAATTAATCAACAATAGTATATTATACACCAAGGTTGTGAAGACAGTCATTATTGCCTTAGCATCTAGTTTATTTCATGAGGGCGGTAGCCCCGAGCAAAATAAGGTGCGTAGGCAATAATGGACTTCACAACCATGGTGTATATACTATTTTTTTCCACTACTAGCCAAATTTAAGCCAAAAATAAAAAATAAACATTTTTCTTGTAAAAATCAAGTAGCACAGGAATGCAAATAAATCAAAAAGCATTAAAAGCTACATACGTTGATAAACCAACTGCAACTGATTCACTAAACACTTGTGTGACATATTTCACCTTCATTTTCTGAAAATTATTTGGAGTAATATGTAAATTAGTTGATTTAGAGCCAATCGCAGCGGTTTAGATTTGTCTGACATGTAGAAATTTTTAATGTCTTTCCAAGATGCTTTATTGTTATTAAAGATTATATCGTATTTAATCAAGTTATTTTGCACCGACTTCAATAAATAGGGGACATCGAAGAAATAATAGATTTTCTTATCGTTTACGAGAAGGTATGGTTTTTCCGGTGATACATCTATTCTTTTAATTAGGTTTCGAAAATTTTACTACTGCCCTAACATTGGCACCGCATTGTAGTTGTAGCTTTTCTATGCAGTCTAATACTATCGACTTCAATTTGTCACCTTTGCATATCGTATTTGTAAAGATGTAGCACAAGGGTTGTTTAACTCTGTATATCTCCTACTTCTTAGTGGTTTCTTTTTAAGTCCACTTGGGCTGTCACAATTTGTGCTCTGCTTTCGGGAAGTAATCGTTGGAAGATGTTAACTTCAATTGAAGTGCTTTTCACGTTGCAATTTAAGAATGTTCCTCCGTAATTTTCTTTACCTAAGAGTATTTGAGCTGCAAGCTTGAGTAGTTTTGGTATAGCTAGAGATGTTAACGGGCATTTATTGCTTCGCCAATATACCTTGCATCATTTTAATATTAGGTTTCAGAAATTGACACTTGTAATTCATTTGGGAATGGCAAGTGTTCGCCACATACTCGTTAAGCTTTTAGAGTCGACATTTTTATGCAACAGATCGGACCTTCCAGATTCTGTTAACCATTCAAAACACCTACAACAAAATGTTTGTAATTTACTTAAAATTCTTGATGTAACTTAACTCGCCTGGTTAAATCTCCTTTGGGAAACCTGAAAAACTGATTCTACCATCATATTTAATAAATAAATAAATTCAGGTTATGTATTTGCGGTTATGGGATGGGGGCGCGAATTTTAAACTAATGGTATTTTTTATTCAAATAATTTTATCGTGTTAGGTAATTTTAAGCAGCAAATACGTTAAAGATAATCACCTGGATATACAAAATTATGTTTCACTCGTTTTTGTTAAACAACTATTCTTAGATTCTCAAAAAATTTGAATTTGTCCATTATTAACCTAGGTCAACAATAGAAAAAATTATTAACCACTAATAGAGAAATTGAACTTCTCAGTTGGCTAGAGACGCAATAATTGTCCACTTCACAGCTAGTAGTGGAAAAATAAGTTGTGCGTTTCAAAGCAATAGTCTAAAGCTCACATGATTTTTTCTCCGATTTCGAAATTTTTAGAATTTTTAATGGTTTATTATTCATTTGAGTAATAACTTTGATTGAGGAACAATAAAACATTCACAATCATCAAGGCAGGTAATGGGTTTTACTGGCTCCAGAAGATGGCAGCCTCGTCAGTCATATCCTTCTGTCCGACAGTAAAAACCGTTTTACCTTGCTAGTAATGTTAAATATTATTTCAATATTGTCAGATTTATAATTCCCGAAACATAGTCGATGTCCATTTCTTAGTTGGCCACCCGGTACATGTCAGATTTTTAAATGTAAAAAATTAATAATTAATTTATTTAATTAAAGAAAAATAAGGAAAAATTGTACTTTAGGTAAAGTGCTCGACTTTTTTTGAAATTTTTACCAAAAGTAGCCTACATGCCATTGATCATAAATATGCAATAAAATTTTGTCGCTCTCAAAAACTGAATTTTTAAAAATAATTTTCGAAAAAATTTTGAAAAATTTTTGGGTCGGTTTTTTTGCATTTTTGCACGTTTCAGACAATTCTAAGACTTTTATTTTCAGCGAAAAAACTTAACCTAACTCTAACCCAACCAAATACGTCAGAGGTGTGACACAAGAGGGAGCGCGGAAGTTGAAGTAGAGTAAAAGAGAAAGTAAGAGCAGGTGGGTTTGTTGTGTTTCTTGTGAAATGGATCACATCTCGACAAGTTTTTTTAAGAAGAAAATTGTAATAACTGTAACCTACCAACCAACACCGTTCACCCCCGATCGCACCTCCCAACCAACACCGTTTTTCTCAAACCAAACATGTAATTTTTTTTAAGAAGAAAATTGTAATAACTGTAACCTACCAACCAACACCGTTCACCCCCGATCGCACCTCCCAACCAACACCGTTTTCCTCAAACCAAACATGTAATTTTTTTAAGAAGAAAATTGTAATAACTGTAACCTACCAACCAACACCGTTCACCCCCGACAACCAAAAAGAAAAGTGTGAAATGTCGACGGAGCTTGGGTGTTTGGGGAATTGAAAGGGGTTAGGCAGGGTGTTCATGGAAGTCGTGAACGACCGTACTGCAGACACCCTGTTGGCATGTATTGAAAAATACATAGAACCGGGAACCACTATTTATTCTGATTGCTGGAAAGGGTATTCCGGGCTCACCGACCACCCCAACTACACCAACCTGCAGGTTTTTCTCACTGAAAAATAAAAGTCTTAGAATTGTCTGAAACGTGCTAAAATGCAAAAAAACCCACCCAAAAATTTTCAAAAATTTTTCGAAAATTATTAAAAAAAACAGTTTTTGATAGCGACAAAATTTTATTGCATATTTATGATCACTAGACCAAGGGCTATCACTGGTAAAAATTTGAAGCAATTCCGAGCACTTTACCTAAAGTACGATTATACGAAAAATAAACTAAAGTTTATAAAAGGAACAAAGTGTGTGTAAAATTATCAGTTCTAATTTGAATGAAAAGAAAACGTTTCAAGTGATGTGAATTACAACTGTCGTATCCGTGTTCTATAGATTTTTATGAGTTTTCAAATTAAAATATCATGTTTGGTAAATGAACATTTTCGTGAAGATTCCATGAATCTTCACATTAGGATTGTTAAAAAAGAATACAAGTAGGTGCACTACAGTTTTATTTTGGTTTTGTTAATTACAAACTAAGAAAAATGCCAAGAGTTAATTGTAAAGACATGTGTGCCTTTAAAGTGCATAGCGCTATCTAAGCGACAGCTTTAATGCTTGAAACACACGTGTGTTGATAAAGACTTTATTTTACATTTTACTTATGTTCATTGCTCCATGAGAGTTTAAAGACCAACCGCCGTCTTGTACAGTTATATACCGCACTTAAGTATACACCTCTGATGAGCTCATAAATAGAGCGAAATGCTGCGTCAGGTGTTCTTTTGTTGCGTGTGTACTTCTGTACAAGTTTTACTTGGCTTTATCGACACACGTGTGTTTCAAGCATTAAAGCTGTCGCTTAGATAGCGCTATGCGCTTTAAACGCACACATGTCGTAACAATTAACTGTTGGAATTTTTCTTAGTTTATACTATTCATACGTGTCAATGTTTTACACGAGATGTCGTAAAACACACATTTTACTTATGTTAATTATAAATTTATTCGGTGACACTTATGATTGTTGTCTTTGCTGTTTATTTTTAAGTCAACTGTCGGTATAGGGATTAGGATTATTATTTTCTACAAAATATGTTTTCTTTTATTTAGCGAAAAGCTAATAAATGTTTTTTTTGTTTAGGCTGTGTTTAGTCATTAAATTTTATTAGGACAAAAGAGTATTAATCAATTGAGCTATAGTTTAAGTAATTAAAACGATGACAGTGTATTCAAAGCTTTAGAATCTCAATTTTTATTCTATTATTGCGGTTCACGATACATTACAATATATAACTTTTTAGCTTTATTGCAAACGTGCGATATATGATTTGACCGGCACAGATCATTACTATAATAATCACACCCAAGTCACTATGATTTTGAACTTCATTGATTTTGGTCTTATTAATGTAATATTTTAATATAGGATTTTTTTTCTAATATAAAGCTCAACACATTTAATAATATTAATAGGTATTAACTATTGAGAGCACAAATCACTTATTGTTAGTCCGAACTGTATATAATAAATAATAAGGAACCAAGAACTGTACCTTGTGGAATACCACTTGCAACTTTGTGAGTACTGAATACAGAAGAACCAACTTTCACAACTATTTATTAAAAAAATCGTTTTCCAGCTTAGAAGGTTAATGCCATAATTTTTTTTAGACAATAAACCTTATGATGAAAATATGTGTTTTTTTTTACCTAATACGATGTAAATCAATATATAGAGTTTTGTATGGTTTGTTATTTTTAAAACTTTACGAAACTAAAGCCCTAACTCTGTTTTCCTTATTTAAGACTTTTTCCTGAGACCTTTAGATGTGTGAACTATGAATCCTGTTAATTTTAATTTTTAATAAGTGGACTGTGGTTGAATTATTAATTTTATTTAATATAAATAAGTTACTTCTTATACATCTTACCGTTGATTGAAATATTGGTAAAGATAGTCAACCGCTTGTATTTGCTTGTATCACGGATGCAATTCACATATGCATGTTGGGTTGCGTTTTGTTTACTTTTTCACCTGTACTGAAGCGCTAAGTTATAATGTGTACGATTCTTGAAATAGAATAGTTCAATTTATTCCACCGTTGTAAAAATGGCGCAACATACAATCCGTAAAATTTACTTTTGTCAATACAATGTTGCAACGTTTTCAAATATTTAGTAAACGTATTAACTAGTAATTAAAAGTGACGAATTTTTCATTTATGAATAATACCATTGATGATACATATCTTGGATTTTAATGACAATGTTTTTTGAATAATTTACTAAAATACATGCGAAGCGTTATTTGTTAAAACAGTTTGGTTTGGTCGGTGTTAGATAAATAAGAAACAATTATTTTACAAATTATGCTTGCACTTTATTTTTAACTTGCAAATAATAATGTTGACATTTGTTTGTCATTTAATAACTTCGTTAGGAATAAAGTAGAACATATTGGGAGAAATACCACTAGAGTTCAGAAACGCAAAATTATTGGTTTTTGTATCTACTTGTTTTACGTGTTCAGTTGAAAAGGATTTTAAATAAAAATTGGTTTTCAAATTTTTCAATTCAAAAGGCAACAAGTTACCGTGTTTTTAGGAAAGTGGGTTCCACTAGACCTTCAAATTTAAATTCACTTGGTAATAAAACCTATTCCTATTACTTCTAAAAATAAAAGTACTAGATTTTAGCTTGAGGTGTGTTGTCTCCCGACGCGGTGCGGATAATACGTGTATAATACACTATTCTTTTCTGTGACGAAATAAATGACGATTTAATATTGAAAAATCATATTACAATAGAATTAGAAATTTATTGAGGAAAATTTGGTGTTAAAAATAGTACTCACTTTTTTCCCGAGGGAAAAATAATTTACGAAAAGTGACACTTTGTTATCTGTTAGTAGAGATAAAAAGTTAGGATTTTACTCTTTGAAACTGTATCAAAATATCACGATTTCGGAATTAAAATAGTTTAATTAAAGTAAAATAGCTCATTAATTATAAACATTGTTTCAAAAATTACAATTATAGATGCTTCTTTAATGCGTTTATCATATCTTAAAATATAAGTACACCTGAAGTTGATATTGAAACAAATGTATTACGAGGAGTCTTCCGGATTATCGTTTATGAGTCACATTCTTTATCGGCTTAGTCAGAAATTCTACAATTGCATACTTTTAGCAACACCTTTAGTAAATGAGTAGGCTTGTTATAATATTGTTTAGATGCAAACAGTTGAGTACGTTAGATTGTAATATAAGAAAATTCAACATTCGTTCCAACATAAAAAGGGATAGCGTTTCTATGTTAAAAATTTTAATTTCAATGACCAAAATTTAGAAATTTACTTGCGTAAGCCTAATAGATTTTAAAACATTTTCAACGGAGAACGTTTTCAACGATTTCTTTACGAAATTAATACTTTTAAATCTGCAGGTTTTTTTTCATAATAATAAACTTTATTCACATGTGTATGTATACAATCTTTGTACATATATGTGTTTGTCATGATGGTATAACCATTGTTATAACCTTACGTAAGAAAGATACAAATAAATATTATTACATTGAACAATTAACAGACAATAGAAAAAAAATATATAACAAAGGACACACATTTAATTAGTAGGTCGACAAAAATCAATAAATTCTTGTATATTGTAGAACGCATGTTTTGTTTGTTTGTCAACATTGACTCAATGCACCAATATTTCAATCAACGGCATGATGCATTGGCAACAATGTCGTGCCTTAGCATAAACTATCAGCAAAATTACAGTTTTCTATTTCACATTTATCGGCAATACTGTTCTGTAAATTCTACAATACAATTGACGTATTTTCTTAGCACAAAGCGATACTACCGACCTCTGATGTTTAGAACAAATTTCGGGGTCGCATAATCCCGTAAGGTTGACTATCTTTACCAATATTTCAATCAACGATCCTACTCAACGGGTGGGTTTTTGGCAACTACCTGCTACGCTTACATTCTAAGACCTGAACCCGCATTATGAGTTTAAACTATTTACCCTACAAATAATATTAGACAAATCCCAAGAAAATTTTGAAAAAACTGGAGTGATTTCTTTATTCTCCACACATTAGTATTACTGTATGCTTTTTTTTAAATTTTTTATTTCCAAGACTTTGTTTTTTGATAAAAAATCACAAAATACCTATTTATGTGACAAGTCCATAATCTATGTTTTTATGGACGAGAGACAGAATGTGGCGAGGCCATAAAACGAAATTTTGGACGAGTTACATACAAGATTTTATGGTCAACTGTATGATTTCACTCAAACAATTTAAACTTTGTCATACCGACTTATATAATGTAGTCGTCTTTGCTGGTGTTTGTAATTTGACAGTTTTTACTCTTAAAATCCACACATTTATTCTGACATTTACGTTTTGCGTTGACATTCGTCTATAAAGTAACAAAAAGAACTAGTCCAACAAAGAGGCACATTTTGGTCGAAAAGATATCATAAACGTTGGCCGGTTGCCCATCAAATTATGTATTGATTTTTTGACAGAATACAATATCCATGTTTAGAAGAACTGAACGAAATTCTATACTTAATGACGATTTTTACATTGAAAACTTTTTTCCCGAGATTAAAAGTTATCAGTACGAGGTGAAGTTCTGCTCAAATCGCTTGTTTTTTAATTTAGCGACAATATGCGAGGCGAATGAACTTATGCGATAAACCAATCAAGCATTTATTACTTTAACACGCGATTGCTTCATATTCTTGATATATAGACGCTTTAACATAAATGTTATTAAAGTTATTTACAACTTTGAGAGTAAATATAGTACTGCGTTGTTAAAATAAAAAATGATTCTGGCACTATCGGTCTTATTTTTTTATTTCGTCTAAGCCAAGCAGGTTCTCCGTGCACCCAGCAGTGTGCGTGCGAAAACTCTTCGTACGTTTTGGGTAAGAATCGAAAGTTATTGCTACTGTTTACGTCGAATTTTGCAGGGTATTATTGAGAGACTTCTTTGGTAAGATCCCGGCGGACGCGTTACCGGGGGTTTCGACGAAGAAGGAGACGCGACTTACATCGGACAATCGTATTTTAAAAACTACGAACTTCTTCCCGGAACCTTATATAGAGGGTGTTCGAAAATACGAACAAGTGCGTACGACATCACCGAATTAACCAACGATAAAGACATCAAGGTCTTGATCTTTTTTTTCTAACATTTGCCGCCTTATTAATCTTCTTGTCGACAGATTCTTTGTACGAACGTGGCATACAAATTTAAATGGAAACTTACTAGAAAGGGGGAACTCAATAAACTAACTAATTGCCATTTGGTGATCGGCGGGTCTGAAATCAATGTCAATGCTTACATCGGCAGAACTGTGTACAAAAGGCAGACGATTATTGGTAAAGTATTTTATGGTCAAGGAACTGACAGCAGTTTGGCGATACCTGGAACCAACGAACGATTCGACGAATTTGAAATTTTGACTTACAACTGTTAGTGAATTTATTGTTCAAAATGTACATTTAAATATAGTAGATACAGTAACGCCATCTATCAAATTTATTATGAATCACTCAGATCGAATGTCGATTTCATATTTCTTCGGGCACCCGTAAGTGAGAATTTCGTATTGCAAAAAGTTCGCCTCATTTGCGTTATTCGGGACCCACAAGCCTCGATTGCCCAAAGGGTAGCTGAAAACTTTGCCTATGATTGTCTGTCCGCCATGATTCACTCTTCCTATATTTAAAGTTTGGCCAACTTCAAAACCTCCTAGTACCATATGACAGTTAAACAGTAAGTGAGTCTCTTCGTTTTGGTCAAAACCCACGCGAGTTTGTCCTGCTCGTTGCTGCACAATATCTGAAAATAGTAGGCTACAATAAAAACTTGTGCGTATATCGAATATTATACCTTGATGTTCTTGTCGACTTCGAAGCGTTGATTGTAAGCTGACGCGACTGCGAACGAACAACCTGAATAAATCGTGGCTGGTAATAATTCGTATTGTTTTGTGTACACCTGTCCTATATACGTTGGGTTTCCGCTTTTGTCTAAGCCACCTTCACGGCGTCAGGAGGGATGTGACCCACGTAGTCTCTCCAGTAATACCCTACGATTATTAGTCTGTTATAAAGACGATTTACGATCGACGATAAAATTTTGTTTGTGTTCAGAATTTGGAAAACGCCACAAACATTAGCTAAACTTATACACATCAGTGGTAATACCATTACAAGTTTATGCATCTAGAAGACCATGACTTAACTAAATGGCTTCTATGGATTACAACGATACTGTACACGAAGAAGTAGTTGTAGTGTATTTTTCGGTGGTACGTACCATAAACTATACCCGGTTTGTTTTCGCCGGAATGGCCTGTGCAAGTGGGTGTAACTGCTACGAATAGCATTGACAAAAGAGCAACGAACAACAATTTCATCATTTTTGTGACGCTAAAAGCGACCGTACTGGTACGAGGATTGCAAACGATAGACTTGGGTTATCATTTGACACAGGAGTTTATACTTACGATACGATTTATTTAATAATAATAATAATATACGGGTTGTTCTGAAAATATTTTTGACACAATGTGTATCTGATTTCTTGTTTATTAATTGAAGTGAACTAACACTAATTCAGAAACAACGTAAATACAATGTTTTTAAATTAATAAGCACTACCTATTTCAAAGTCAATGTCACACTCATTTTTCTTGTTGGTAATCTTAACGATTTTCTATTTTAACGTCATTTAAACGTCTTTTGGGGAGTTTGATTGTTATTTTTCATGACTCACTTTAATTTATTCAGAGCGCTAATCTAACCGCAATGGTTTGAATGTATACTTCATATTGACAGCGTCTCAATTGCATTCTTGATTTTTTTTTATCGTAAACTTAACCACTATATAAGTAAGATCGCAACCTTAACGTAACAATATTCTCAGAGCATTGAACAGTTCAATGTTTCAGAGCAACCTTAACCTCAAAATGTTAAATCTAAATCATTCCGCGAGTATTTTCGGAAAATCAAAATGTTTTTCTTTTACGGTTAGATTCTTAGAGAATTCACTATTTATTTTATTTGGTTGAATCTAAAAACCATGACAGACTTAACTCACTGTATTAAGTTGGTGAGTATATTTTGTATTAATGACACACAGACTCCAATCTAATCTCCATATTTTGAATTTACTTTAATGGCAAGCTTTCCATTGAATGCTGACTTTTTAAAAATATTTTTACTTCAAGTTTTTTTTTATCATGAAATTAACCACCGTGTAACATCTTGTACCAAAATTCTTTTTTGGGGTATTTTCGAGAATCAAAAGATAAGGTTTCTGTTCCGAAATATACAGTTACGTTTTCAGAAATTTATTCACTAGAGGTTAGTGAGTTTATTTTGTTTTCATAACATAATTCGTTTTTTCATTCTTCTTCTGAATGTATATCTGCGACCGCAATGGCAATTTTTAAAAATATTTTAGTTCAAATTCTTGATTTTTTATTGTGAGCTTAATTGCACTGTAAGACCACAGATTAATGATGTGGTGGGGTTAAGACAGATGCGAAACTCTGTGTCGGTCTGTTTGATGTTTCGGGGTCGTTATTTCATGACCTCCAAACAAGACGCCATATTTTTGTTGGTGTTATTTTGCGGGAATTTTAAAATTGCCTATACACTGAATGTATGAACAAGTAAACTTCATGCTTGTTGATATCGGATTTTTATTGCTTTAACACTAACAATTAATAATTGGAAAATTGAAGTTGAATAAAACCGTTTGTGAAAACAAAAACCTATATTTTTAATTTTAATAAAAACATTTCTATTCCAAACTAATTTACGTTCTACCGCAAAATTTAAGAAAGCTCATAAAATACACAACTTTTAATTTACCTTTCAGGTTCTTTGGGCAGACCAAAAACACAAACAACTTTTGTTTAGTGTTTGATTTGCAAGGGGAACCATACACCAAGTTCCACCACGACCCTTACCAGACATTTTTACACCACAATCACAAAACACGTAGGGACGTTTTCAAACAGCAAACACTAATAAATACTACTAAACACTAATAAGTCATAAATACGAGACGAAATAGATAATAATTAATAAATTGAGGTACACCAACACAAATAAGGTTTAAAAGTAAACATGGGTGTAGTACCGCACTGCACTAATAAACACTTCTAAATACTCATTATGTCCTAAACACGATAAAATTAGACAATAATAAATAAATATTGAAGCGTATAAATCGTTTGTTGTTTACAACACCAACAATAAATGGAGAATTAACGCATGCGCAAAGAATCTCTACAACTCGAGTTTCGCATCTGTCTTAACCCCACCACATCATTAATCTGTGGTAAGACCTTAACCTTAATGTATATACATACCTACATTTCCAACTTTCTTTTAAAAAGCAAAAGATTTCTAAGTTTACTTTTTAATGAATTTTTGAGTTTTATTAATGTAAACAAAGTTAGGAATTTTCAAAGCACACTTAAGGCGTTTTTTCGCGATGCATCGTATTAAACCAACTGAAGACCGGTTTAAACTAATGCGTTTTTGCGTTAAAACGGTGACGTCATTGAAGAATACGTTATAACCAGTTTGCAACTGTTTTGAAGCGTTCTAAATCGACGGTTTGAACCACGTTTTAAAAGTTAATAATTGATAAAATGCAATTTGTGCAGGAGAATATGAAGTGTTTGTTTAGACATTCTAAATAATGCAAAAAGTCCTCTTGTACGTATCGGTCTAGCCACACCAAATACCCGGACATTCGTATGTGCTCTATATTTGTACAGAACTGCATTAAAATAGTAACATCCTCATCTTCGTAATGGTGACTTCTTACCCACCATAAAAATAGTTGCATTGTAGCCTCACTCAGTGTTCGATTCAAACAATTGTGAAATTAGTAATAATTGGGTTTGTTGATCCATTGCACAAGTTATGCCGCTATTGATTTATGCATAAACATCAACAAACATAAAATAGGTTAAGTCCATTAAGTCAAAACTTTTGACATAAGGCAATGCGGTTTAAACTTCATATTCCATTGAGATTACAATAGTGACGTCAAGAATAAACTTGGTTAAACCGTGAAAGAAACCGAATTAATCGCCTTTAATTTTGTTAACCCAATCAAACAAAACGTATGTAATCTTATTTTAATTAGGTCGCTATGAGTTTATTTTGTTTTAAAGTCAATTAAACTTTTTTTGGAATCAACCTCTACATCGATAGCTAAGATTTTTATGAAATGTTAGACAAAATGCTAGATCGCCAAGTTTGTTTTGTTTTTATGGCACACATAATTACAATGTTTCAATTGTACCTTAATTGTTTCTATGGCACACTTGATTTTTGTGTTTTTTAAACGTGAACTTAAAGTTCTGGGGTTTTGCAGTCTAATATATTAAAAAAGATGAAACCATCTCGATTTTTTGTGAATGAACATTGATTTTTATACAGAACACTTTTGGTTTGTGATACAAATCCTCAGCTATCACATTATGTTCGATTTTTAAAAAAATTCTACTCTAATTAGGTTGCCAAATTTTCATGGCAAGCTTAATTTGTTTAGTAGTTTTATTTGGTTTTGGTCGTGGCATGCTTGATATGTTTTGCATAATGCTTACCTTTATAAAGAATTTTGTAGCGTCACAGATTGCTATAAAAGTTTTTGTATTTTCAAGGTACGCTTATTGTTTGCTTAAAAAATGATCCTTGATTTATTGTTATACACTAAAATTTTTTTGTTCTCTGTCCAAAGTTCTAATCGAACTGTAATGTTTTTAAAAACCTTCGATTTAGATCCAGTACTTTTTCAGTAAACAATTTTCTTTGGTACAATTGAAAAAACTAAATTTTATTTTGTTTTTACTACACTTACTCCTTTAGATCGTTCGGGAAAAATCCTAAATTTATTCAACCTAACCAAAATGCTCAATTCTTCTAGGTTTCATAGCTTTTTAGTGCAAACGAATTTTATCGCCCCTAAAACCTTTCTCCAAAAAAATTCACTTACTTTATTTCCATTCTACTACACTTTGGTTTATGATTTTCTTCCGCAGAATCCTTTCCTTTTAATTTTAAATCATCATCATCAGTCGCAAAAAAATCAAATAAAAATTAACCTAACTTTATTTTTCCCGCGCAGTGGCTCACATACCACAAGTGACAAATTGTTAACCTATTTACCAGTAGAGTATGACGTACTGCCTATACTGCAGGCATTTTTGAACCATTGTACTTAAAACATTACAAAAACGTTTACGCTAAAAACCTATACGTATATGGCAACAACCATCTTAATTATAAACATACAGTATGTGTATAGTAACAGCACAATCGTTCATTCAACCAACGGGCCCCAGAAATACTTGCTAATACATTCGGGATCTTCGGTCAGAAAGAATTGCCTACCGTGCGAAATGAACTCTTTGCGAGTGAGTTTGCCATCGCCGTTAGTGTCGATCGTTCGGAACGAAAAAATAGCGTCCACTTCTTTCAGGCCCAAACAGTTAAAGAACAACTTGAAATCTTCCATAGTAATTTTGCCGTTCTTATCCTTATCGATCGCTCTAAACAAGAACGGCAAAAATCCGTGCACTTTTTTCTTCAACGACTTATCATTAAGCACATGATGCATGTCTTCTAAATACCTTTCAACCGTTACTAAATTATATGGCGTTACCTCTCCCCATAGATTCTCCCACAGATCCTGTAAAATGCAAATAATAAACTGCCGGAAAAAAAAAACTCGGACACTCACCTTAATGTGATGGTGAAATTCGTCTTTTATTTTGTCGTTGAGATGCCCCAACTGAACGAATCTATCGGCTAGTAGTTTGAAATCGTCGTACGATATTACGCCGTCGTTGTTTACATCTAAAATTCCGTGGAAGGTCCGCATTTTTCTTCGCCAAAAATCGGATTCGCCTCTGTGACCTAAAAGTTCGTCGCTATCGCTGGCGCTGCTAGAATGGAACCCGTGTCAGACGATAAGTAATCTTTTTTAGTCTTTTGTTCTTTATGTGTTTACTGCTGTAGCCTCGTAGTGCCGTTATGTGTTTTGGAATATTCACCTGTAATTAAAAAAAAGTAGAATCAAAAGGCGGAAATGATTCATTGCCAAAGGTGAACGCACTTTTGTTTACCGAACCAGATATATAAAGCGACGTGACTTTAATTGCTTCCTTGTTATCGGGACCATGAGGGCCCTGCACAAAGACGACCTATCAGTCGCGATAAAAGTGAAAGTAAACGATGCATTTGACCCAATTTGCTTCCGTTTTCCTTATCTTCAATCAATCGTCAAACAAAAATGAAAATGTCCAATTCGGGGAGTTACGAAACATTTTATCGTACTTCAAAAGTCTCAAAGAAATAGACCCGATCAGTGGTGACGTCAAATTAAACCGCTAAAATCAAAATTCGGTACTTAACAAAATTGTGGTCAAAAGTGAACCTTAAGTACATGGACTTAAGGGTGATAATAAAATAGGTCAATAAAAGTGAGTTGGTTTTCCAATATACACACATAAATAAGGGAAATCGTTTTCATATTCACTAATTCTGAACCTTTATCTTTCATCTAGTATCAATATTACATTTTCAAATAGCATATTTTTATTATAAATTAAAATTAACTTATATACTACAAATACATGCGCAAAAAACCAGCTGGCGGGGAACAGTAATGTTAAAAATACGCACCGGGTTAACCTTATACTTTGTAATTGCTGTTTTCCTTTGTTGTTCCTGGCGTTACTCTTGTTTCTTTATTAGCTTATTTACTCGTTTACTTCATTAGTTTGTTCTTTATAATACGTGATTTATAGTTTAATTTAATAGTACTTCATAGTAATTAGGTTATGGTTAACCCGGTGCGTATTTCTAAAATTACTGTTCCCGCCAGCTGATTTCTGCGCATGTATTTGTAGTATAAAAATTAATTTTAATTTATAATAAAAATATGCTATTTGAAAATGTAATATTGATACTAGATGAAAGATAAAGGTTCAGAATTAGTGAATATGACAACGATTTCTCTTATTTATGCGTATATATTGGAAAACCAACCAACTTCTATTGATCTATTTGAATATAACCCTTAAGTCCTTGTACTTAAGGTTCACTTTTCGTCCACAATTTTGCAAAGTACCGAATTTTGAATTTAGCGGTTTGTACGTGACGTCACACTAATCGGGTCTATTGAAAATCGTTTCCATGCTACTGACTTTAATCCATTTTGTGCGAAAATTTCGATCATGGATGGCGAATGCCAAGGTCTTTTGGAAACCACGCGTGTATAGTGGGCGTTGAGTACAACAAAATGGCACCGAAACTCTAGTCAAAAATTCATTTTAAGATGCCCTTGAAGTTAATGACATAATGTAACAAAATATTTATCGAAATTTACTTATAATCACCAGTCGTTAGGCTCAAATAAAACGAAAAATAAAAAGCATGGCGTTACGTAAAACTATAAATCAAAACCATTGCAGTTGCATAGGTTTGTTTGATTAAAGCACATGAAAATTCGATGAAAGTCAGGAAGTCATTTGTTTTGACGGTGTCAAGTCAAAGGTAATTTGACTAATTTTTTTGAAAACGCGATAAATATAACATTCTTTGATAACGACACGTGTAAATATTAACAAAGCGATTATATACTAATTTAGGTACTAATTATGAAATGCCAAGCTGGCACCATAAAGTTATCGATTTCTTTTATAAAAGACCTTGTCAGCTGTTCGCATCTTGGAGGGTGCATTATAAAAACAAATACAGAATACGACGCCACCGCGATCTTAAATACTTAAACGGCGGCTTTGTTATCTCTGCGGTCGTTTTTTGATAATTCTAGGAGAATAATAAAATTTTGTCAGGTAGACCCTGACCCTCTTCAACTCCGAACGGCGTGTACGTGAGCACGTAAACTTTCGATTTCTTCAGAAACTGATCGACTCACTTTAAATATATGTTAATGCGAAAACTTAATTATAAATATTAATGATACGTGGTACAGTCGACTCAAAAGGTCATAACTGGCCGATAACAAAGCGCATGTTGTACCAAAAAAAGTCTAATTAACTTACTACGCTTCTGGTCGTTTCCAGATTGTTTAGTTTAAATTTCAAAGTGTTCCTTTCTAAAACGTTCATTGAACGCATCGCGACACGCAACACAGAGAATGCCATTTTGGCACGTTATTTCTAATTGTAAATAAAACCTTCCGTTGTAAACACCAACCCGTCTCGCACAACATTAAAAACGAGTTTGCCGCTGTGCTTCTTGCGCTTGTCGAATTCAGTAGCAGGGAGAAGTCACTGATTTAAATCCGTCTCTGTTCGATTCAAACAAAGTCAGAGGCGATGCTCGTTTGTTTCGAATCTGACTATCGACCAATAGTAAGCGACGCGCCAAATTTAAAAAATAGTAGATACATATAGGCTTATTTAAAAAAAAATTACATGCCTAATTAAAATTAACACACATAAAAATAATTTAACAAATATATTAATATGGGAAATCAGTTTTTCTTATATTCTATTCGTTCGACTTTCACGTCATCTCCAACAAGCTGGTACACATAAGTAACGACTGTTGCATTCTGTATATCCATTAAAACAAATGATGGCGTAATACTCCTTAAAAAAAAAGTCGCCCTCATTATTTTGCTGAGTGAAGATGGGAATACTTACGTATCTAGAGCATTGTAAGCACCAGTCGCCGATCCAGGATTAATGTAAAACTTGTTCTCGTGCTCGTAAGCCGAATTTATGCGTATGCCCGAAATCAATATGTCGACATCTAATTGCCTTTGAATTAAGGCAAGAGATTGGGATCACCCACGCACTACTTGATGCCCGTGTGACAGACCAATACGAAACTGTCCGACAGTCACCACCTTCTGCTCGGGTAATTTAAATTCTAAAATCTTATCACATCTAACACTAATTCTCTAACAAAAATCGACACGTACATCGTCGAAGTCGCTTCGAACGACATGTACGCCGCCGCCAATGTTTTCAAATAATCGCACGACTCTTTCGTACACAAGTTGCCTGTGCATAATATGTGTTGGATTCGTCCTGGGGCCAGGAGCTTGAATTTCACAGGTAAACTGCTGCATCGGTGAGGAATGTGAAGATCGCCCAGTACGAGGACTAACTGAAATATTAAGGTTGTATTATCGAAGGATTCTTTAAATTTGACTAAGTCACCATTGAATTGGTTGTAAATAATACGATTTTTGTAAAAAAAAAAAAATATATTATGCGAAGGGAGTAGAAAATTGCGACGTTGCCAGTGTTTTATAACCTAAAATAATACCAATCAGTAAAAAGGATGTGGATTAATTTATGCTTTTTACCATAAAATTATCTTAGAATTGCGGCTTATATTTAATCAGAAAATTGATGCAAGACGTCTGGTTTACTGTAAAAGCATTCGGTGACAACAATTATGTACAAAGGAAGTTTTGAAAGAATTTTCAGATTAGACTACGTTTTATTTATAGTATTAATTAATATTAAGTGTGTAAACATTATAGCAGGTAAAGAAAAAACACATACTTCACAAAAAAAATATGAATACGAGGATATATTGAAAAATTCTTAGCCTACTATAGAACCAAACAAAATTTCAATGGCAAAATATTTTATTACTCAACATATTCTCCTCTTAATTGGATACATTTATTACAGCGAACCTGCAACGTCTCTAGACCTTTCAAAAAAAATTTTTCTTTTTGCTCTGCAAACCAGACCTCCACAGCTTCTATTACCTCCTTGTTGGAAGAAAATGTACGACATTTTAAACTTTTTTTCAGTTGAGGAAAGAGGTGATAGTCGGACGGAGCCAAATCGGGTGAATAAGGGGGGTGTTCTAGTAATTCAAACCCTAAATCACGAATTTTTTGCATGGCAACATGAGATTTGTGTGCAGGGGCGTTGTCCTGCAAAAACAATACACCTTTGGATAGCTTTCCGCGTCTTTTCTCTTTAATATTTTCCCGTAGAGTGGTCAGTAATGTCGAATAGTAATCTCCAGTTATTGTTCTACCCTTATCCAAAAATCAATCATGATTACTCCATGGCAATCCCAAAAACTGAAGCAAGAACTTTTCCAGCAGATTTTTGGACACGAAACTTCTTGGAGAACCAGAGTGTCGCCATTCCATCGATTGTTGCTTTGTTTCTGGATCGTATTCAAACATTTGGGGATCCATTTTGAAGCAATTTTTCTCATGTCCAAATTGACGTGAACCATATGATGAACGCGTTCGTATGAAATATTCAGTGCTTCAGATATCCGTTTCAGCCCAATTCGAAGGTCTGATAAAATCATGTCATGAACTGCATCGATATTTTAATTTACCTCTTTTGAAGCTTGCATTCCAATTTTTGCAGGTCGCATACGAAGGACATTGATCACCAAGGGTATTAAGCATATCTTCGTAAATCTGCTTACCTCTTAACCCTTTTAAATACAGGTACTTGATGATGGCTCAATACTCCAATTCTTCTACTTCTAATAAGTTATTGTTCGTTGCTATGGTAACGCAATATTTTGTTTATGCAAGGAACTGGTCTAAGCTAACTAGATATCAATACATCCTCATATAGTATAGAACACATAATATAAGTAAATGATAGAATCCTTCAAATTAGCCCTATATTTGGCTGCTCCGCCCTTGATTTAGTAAGCGCATACGCACCTGATATATCCAGAACTAAGAAGAATTCGAATTTTTCTTTACAAACCTGCAAGAAACGTTAAATCAAATAGATAAAAGCCACAAGATAATAGTTCTCGTATTAGGAGACTTCAACGCTTGAATTGGTAATGAAGTCACAACAGAGACGTCAAACAGCGATATAATGATCCCATGATAAATGACACCCCAGAAGGACCAACATAAATACATCTTTGGCAACTCTCGAGGACAAAGATCAATGATTGATTACATATTTTTATGTAACAGAGAAATAACCCCCACGCAAATACTTGTTGTCAGAGCATTAACATCAGTCAACCTAGGAACTGAACACAATTTAGTCTAGGAGAGATAAATCTTGAAAATCCTCAAACAACAAATAAAAACGCCAGTATATCTAGAAAAATACAACTTAGAACTAATCATTTTCGAGTAAAGTACAAAAGAATTATGCGAGGACATTGTCAACAAAACTGACAAATAACGAAGATACAGATATGATGTACAAAGTAAAAATGAGAAAACATTAAAATCTATCTATGCAGCGGCAGAAGAAGCTATTAATTGGTAAAAGAAAAGTAAACATCAACTCAAACAATCACAAAAAAGCCATTGGTTTAATCAGAAAGTTAAGAATCTCGCGAAAAAAAAGGAAGAGCGTTTGAAGGCAAGAATAAAGAAAATACTGATGGATACAATTTACAAGCGACATGTACGGAACGCAACGCAGGGTATGGAGGATGTTCAAAAACAGGAGGAAACCTGGTAAACGAATTTGTACAAAACAAAAAGATTTTGCTAGAAACATGGGAAAAATATTTACAACAAATCGAGGACAAACATAGATTTAGTGGAACAAGAAACGATACAAAACGAAATAATTGAAGAATCGAAGTCGCCGAAGAAATTAGAAAACTTAACAATAGAAAAGCTTCCGAACCGGATAACATTATACCTATAACAAGCATCTAAAATACGGCGGCAAACACTTCGTTCAATAACATCCTGAAAACATTCAAAATACCGGTGGACTGTGGGAACAGAGCATAACTGTGCCTATATTTAAAAGGGGACACAAATCGAACCCAGAAAATTAACGCGGCATAACGCTTCTATCGTCAATAATAAAACTCTACAAGCATTCTAAAACTTAAAGTCGAAAAATACATCACAAATAGAGACGAACAACAAGGATTCAGAAAAAAAACAGATGCAAGTGTTTATAATAAATCAAATAAAAGATACAAATTCTGTTTCTCCAGTTTAAGTCCATCTGTCTTCAACCTTATAATGGATAAAATAATAAAAAAAGGTGAATAACAAAGGAATTGGAATCATCTGCTATGCTGATGACGTAGTTATAACAGCTGAAAATGAAGATGACCTTCAAAGCTACTTTACTGACCTAATCAGGTCAAAAATATATAACATGACAATATCTATAGATAAGACAAAAGTATGAGTGTCTCTAAGGAACCTACACGCAAACACAAACATAGTTGAACAAGTGATACATTTCAAATATCTCAAAATAAAGTTGTCCAGCGATCAAACTACAATAAAAGTATTCAAGGGCAAATCACCAAGGCCGCCGTAGCATCCGGATGTTTATAGAAATGTAGTATGGTGCAATAAACATATGAGAATGGATTGTAAAACCAAGAACGGCGGAAATGAAAAAATTAAGAATAATAGCTGGAAAAACACTAAGAAGCAGGGATTTACAGCAACGAAATTCGACAAACATGCGGGATTATGGATGTAGTGTGATGGGGTCGACAAAGAAAAAGAAAGTGGCGAGACCACGTCAAAGGATGGACGAGAGTAGAATAGCTCGAATTGCATTTGAAGGACATCTAGTAGGTCGACGAACAATTGCAAGACAACACAACAGGTGGAGAAATAGCTAGCAATCTGTTTCCTACAGCGGAAAAATAACAGATCAAAAGATCTCAATGTAGAAGAAGAAGAAGAAAAAAGAACATAAAATATAACAGCACTGTTATTCGAGATTTTGACAGATGCTGTCGCCGTCTGGTAACGATTCCTGTAACTAGTGTATGTGTAAGTAAAATAAATTGCTGCATCCCGCAACGCAAAACAGATTATAGAGATGTGCCTTTCCATACACATATTCCTCTCGCAAAATGCACACACTGTCGTGTAGCGGGCATGTTGGATTTTTGCAGCGCCATCTACATTCAATCAAAATTACGAATTTAACATTGGTGGAGATGTTCATCCTTGGGTGGCCAAGAACGATATCGTGAGTCCCAAAAATCCGAGTTGAGGAACATGCCGCCAACTTAAAAAATCACCCGCCATCTTGGATTTTTTCTCTCATATTTTTGTGCAATCTACCATTGCTTTTCTTATAACAGAAAAATCCGGTTTGCTTAGAATTGTTCGTTGTAGGAACACTTTGAAAGCTTTAAACGTGCTTTTAAATAACAAAAATTAGCTTAAATTGGGTTGCGTTCAACGTCATTTGGCCGTTTAAAGTAAATTTTCTACCATTTTTAGACATCGGATAGAAAAAAAAGTATCGAAATAAAATTTGTAGAGCACAATCAGAATATGCATATATATAATTTGATTTTCTTAACTCAAAAATTACGTTCATGGGGAAAACTCCGTGTGACGCGCCGGTCTCGTTGAACACCTACGTTGTAAACTTCTTTAATCTTGTGCTGCTGATACTTCGAAACGACATCTACTTTATTAATCTGAGTGTTATGCTAATAACCTTTTACTTTTATTCTAACTTTATTTTCGTTGTTATTACTTATTGCAATGAAGAAGTTGTGCTCCCCTTCGAATAATCTCCCCGAAGATGTATTACCTTTGTAATATATAGATGGAGCAGATCTCTTGCATCGAGTTGTATGGTTAAAACCGGCGACCAACGATATCGTTTGTCTAATATACGTTTTGTAGGGTTAACTCTCACAGTAGAACTGTGTACGATGGCTATTCTCTGAGAGTTGCTTATTGAAGTCCGAAATTCTAGTTCACCCAAAAGTATAAAGTACTGTCATCGCAGCAACAGACAGCGGAATCTCAACAGCTCACGCCAAGGTCAATGTTGACAAGGAGAAAATGCTGTGATTGTTGGAGAGGACACAGACCTTCTTTCAGCCTTGCAGATAGGCCACAAAATGTCTTCAGTGTCCTCGTCAAAAGCTCACCGAAGGAAAGTGTATTTTCTTCCACAGAAATGGAGAAGGCTCTTGGTGAGAAGAGTGACTGTCATCTTTTTGTATGTACGCTATGTCTGGTTGGGATACCCTCAGCACTCTACAAGAAAGGGCAAGCACTCAAGATTTTAAATAATTCGCCGGATCTTCGGAAAAAGATTGCGAGTGCTAGAAAAGGAGAGATCGTGAAGGCAGGAGAAGATTTTTGGTGGCGCTTTATGGAGGAAAGTATTTAGATGGACTCAACATAGCTATAAACGTCCAGGTTGCTTTACACAAACACAGAGCATGTGTGTATCACCCGCAGGTGCAGGAATGGCGTGGAGTTTCTGGACAAGGAAGGTGAATCAGCTCTGGGAATTGACACTTATTCTCACGACATCACTCGCAGCGTTCGACTTCTGACTAACTCTCATATAGTGCAAGACGGGATTACGAGAGTAAATCCTGCAGTTGCCGAGTGACAAGGACTCAGTTTTCCCAATGTGCAGCAACTGCGCTGGCGATGGTTGTACAAACATGCCAGAGCCAGATTCGGCAAATGGGGAAGAGAGGACAGTTCCGGCGTCTTACCTCCTGCAGGCCGAAGAACTGGTTTTTGATTGATGATACAAACCTTTACAAAACAGACAGACTATAGTGGCAATTCTTTTTGTTTCGTGTCTTTGAATTTTCAATCGATTTTTAGTTTTTGTCTAAAAAGAGGTAATCCAAAATATTCGGTATTTTAAATACATGATTTTGTTTTATATTTAAAATATTTTGAAATCAAAATAAATATAAAAAGTTATTAGAGAGCTAAACTGATTCGATAGGTACCGTCAAACGGGGTGAAGTCGATCAAAAATGAAGGTTTTTTTAGCATAGCACCTAAACGATTTAATTTTTTAAATGGCATTGAAAATGAAGATACCTTAAATATTAAGCCATTTGATGAACCTATTATTATTTTTCTAAGTTTTCCCATTTAATTTTTATTTTTCGTTACCCCGATATCGGGGTAAAGTCGATCACCTATTTAATACCATAGAAAAATTGACTTTACCCTGCCAAAGGGCAAAGTCGATCAACAATCATTAAAAAAAGTCACCAAATCTTTTTTTTTAAATTTGGGTTAATAAAACCATCAAAAAGTAAAAAATGCTTCTTTATTTAGTCTTTTTACAGCCATAAGTTGCTATAACTAAAAAATATCACAAAACAACTAAAAATAATAGAAAAACATATTCTTTACGTAGCTATCTAGATCAGTTCTCTTACATAAATAAAATACAACAAATAAAATATAAAATTCTTAGCTGCACAAAAAACACAACTATTTACTCCACAAGAACTTCTTCTTCTTCGCGCAGATGAAAGGTGTGCCTTCCACGCTTTTGTCCTTTTAAGTTGATTTTTCTTTTAATCTGCTCAAACATAATTATTGATAAGTCTGGAATTTGTGGATACACAAAAAACACATCTTTATTTGACTCCTTCTTGCGCATTGTATTAACAGTCAGTTCTTCGTTTGAGATAGTTTCAATCTTGGCAATAAAATGTCTGTCTCTTTTGTTGGTTTTAAATGTTACTAATACGTAGTCATTTACGATAAAAACTCGAGAATTTTGCTCTTCTGCCAAGCTTTCACTTAGGGTAGAGGGTTCTCCTATTTCGTATTCTTCTGTGAATGACTTCTCTGATTCCGCAACCTCTAAATCCGATTCTTTTTCTGACTCAATCTCACTTATATTTTTATTTTTATCTTGTCCAAGTCCTTCTTCTGATTCGCTATCATTTGCTCCTGGTCTATGTCCTTTCGTTTTGTTTTGTGCTGTAGTTGTGGATTCAGCTATTAACAGATCCGATGTCCCTATGCTCTTTCCTGCTGAAACCTTCAGTTTTTCCTCTTTTTACATTCTTCGTTGGACCCGTCCGAAGTTGTTCAAGATGATCTACTATAGCATTTGTCCATGATGTTTCAAGTGTGTCGTCAACTGTTTTACGTGGAATTTTCTTTAGTACAGCATCCGGATTGAATGGAACGATGCCACATGCCTTGAACCCTGCAATAGAGTTGAGTTGAGATTTGAGACCAACAGACTCCACGGCCTCCTTAAGAAGCTTTGGAAATAAAGTTTTGGGAAGCACTCCTCTACTTCTTAACTTCCATGTTTCTAATACTTTTTCCATGCCGCCTTAAGAGGTCGGAAGTACGCAACATCCAAAGGTTGCAGAAGGTGTGTCGAGTTGGGTGGCAGCAGGACAAACCTAATATTATTGTTTTCGCATTCCTGTATTACACTCAAAGTGACGTGGCTACTTAAATTATCTCCAATTAGAACTTTATCTCCATCAAGTTTTTAAAATGCGGCAAAGCAATAGAATAGAACCAGTCTTCAAAGATGGTAGAATCAAACCATCCGCTGAGAGTGCGATTGTATCTGGCCCCTTCTATACCTCCTTCAGTCCATCCCACATACGAATGTTTGGCCTTATAGACAATGTATGGAGGAAGCATTGTACCGTCTCCTGCTATCGCAAACATGACCGTAGTGCTAGTTTTTGTACTATCTATGGCCCTATGTGCATGTTTGGTGCCCTTTTTAAGACAACTTTCACAGCTCCAGGGTCATCTACGAAATTTGTTTCGTCGTAATTAATAATGTGAGAAGCTGGAATATCCTTAACGACATCTTTTAAATTTATAAAATATTCTTCCACTAACTCGTAGCTTAACGCTGCTCTAACCCGTTTTGTATTTTCTGCAAGTTTTATGCTAAGGTTGGGATTTCGCCTCATGAAACCATTGAACCAGTCTGTTCCAGGTAAGTTCTCAACAAACCGTGGCTCTGTCACTCCACGCTTTGTTAGATATTGTTTAACAATATGTTTAATGTCGACGGGCTTTAAGGAAATCCCCAATCAGCGCAAAGTTGCAGGCCTTCAGCCAACATTTTTCTTCGTTCACATCTAGAGCGGACGGTCTACCATACTTAAGCTGATGTCGTCCGTGATAATGGTCATTGAGGGTCGAGTAAGGGACGGCAAATTGCTCAGCAGCAGCCCTCATTGACATTTTTTTGTTTTATTGCCGCCGCTGCCCTCTGAAGATATATTTCATCATAATTTTTTTCCCTCGGGATCCAAACTTTTTTGGTAGTGTCGGGGCATCTTAAAATAAATAAACAGAATTAATATAAACATAAAATGACTAACTCACTAAACAGGAATAAAAACTAAAGAGTAAAGCAAAGGTATTTCTAAAACTGAAAATGATCGAAATTACCCTCAAAAATCGATTTTTTTCAAAAACTGCCAGTAGAGACTTGGAAAAATTATATTATAGTGATATTTTTGTTTATTTACATTCATAAATAACTATTATTTCCCGTATATTTACTAATTCCTTTCCATGGCGCAAGCTGTTAGCTGTGGAATCAATCGTTTTCGCATGTTTCAATTTTCAACGTTTTATAAACACGTCTTCCTACACGTACTTACCTTATGTATCACTAATCACTCCGCACTCAACCACGACTAAACTCTAACTGAACCCACGACGAGCTAATGAGCAACTGCTAAATAGGTTACAATGCAACCATTAAGTTTTACGCACTATTTTCGGGAGAGGGGTGTGCTTGATCGACTTTGCCCCGCATGATTGACTTTACCCCGTTTGACGGTACCTATACTTTATGTGTTTTACCACCAGATCAATCACTTTAGGAATAATGATTATAAAAACACTGCAGTTTTAGTTTAAAAGATATTAAATTACATATTCTCATTGGTGTTGTTGTACTCAACAAATATTTCGATACTTTTTTTACTTTAAACGCACGAACGTAATCCAATTTAAGTTAATTCTTATTTAAAGGCAAGTTTCCTGTAGAAAGGTGTTCTAAGTGTTCTTACACAATAATGAACAAACCGGATCTTTTTATCATAATTAGGAAGTAAGATATAGCAAACAATATTAGGATAGTTTGTTCAAGGATGTGAGAGAAAAAATCTAAGATGGCGGCTGATTTTTCAAGATGGTGACATGTTCCTCAACCCGAAAATTTTCTGGGATTTCGTTCTAGGCTACCCAAGGAACATCTCCACCAATTTCTAGCTTGTTAAACAACTTTTCCACATTTCAGCACATTTTTCTTACACTATTGGTCTACTTTGAACCGATAGAGTTGCGCATAAAAATTCTCTCCGTATTCAATTGTAAGCAATGCTTTCGTCATTTTCCTTCTTCTGTTCAAGGGTTTCTTTAAAACATTATTATCCGTTAGAAATTGATAACCTCATTCATCTTTAAAATCTTAACTCCAAGAGATGTAGGCAAATAACCCTCCTTGAACTCGTTACTCTGGCCCTTCAACATTTTATTCATTAAAAAACAAATGTTATGGTTTTAGCACGCCACTGCCTTTTAAGATCCCTGACCGCTAAAACATTTCACCGAATTACCCAGAGAAAAAGGACCCTTGACCCCAAAACTTGTAGCTCAAGATACTTCCTCTCAGCCCCCTTCCAAACCCACCTCATTAAAATACGCAACATTTGTGTAATCCGACGGAAGTTATCGAAATTCTAGATAACGCGACCTTTCGCGCAAAAAAAACTGGCAGGACCAGTACCAGTATTAAGCCAGCACTCGGTAAAAGACATGTCCTCGTTCTAAATCTTTAGACAAAAATGACAGATGAGATTTACATACGACTAGACAACTACAACGGCTATTATTCCCCGGGTGATACTATAAGCGGTCCACTAGAGTGTAACTTAATTGCCGAGAAAAAAATACGAGGTACATTCTTCTTAACAACTACACTCACATTTACCAGCAATTCTTTCAGCGATTCTAGTTAAATTCAAAGGCGTCTGTTGCACATCATGGACAGAAACAGAAAAATACTATGACAACTTCGTCAAAGAGGAACGTACGAAAGAAATCACTTACAGTGGCGAAGAAGTTTATTTCTACGAAAGGTATAACCTATCGGGACCTGGTAAATACCGTCATCGTTGTACCTTTTAAATACTTCTTAGTTTTCATTTAAGCGCAGGTTAAACTTGCTGCCGGTCAGTATTACTACCCATTTTCGACATCGTTACCTCAACAATTACCATCATCATATGATCATAAATTTACCAACGCAAAAGCTTCGGTAACTTACAAGGTTAAGGGGAAAATCGATTGTCCCTGGAAAGGAGATACGACAGCTGTAAGAGAAGTTGCTGTGATGTCACCGTTGAATTTAAATTTGATGCCCGAATTGAAAGTAAGTGTTTGCGAGTTTATATACGTTAATTACATGCACTCCTAGAAACCTGTTGAAATTACTCTCGAAAAGGAGTTATTTACATGTTGGTGTAAAGGTAATGATTTCATGTCTTTTATTGTCATTACCCGCAACAGGTTATGTCGTCGGGCAGGATGTTCGAATCGGGGCCTACGTCGAAAATATGACAAATATTAACGTAGAAGGAGTTGGATTTAAAATCACTCAAGTATATAACAAGTGTCATTAGGTCACGTAATTTGGTTATTGACTTTCAGATAACCGAATTTAAGGTAACAAGTCCGTCTCCTGGTGTAAGGCGTAACAAAGAAGTAATAATCGATTGTTCTGAGGGGGGTATTGGTGCGCATGGGGAAAAATCGTGGACGTCGGTTTTGTCACTTCCAGCGAATAACTCTTGTTGCAATATGGTCTCTTGTAGCTTAATAAATATTGCTTATCGATTGAAGGTATTGTTGTTACATTGTATGTTGCCAAATTAACAGATATACTTTGCAGGCGGAAATATTTTTGCCATGCCCACACAAGAATTTAGTTAGTAAAATACCCTTAATAATTGGACATGTTCCTTTTACCGGCTTGAATAGGCACAATTTTCTTTTAGGACCTTCCCAAGGGCACGAATTTAATCGCGTTTCTAATGCAAATTCGAGTTTGTATAACTTTCCATTGCAGGAGCAAGGTAACGTGTAGTGACGGTTACGATTAAAGTTGACAAATTGTGGTTTTAGCTCCGCCATCCTACGAAGAGGCTAACAGCTTCATCAGACAATCGCAATTGTGAAAGATGCGTTTATTTTTGTAATAAAACGACATAAAAGAATAATTTGTCTGTGTTTTTTTAATTAATCAAATTTTAGCCATTTGTGCTTCGGAATATGATGGTGGAGCTGAAAGTATATGGTTAATCGAGGTTAACAAACTAGGTAAAACATACATTGATTGGTACTAGGGAGAGGTGCTGTAGGACTATAATTAATTACTATAGGATCATCACCTTCTGGAGGTCCCAGATCAAAGTCAAGTTGAGCTCCTGCAAATTGTATGTGACCGATCTTGATAGGCACTGTAGCTTTTAAATTAGAATGTGGCATTGGCAAAATTGCCTCCGCCTGAAATATTTCGTCACTATCGTATCTCGATTAATTTATCTACACACCTTTAGATCATAAGTCATGTTGATCAAACCGCAATTACTCAAATTGGGAAAGTATCTGTCTCTTGGAATCGTTAATATGGACGTCCACGACTTGTCACCATGGGCACCCACTGCTCCACTTGATGTTAGCAGCTACAATCTCTTTATTATGCTTAAATGAAGTACTCGGACTCTTCGCCTTAAATTCTGTTATCTATTAAAATGAAGTATTATCAAATTTTTAATCAGATGCGCACAACTACCTCTGTAATTTTAAATTTCACCGCTTCTACACTTGCATTAGTAAGATTTTCAATGCACGCACCAATCGCAACATCTTGTCCTGGAATATACCCGTACTTGGTAACGAAAATTTAAACGTTAACACATCATTGTTAGTGCAGCAACAAGAGCATAAAACTTTGTCCAACGAAATATGTACGGGTTCCTTTTTTTTGCTTCAACAAATAAAAAAATCTCTTAATTTATAAACGTCGAATTACTTACTTTAATTCCGGGCACGTAATTTAAATCGAGTGGTGAAATCACTGTGAAAGCAACCATCGCCTTGCTATTAAATTTCCACCCTCTATCGACGACAGCCTTGACTCTATATTGAACTAACCCCATTCGTAGGGGCCTTTATAATTCGACGGCAAGACATCTCCCAACTTGTAGGAAAAATCGTGATACGTGCCTACCGCTAGGTAAAGTGGTAGATCCTATCAAATTAATTTGGTTATCGAAGTAAATTTCTTCACCACTGTAATCGACGTTTCGTGTACGATCTTCCTTATAAAAATCATCATAGTAGGTTTCGCTTTCAGTCCAAGAGGTTGTGCATCTACCCGAGAATTTTACTTTTATTCCTAGAATTTCGGCTGTGAAATTTAGTTAGAAAACCAAGTGCATACCTCCTATCTTTTGATTCGAATGGAAGTTACATTCAACTCTGCCAACAATTGTTTGGCCAGGAGCATAAACATTCTCGTTTAAGTATATTTGGACTTCGGTAGACATGGTCACTTTGTATTTAATCTAAATGACAATTGTTATCAGCTCATTGAAAAGATTAATATGAAGGTACTAGTAGAATTTTCTAAATACGCCGAGTCTTTGAGACTCCTCATTTAATTAGAGCTCTTGCCTTACCCCAAATTACAAAATAACATTCTGGTATTACATATATACAGGGTGTTAGTAAATGCGACAAACTGTAGAGGTCATTCTGCATGAAAACAGTTTAATATACAGAGCGATCAAAAGTCAAAAAGTGTTGGTACGACTAAAAAATTAATTGTTGATGACGAATATAATTGGCGTTGCTAGAGTTATCTCTTATTAATATGTTTCTCTTGTATGTTATTATGACTTGTGGGAGCGCACATCTACTCGCGATTCATTTTACGAATTCCATGTACTCTGCATTCATTGATTAGTCAACAGATGAATGTTAATGTGCTGAGGCCAATTATTGTTCATGATTGTTTGCTCTTCATTCATGTTTGCTAATTCATTTTTGTGACTTAACGCATGCGTAGCATTAAATCTACATAAATTAATGCATTTGCAATGCTTGTTTTGAATTTGTTACACTAAAAGTTACAGTTGTTGTTTACTGGTTTTAGAAGAAAAGAGCATAAAAAAAAAAATACGACAAAATAACCATGCCGGTGCAATCCCTATTTATGTTACGTTTTTAATTCAAAATTGTCACAGAGGTTAACGCGATACATAATTGTGACTCTAGCTACAGACTTCGCTCAGCGATTTCGTTTCAGCAAGATCTCATTCACTAACCACTTCAGGAGTTGTTCCAAAGAACCGAGGACACACCCCTTTGGGTAAATAAAATCGGTGGTTAAACAGGCATTAATAATTGGACATGGATATGGCACACTTTTTTTAGGACCTTCGCAAGACACGAATTTATTGGGGCTTCTAATGCAATACAGAGATAGTAAGTAAGATGTAAAGTTCAATAAAAGACTTTAAAATAAATAGCATATGATGGGTCGACATGCACCTCATATGAACCCTCAAGATGGAAGCTGCCGGGACACTCAGGTTAATTTGTCAGGACAAATTTTATCGTTAATGAATGTCCCTTGTAAACATGAATTGGCATTCTCGGTTATCTTGCAGTATTTTCTGACTTTTTATTTTGAAAATAGGGGCAGCCGGGGGTCTTGGGGCCCCTTGAACGAAATAGGATGCATATAGGTGTTTAGAAAATTGAAAGGGCTTTCATATGAGGTACTTGTCAACCCATCATGCCATTTAAGATTTTTGACATGGGGGCTGCCGGGACCACTCTATTAAGGTTCGAGGTCAACTTTATCTTTGGAAGATGTCCCCCTCCAAACAAAAATTAAAGGTTGAAAGTATAAGATAGCACCAAAAAACGGCCTGTTTCGTTTTCGATGGGCCACCCTGTATAGGGGTTCTGTCCCTTAGATACCCCACAATTTTTACCTGGACGTGTCCATTTTCACTGACGATGACTGTACCTGCATATATAGGGTTTTTCAATAAAAGGTGTTATTTTGAATAGCCCGCTATTTCGGTAGATGTCACTTTTGAAGCTGTCATTTTTTGACATTTAACAAGCACAAACTACGCCATTAATAAAAATGGAATGATACACGCTTCAACAACGCATTGAAACTATTAAAATTCATTATAAAAATGGTGAAAATTTGACAGAGACGGTTCGTAAAACTAAAACATTTTTATTTCTCGAAGAGGTGATCACTTGGCCACCAAGATCCTGTGATGTAACACCTTGCGACTTCTTCCTTTGGGGCCACGTGAAAGATAATGATGATGATAATCATGAAAAGGATAAGGTCCTGTAAGCATGGTCGTGGTGGCTATTTGGCTGATGTTATTTTCCATTATTAACGGCATCCATCATTTATCTAAAAATGCCATTTTCTATGAAAAATGTTTATTATCGCCACCAATTTTTAAAATTAGTTCGCATATTTTTGTTTTATTATGTGCACTTGTAGTGAGATTATCAATTAAAAATTTCGTTTTATTAACTCCAATTTTTTATAAGAAAATGCGATAAAACATTAATTTGTGTTTTTAAAATTTAATCAATGCATTTGTACTACAGAATCCAATGGTGGAACTGAAAGTATATGGTTAATTGATGTTAAGAATTAAAATAAAACGTACTGGGGTGAAGTGCTGTAGGATGTACTCTACCATCATCACCTCTTGCAAACTGTATGTCACCGATTGTGATAGGCACCTCAGCTTTTAAATTAGAATGTGGCATCGGCAAAACAACCTCTGCCTGAAATATTCAGTGATTGTTTGTATCTCGATCAGTTTATCTACACACCTTTAGGTCATAACTAATCTCGATTAAATCGCAATTGTACAAATTGGGAAAGTATCCATCTTTCGGAATCGTTAGTACCGTTGTCCAGGATTTCTCACCACCACCACCTACAACTCCACTGATTCCAGCAGCTACAGTCTCTTTATTAACCTTAACGGAAGTATTTGGTATCCTTGTCTTAAATTCTGTTTTCTAAATAATTTTCTATAATTTTTTTGAATCAGGTACGTATGACTGTACCTGTATAATTTTAAACTTCACTTGTTCAACTTTCAAACCGGTAAGATTTTGAATGCACGCCCCAATTGCAACATCTTGCCCTGGGATATATCCGGAACTTGGCAAAGAAAATTTAAACGTTAACACCCTATTGTTAGTACAGCAACAAGAGCATAAAACTTTGTCCTCCGAAATATGCACGGGTTCCTTCGCTTTAACAATTAAACTGCTCAATTTATAAGCTATTATAACTTACTTTAATTCCAGGCACGTCATTCAAATTAAGTGGGGAAAACACTGTGAACGTAGTCTCCGCCTTACTATTCAGTTTCCATTCTCTATCAACGACAGCCTTAACTCTGTATTGAATCGATCCCCAGTCACATGAGCCCTTGTAACTTGACGGTAAACCATCTGCTAACTTGTACGAAAAATCGTACACCTGTCTACCGCTAAGTAAGGTAATAGATCCTGTCAAATCGATTCGTTTCTCAAAGTAAACCTCTTCACCACTATAAAGAACTTGTTGTATCCAAGTTTGTTTAAAAACGTCGTCGTAAAAGGATTCGGTTTCTGTCCAAGACGTTATGCATTTGCCCGATAATTTTACTCTAATTCCTAAAAATTCGGGTGTGAAAAATAATTATGAGATTGTGAATACCTTCGATGTTTTGAATCGAACTGAAGTTACATTCGACTCTGCCAACGAGTGTTTGACCTGGAGAGTAAGTCTTCTCGTTTAAGTATATTCGGACTTCGTCAGACATAGTCACTATGTATCTAATCTAAACGACAATTGTAATCAGCTCATTGAAAGATTAATATGAAGTAGTAGCGCACATGAGCAGTTACTACCCAGGACTATTATATATAGTCAAATTGAAGATGTTTACCTCAGCAGCAAACGAAACGTCTTAATGCCCCCGTTACGCTTTTCAATCATCTTCAGGATTATATTTAAATCATAACGTTGGTTACTTTTCATTTCTTCAGTTGGTGTACGTAGTTGAAAACACTAACATAACCTCGTTTCTTTTTAATTAACAATGGAGCTTCCTATTGACGACGACGACGGCTTGGACGAAAGCAACGATCTATTAATTAATTTCCCATCTGACTGCAAACAGCTATCGAGCAGGTATTACCAAAACCACCTCCACTCATTCATCAATCAAACAATTATAGATTCTACCGAGCAATGATCCTCTAGATCAACCTGATTTTAACACCATCGACTACATCAACTCCTTATTTCCCACAGAACAATCATTATCAAATATCGATGAAACCGTTACGAAAATGGAAGATAAAATACAAGCAATTGATAATGAAATAAGCATTGTGGTGCGCGGCCAGACCACGGCTAGCGAGGACGGAAGACAAGCTTTGGACGAGGCTCAGCGTGTTATCAAAGACTTATTCGTACAAATAAAAGAGATTAAGGAGCGGGCCGAAAAATCTGAGGAGATGGTACGTGAAATTACACATGACATCAAGCAATTGGATTGTGCAAAACGGAACTTAACACTCGCTATAACGACATTGAATCACTTGCACATGTTGGTCGGGGGTGTCGATACTTTAAAATCATTGACCGAGAAACGATTGTATGGAGAAATTGCTCTTCCGTTGCAAGCGATTAGCGAAGTCATGCTGCATTTTGAAAGTTATACCGATATTCCGCAGATTAAGACGTTGAGCGATCAGGTTAAGGCGATACACACCGACTTAGCTCAGCAAATCACTCACGATTTCAAGGAAGCTTTCGTTGGTTAGTGTTTGCGATGGAATTCGAAATCGTTTAGTGTTTTGTTTTAGGTGCGAACGCCAAAAATTTTATGCCAAATAAACAACTGTCTTCGGCATGTCTGGTCGTGTCGGCTTTAGAGCCAAAAGTCAAACGAGATCTTTTGAAGTGGTTCATTGATTTACAACTTCAGGAGTACGTGCACTTGTTCCAAGAAACGGAGGACACCGCTTGGTTAGATAAGATCGATAAAAGATATGCGTGGTTAAAGAGGCATTTGATTGAGTTCGAGGATCGATTGGGTAGTATGTTTCCACAAAATTGGGAGGTGTCTAGAGAATTGCGATTCAATTTTGTAATATAACGCGGGATGAGCTTCCGAAAATAATGAACAAACGCAAGCATGAGATTGACGTGAAGTTATTGTTGTACGCGATACAGAAGACGACGAATTTTGAAAATTTGCTTATGCGAAGATTTACCAGCGTTACTGTGAAAGAGATCGAAAGGGACGGGGATGACAGTAATGTATTTACAGGTTTGATTGGACGTTGCTTCATTCCGTTTTTGTATGTGTATATTGAGAGTATTGATCGGAATTTGGCTGATTTGATTGAGCGATTTCAAAGTGACGATAAGAGGGGGTTGATGACCGAAGCTACCGATACTCAGTCGAGCGTATTGCCTAGTTGCGGAGATCTGTTTGTGTTTTATAAGAAGAGTATGGTGCAGTGTACTTAATTAAGCCGAGGCAGATTATGTTGGATCTGACGAAAACATTTCAAAAAGTATTCTGAGTACGCATTGAAAATCTTGCAGAATAATTTGCGAAAATTGAGACGCAAAAGTTTGGGGACAGCGTGCAATTGATTACAAGAGACTTGCAGAAGATGTCGACATCGGGGTTGATACAAAATTTTCTTCTCTGCTCAAGGAGGGAGAGATTATTAGGTTTACAAATGACGGGGTGAAGAAGATCTGTTGCCTTTAACTACTGCCGAGTATTGTTTGGAGACAACACAACAGCTTGCACAGAAGTTGCGTGAAAACCGACCCAGGTTTGGGGATCAGATTAATTTGTCACAGGAGGAGAGCATTTTTCATAGGTAAGTATCTCCTAAAGAGGCTTAACCTCATTTGTTTGTCGCAGTGTCATATCAAATTGCATTCAAATTCTGGTGCAAGACTTGGAAAACGCATGCGAGCCTTCGTTGACTGCGATGAGTAAAGTAAGTGAAAAATGTGAGGTTTTTATATTACACTAGCATTGCGTCTTCTTCTAGATACAATGGCAGAGTATCGACAGCGTCGGTGACCAGAGTCCGTACATAACATCAGTATCGACGCATTTCAAAACAACAGTTCCTATAATACGTGACCACTTGTCACATTCCAGAAAGTACTTTACGCAATTCTGTATAAAGTTTGTGAATTCGTTTATTCCAAAGTTCACAAACAACATCTATAAGTGCAAGCCGATTAACACTGAGGGTGCGGAACAGTTGCTCCTCGATACTCACATGTTGAAAATGGTACTTTTGAACCTTCCGCTGATTGCGTCTCAAATAAATCGTCAAGCTCCAGCGACGTATACTAAAGCGGTCATCAAAGGCATGACGAAAGCCGAAATGGTGTTGAAAGTGGTGATGACACCGATTGAACCATCAAAAGCATTCATCGAACAATACATGAAATTGTTGCCCGAATGTCAGCTGGCCGAACTTTCGAAAATACTCGAAATGAAAAGTGTCAAGAAGCAAGAGCAGATGTATCTGCTCGAATTATTTCGAACACAGAAACCGGGAACGGAAAAGGAAGCGCCCGACGACGACGCCTCCGTTCACGAAGGCGGGAGGATAAAAAACTAGAGAAACTGATTAAGAAAGGTTTACCTAAATAATTAAGTTATACAGTGTAAAATAAATTGATACCTAAATGGGTGGCCATGTGAGCGCAATTTCAGCGTGTGCAGATTGGGGTAACCATTTCAGGTACTCGTCCAAAAGATCTGTAAAATAAGTTTTATTTTCGTGGGGGGTAATAAAAAAGGGCGACTTACATTTGGGATCTGCTTCGAATGCGTCGCGCAAGGCGCGCTCGGTTAGCACGTCTTTCTCGATTAGCGCCTTCAACAAACTTCCGGTACGTGGTTGCAGTCGCGCCCAAGTCTTGAGCATAGCGCTCGGACTGTTCAGCAAGCTGGTGTTGTACTTTTCCAGTTTCGTGCACACTCTTCCTTCCAGAAAAAATCGAGCGAACCACTTATAAGCGTTTAGGACTTTAGGAAACTCGATTTCGACGCCGAGTAATTCCCAAGCTCGGGGTCCGAAGGTACCGAAACCGTGCAATACATTTTGCCGCCCATTGAATCGTATCTCGGTTCGGGTTCCGACAAAGGTTCGGATAATTGGCAACCGTTCGGAACGTAAGTCGCTAACCATTCGGGTTCGATCGCTGTAACGCCTCGCATATACATCTTGTTTGTTTCGTAGATTTCCTGGTAGACGACGAATTCGGGCAAAACTTTTTGAGGACAGAGCTCTGGTGCAAAAAATACAGGATCCTCAGATTACTAGCGTGATACGCGTATTTCAACTTAATTTTCTCTTCGTTTTCTTTCAACTCGTTTGCCGCAATTTTTCGCGACTTGATCCCCATTCCCGCCAAAATGATTTGTCTGAGCAATTTCGTTTGTAATTCGCTGGGCGGCGGCAATTTCGGATCGACAACGACATTCGAATCAGGTACGTTAACATTAATTTCGTTCGTCAATTGCACGCGAAGTTTTCGAATTTCCACGATCGCTTTTGGCGCAGCCCGTTTTCCGAACAGAAGCTTTCGAGTTTCCCTTCGGTGTTGGCAAATTCGGCTGCGCAGACGGCGCACAGCAACACCATGGGATCGCCCAGGAGGAGGGAGTTACCGCCACCCGCCCAATGTCGGCGCGTCGACGCCCATTTCTGCCTCAAACTTTTCGCCTCGTCGGGAGTTTGCGTAATGGGCGTCTCCATCAGCACCTCCTGTACGGATAAAGCAGCCACTATGCAAATAGTATAAGGCAGTAAATCTTGCTGATGACTGAGCGCGAGCATTTTTCCAAATCGTGGTAGGACCGGAAACTTTGAAATCGCGCGCCCCAAGGGAGTAGCTTTGCCATCTTTCAATGCGCCTAGTACTACCAAGCGACTCTCCGCCGTCTTCAGTTGCATCAAATCTGGGGCGGTCGGAAACGGGAAATTATGAACCTTGTCCACGTTCATACATTTCATTTGCAAATACAAATCGTCTACAGGCTTTTGCTGAATTTCCGGCACGCCAAATTCTTGAAACGCGTCATTAAAAACGGCGCTCGAATATAAGCGATAACAATGCCCAGGTCCGAGTCGTCCGGCTCGACCAGTCCTTTGATTAGCCGAAGCTTTACTAGTCACGTCACCGCATAGCTAGTCACACCAGTGACTTTATCATACAATTTCACTTTAGTTTTCCCGTGTCCACGACATACTTAACATTAGGTATCGTCAAGCTAGTTTCGGCTACATTCGTACTAACGACACATAAACGTGTACCTTCTGGAGGATCACAAAACACTTGTGCCTGCTTGTGCGAAGCTAACAGTGAGTACAAAGGCAACACCCACAATGGTTTATTCGAGTTTACCGTCGTCATAACACCGTTATCTTCATCAGAATTGATGTCGTCATCGGAGCCCACATCGTTATCGCCAGGGACGCTGTAATCGTCTAAATCTACACGATTGCTCGCAACTTTACTCATCTTCGGAACAACTCTATTCAATGGAAACGCTTTACACAGTTTCCTCACCAACGTCTTAACCTCAGCCTGTCCAGTAACGAAAATCAAAATGCCACCATCCGGAAGTTTTGTGTGAATTTTAACCGTTTTATTGAAAGCCTCTGTGAGATAGTTATCATATGTCACTTTGTTGAAGTGCACGGTCACCGGAAATTGACGTGCCTCAACTTTAATAACTGGCGGCGGGGTCTTAAATAATCTTAAATTTTCTGTGAAATCTTCAAGCCTGAGCGTAGCCGACATTACAATCAGCTTCAAAGGATTGCCCCGCTTGTTGCGCAACGGCACAATACGTGACAACAACCCGATTAAAATGTCTGTATATACTGATCGTTCGTGCGCCTCATCAAGTACAATCACTGAGTATTTCGACAAAAGGAAATCGTTCTGTACCTCTTTCAGTAGGACCCCATCAGTCATGAATTTAATTTTCGTTTTTTCAGTCACGTTGCCTTCGAAGCGAATCAAGTACGATACTTCATCTCCGGTCAAGTTCATTTCTTCGGCTACGCGTTGAGACATAGATGTTGCCGCCACTCTTCTCGGTTCGGTTACGCCAATAAGTTTTTCGAGAGCGTATCCCGCTTCATATAGAAATTGCGGAACTTGAGTTGTTTTGCCGCTACCAGTTTCTCCAGCAAGAATTACAATGGGGTTCTCATTAATTTTCTCCATTATTTCTTGCTCCTCAGCTAAATCGGTAATTTCAAACGAGCTTTCTGAATCGATGACTTTCGATGTACCGAATGAAGACCGATGGTTTCTTCTCAATTATTTCCACCGACTTTATATTTTTGGCTGGAGAAGATTCCAACTTCACTGTCGGTTCATCTACTTTGAGTTTTTACGGACGTGCAACTATTATCTGAATCTTCATCTGAGCCGGAAGTTTCAAACCCAATCACGCTCGAGTTGTAATCTTCCTTCACACATAAAGCAACTCGTTGACGTTTTGACCCAGCCAAGCTGTTGATTTTACGCCTGATCCTTGCACCTCATTAACTTTCTTCGTCGCACGCTCTGAAAAATACTTTTTAAGTCCGATTGTTTGTATCAAGCGATTGACGTGTATTGATTAAGCTCGTCGGGGGTTGCTTGCACTTTCGCTAACTTCTCCAACAGTTCGGCGCGCTGTAACAGAGCAACGTAAATGTCAGCGTTAATACAAGCTTTGATCACCTACACCTTCCTTCTTCTTTTTTTCTGGACCACCTTCTCTAGCTTTTCCTCTGTTTCTTCGAGAGTATACGCGTGACTTTGGTTTTGTCATTTTGATTTTTGTCTTGCGTTTTTTGAGGGCAAAACGAGTTAGTTCGATTGATCGTAAGTGCCTTCGGCATTGAAGTCTAGTTTGATCTGAAACCAGAATGATTGAAATCAGGTAGAGGTTGCTGTTTTACCGCAGTACTTGCTTGGTTTCTGTGTTGTCAATTATTGGATTGACAACTTGCCGACCTTTCCAATTATGACTTTTCCTTTTAGTCATTTCGAGATGTTACGAGATTGAGGTTATGGTCTTTGTTTTTGTTAGGTTATGAGTGTCGCATGCAGTAGGCGCATTCAGCGCTACAGTGGCTACAACATGAATTGATTTTATGAGCGCATTCAACGGCTACAACCTAAACAGATTTATGTTGGAAGAGCTTTGCTAAAGGAATCCATCATTGATCAATCGTAGTTATTTCACGCAAGTAAATCAAGCGTTTTGATTCAACAGAAAAATGAGGTTAGAATTAGAAAGCAAAATCTTTAAGGTTAACAACCTAAGCACGGTCGAAAAGGAACGCATTGAGACGGTGCGTCTTGTTTTGAGAGTTTTTGTCTTGTTGTTTACTATTTCTTTAGGGTTTAACACAATCCACTATAACTTTAAAAGAGAGGAAAGTATACTAATTTGCAAATTGCCAACACAAATATTGAAAAAAATCACGTTTCTAAAAATTACTGCAACGTTTTATTGGTTATAGCTGGTTCGGCGTTTACTGTTCCTAAACAACATATTTACTAAATTTCTTGATAACGCAATACTCGCTTAGTAGAATTTTTAGAATGTATCTGTAGAATGTACTCAAATCAGTAGATTAAACCAAAAATCGGTAGAGCTGGTACCGCTGCTTAATAAAAACAACGCAGTAATGTTTAGGAACATATGATTTTTTCAATATTTATATTTTGCAATTTGTTAATTGAAACAGAACTATAGAACTTTCTTCTCTTTTAAGTGGTATTCACACTTGTGCATTTTAGATGCGACATCACCCTGAATTGCTGCAATCTTTCATGCAGCAACTTCCATGCGTACACATTAGTGCATTTATAAATGCATAGGAAAAATCTCTGTAGGGATTTAATTTTTCACAAATTATAACTGTATGTTGGTGTTGAGAAATAAACAAGATTTTATCTTAATAATTTAAAAACAGAGATAACAAATCTACTCAAAGCGAAATGGATTATGAAGATATGCTTCTTATTATTATCATTGGTGCAGCTGCATCCCTTTTATTGCCTAAAAACAAACATCAACTGAATATTGGCAAGAAATAAATCCCTGCAAAGTCACTAGAAATGCAGTATTAAACTGCACGAAAATAGAACGAGTTCTAATTCCGTGCATTATGCATCTTGTGATACTGCAACTTTAACAGTGTGAACCAAGAAATGCACGCATTTTGATGGTGCAACTAAAAATGCAGCATGAAAATGCACAAGTGTGAATACCACTTTAACGTTATAGGGGGTGCTGTTAAATGACAGATGGCGTATAACAATGCTTTTTTCCCTGAAAGCACCCAGTTCATGTATGGACGGGATATATAAGGGAAAACGTAAAATAAAATACAGAGTGTACGAAATAAATTGGTTATTGCTATCTATTGTAGATATAAAAATAAGTATACACTAAAATAAAATTATGACTAGTTAGTCAAGGTACACTCCTTTTTGATGTCGCAACGCTATGCTGTTAGACGGTTGCGCCACTTTGAGATTTCCAGAATTATCAAAAGTTCGACGAATTTGTGCAAGTTTGATGGAATCTCAATTTCTGTTACGCCCTTTTTTTAGTTACTGTTATCGATTTAATAGGGGGACTTTTCAAGTTCTTCAACACGGTCGTCTGGTAGTTGCCTTTTTTTCGGGGAGGCGTCGAAAGCTCCACGTCCATCGGCCGATAGCAGTGAATGCATCTGCTTGTGCCGAACGGATCCGGGTTCAGCGGTTGCGGCATCAAACGATCGTTAAGCACAAATTTGTGCAAGCATTTATGATTGTCAAGCTTGTCGTTCAAATTTTGAGTTGAATGACAATCGAAGTAGTTTTCCTTGCGAAACGTGTTCAAATCTTTCAAGTTCTTCTCAATCTCCTTGTTTTGAAAGCAATCGCTTATTTCTTTGCATTTGGAAGTTTGCAATAATAAGTTCTTCGCGCACACATTTTCGGGTTCTTCTATTCTATAAGATGCACTCACCGCCTTTTCGTGACATTCTTTGACGCAATCCGCTGAGCGACGACGATTGATGGTTTCGACGCCGTAATTCGTCTTCGGCGAATCATTCGGTTTGAAGTTGATAAATTTCGAGCGTACGGGAGATCTTTGACAATAACACGTTTTGGTTTTTCGATTGATTGGGGGCGACGAGTGTCTTCGGCAATGTTCGTTTTCGAATTGATGCGGGTGCAAAATTTGAGCGACGCTCGTCGAATCGTTTCGCGTCTTCCAATTGTTTTTTCTAATCGTCCTGCAAACGAAACACGTTGAATCGTCCAGCTAGTTGCATTAAAAAGTACCTTAGCGAATGCATTTCTTTTATAACTTATGCGTATGTTAACAACAATTTGTTTGATTTTGACACAACTGTCGGTTGGGTCGATTTTTGATGGGTTGCCGCGCAACGTATTTACGTGTTGTGAAGTACAACGGAATTTAAACGATTAAAAACATGAAACATTCATGAACTGTGTAAAGTTTAAGTTTAAACAAGGAGGACCCAGTATGATAATTTCTAATTTTAGTATTAGTCGGTCTGCGAAGATTTATTATTCGGAATATATTGTGAAAGAAAATATCTTTACTTTAATAACGTTTAAAAGTTTAATTGAAAATAAAATTAAATATGGCACCTCTGTAATAAGCGCCACTATTGCATCAGAGTGGGCTGATTTTCCATTTTCTTTTCGTTTATCGAAAATTGCTTAAATTGACGTAATTCGTATTTGATGAAGAATTATATTCGACGAACTCGATTAGAATAGGCACGTTCACCAGATCTGAGCGCTACCCTTTATGCTACATCGAACCATGGATGAAATATTTATAACCCTCAAAACCGTGTTGGATTAATGGTCAGGTTCTTTATTTATCTGAGGATTAGCATTTGTTTCATTCAAATTGAAAAACAACTTCGACCTTTTAAGTGATTTTAAGTGACATGCTATGGAAAACTATGCTAAAGAAATAGGCGATCGCTATGTCAGAATTTTGATGTAGCGCTCAGGTAGCAGACGTGTTCAGTTGAGACTTTCGGTAGCAGCTACGTAGCTGCTCCGGAGCGCTCAGACCGGGTGAATGCATCCCATTATGGATGTATTTAATTTAATAATATTTTTATGTTAGTAAACTTACCCAACAACATTTTTCACTGTCAACACAGTAGAGTAAAAAAATTTAAAATAACCGTATTTTATTATAAAATATAACACATTGTTCAAGGCCAACTTAAAAAAAATATTCACAAATTATTCTTTATTAAAACTATTCTAAAGTAGTTCTAGCCATAATAGACTCAAAACAATTATCATAGAAAATTTTAGATTAAGTTAACATTATTCTGAGTAAACTTAATCCATATTTTTGTTCATTTATCAGTTTAGGTCTAGGTCTCAATAGACTCAAAATATTATCAACAAAAATGTTTGGCAAAATTGTGCAAGTTTTTAAATTATGAATAAATTAAATTTTTTTCTTTTATTAGTTCAGTCATAGCAGTAGATCGAAATTTAAAATGAATGCGTCAAAATTATTATCACAACAAAATCATTAAAACCAGATATTATTTTTAAAGTAAATTAAAAAATTATCAGAAAAAATGGTTCGTTTGTTGGGGTCATCGTGATAGAGTTCAAAAACTTTACACAACCTTCATTAATTTTTATTTATTCAAAAACAAAATTAAATTATCGATCAAATTTACTTTGTTTATTATTAGTAAACTGAATTTGTAAGAAATAAAAAATTTTAGCTGATCAAAAATTATCATTGTGAAAATTTTGAAAGAACTACCTAAATAAATACATTGTTTTAACCAATAAAATGCAGAATTTTAATGGTCATCGAGATTCAACCTGCGTTCATTTTGCATTGTTCAAGAACAAAATTAAAAGCTTCATAAAATTATCAAAATCCGTAAACTGATTGAGTTTTGGTTGTTTGTATCTTTGTATGTATTTACATATTGCGTCCGCAGTTATACATTTCGCCCTACTCCTTCCGTGATGCGCGTCGACTTACTTATGGCGGGAAATATAGATTTTAGTGAACGCTACAAGTTTATAAAAAAATATTTTTTTTGTTACTATAGTTTAATTAAAAAAATCAACGTTATATATCATTTCAGCAGACACTTTGAAATCAATATATTATATTAATATTAATTAAACATTAATTTTGTTAAAACAATCAATTTAAAGCAAATCCACTACTAATCGATTCAAAGAATGATTAACTATTAAATCCCATTCAGTTTCAATAAGTAGGTATGACCTGACGACAAAAGTTCGGCATTTAAAATATTATAATTGATAATTTTCAGTTTATTATACTTTTTGTATTTGAGCAGACCCAATAAAATTATCACAAAACCAGTATATTTTATTATGCACAGAGATATAAATTCCGTTAAATTAAAATCAAGTTCAAGCTAAATAAGCTCTAAAACTTTATCAATCAACCTTTTGCGTGTCGTGGATACTGTTAAGTTAAAAATGTTTATTAATGTTACAGTAGAAATTATATTAATTCACAAAAATTATAATTGTAACAAACTATCTAAGAAAGTTCAGACATGTAGTCTCAAAAAAATTATCATCGCAACAAACTATTTAAAACCAATATAAATGCATATTAGTTTTAAGTAAGAAAAAATAATTTAAAGCTAACTCAGTCTTAAATAATGGACTCAAAAAATTATCAATTTTTTTTTTTTTGAATTAAATTAATAATCAATTGCAAAGAATCACTTAAACGACAAAAATTGGATTCTAAAAAGAAGTATACTATAGTGAGAGAAGACTCAAAAAATTATCAGTTTTTTTCAGCTTTTGATTCTGTTTTCATTCGGAATTTTTCAGTATCTGAACTATTTTTTTCTCGGTCAGACGTTGATTGAAGAGAATAATTATTTCGAGAGCAAGCAATTAGTCAGTTCTGATTGTAATACGGCAGATTTTCAACGAACCGAGAGATAGCATTATACCGAAGCAGTTATATGCCGTGTATTCGCTCGCCATGCTCGATTTCGTGTTTCTTCTTCTTTCGTGATACTTCAACAAAAAACTGCATCAATTCAGCTCAACAAATTCACGTTTTTTCTATAATTTTCAAAATGCGAAGATTTTTTGGGTCCAAATGATGCGGAAAATTACACATAGTTGACTGGCTTTTCATTTTGTTTTTCGAGATTCGATGTAAATTTGTATTCGATGAACAATTACATACGACGAACTCGATTATGTGTACCTAACCTTACTTAAGTTTGAAAGTTTTCAATTATTTTTCAAAATGCGAAGATTTCCGGGCCCCGCTGGCTTAGTACTACCGAACAATGCTGAAAATTACACGCAAACGTCGAACAAACTTAACGTAAGTAAACTCCACTCTCTCAACATCTACCTAACGTTTAACAATTGCAGGATATTATGTGCTCGGAGAACAATTTTGCCGAAGGCCCCTGGAAGCGTATGCTCAAAGACTTCGAACTCCTAAACAGAAAGAACGTGTACCTACCCGACAGGTTTAACTAGAGTGGGTGAAAGCTATGGCTAAAGATGACAAGCTGCCTAATCAGAAAGCGCCATTTCTAGCTGGTTGCGTCGTAAAAGTTAATACTAAAACTCCAATAGTTACTGTAATACTCAAAAGACAAAACAGGTAATGATTTTGTCAGTCGTCTTTACTCACTGATTCTTGTTTTATATGTATATAGGCCAAATCAATGGTGTGATTGTTAACGCTTTGTATGAAGAATGTCGTGAAGTTCTATTGGTGGGTTCTGTGATCATTTTAAAACAAGTCGGAGTCTTGACAATGGGAAACTCGAATTGTTATCTTACGATTACGGCTAAGAATTTAATGCGGATTTATAACGTTAGGGATGTTGTTATTTTGCGGCACTGTACGATTAACGATTTTACTTTGGTAAATGAAAGAGCAGTTCAATCAGAAGAGGCTCCCAAGGATGATAAGGGTGATGTAACTTTGTCGGTCGAAGATGAGGCTGCCTTACATTCGATTTTCGATGGTGTCGATGCCAATCTGTTGTTCAATGATTTTTAGTTGGTTTTTGTTTGTAAACGATTTTGAAGACTTATCTGTAATAACATTTTTGAGGAGGGTGGGTTAATAGTAGTAACTTTTTTTTTGAGGATTAGAGTTTTTGCGATATGGTCTAAAGCGACAAAGGTTTTTACTCATTATTTTAGTTTTAATTTTACCTTAAGGACATAAACTAAATAGAATTTGAAAGAAAACTGAATAGTTAAGTTTTGATCAATTATATTAAAATTAAAATTGTCGATTTAGTAATTTTTTAATCTTAGGTTGGTAACCGATCATTGCGATTTTAAGATGCATTACAAGTTTGAAAGAAAAAATTGATAAGTTAAGTTCTGATCAATTATATTAAAATTAAAAATTGTCGATTTGGAGACTTTGGTTGGTTGGTAACCGATCATTGCAATGAAAATTAATGGAAAATTTGAAAGCGTGTCGATTTAGTGATTTTGTTAATCTTAGATTGGAAAATGTACTGGACATTTTAAACTGAAAAGTTAAAGTTTCGATCAATTACATTAAAATTAAAAATTGACGATTTAGTGATTTTTAAATTTTATACCTCGTTTACACAGTGCGAGCTGCCCAGTAGACAGCTACTTGGTTTGTTTACTCGTACGCCAGTAGCTCGGCTCGCCTTTGCTGTACACGACACCTAGCTAAGTGCCCAGTTGCACGTAGGCGTAGCACACAAAAAAACACAGGTACACTTCACAACTGTCCGCATGGCACTGGCGAGCTACTGCCAAACGCGTCCAAACGATGTGAGCGACGGCCGAGCTGCTGTCATGTGCGAGTTGCTGCCGGGCGAGCAGGCGAGTGGAAACAAAAATGTTGAAGTAACTCGAATGCGACGCTGACCAACTCGCACGTACGAGTTACTCGCAGTGACGTCCAAACAGTGCGAGTTACTGCAGTGCAGCTACTCGGTAGGCTGACTCGCACGCTAGCTCGCACTGTATAAACGAGGCTTTAGACTGGTGACCGATCATTGCGATTTATAACAATGAAAATGCATTAAAGTCCAGTTCTGACTATTTATATTAAAATTAGAAATTGCCGATTTAGTGATTTCTTATTCTTACGTTGGTAACCAATCATTGAGATATATAAAAATCACTTTAAAATAAAAAAAAATGCATTGCAAGAAAAATTGAAAAGTCAAGTTCTGTTCAATTATACTCTTATGCTGTGGGAAGCTACTTTGCTGGTGGCTCCATCTGTCGTTACATTTTCGATACTACGACGAGTCGAGCATGCGCTATTTAAAGTCGATGTACGTGTACAAATTTAAAAATTATCTGCTTTGCCACCTTTGTGATTTGTACTACAGAGGCGATACACGTATGAAGTGATATTTTAACGTCTAATGTCTTTGTCTATAGAAGCTATTATCATGACAATTAGTTCAAAGTTAAATAATTTCTATGATTGATAATGATTTCATGGCGTGTTGTCTCAGATGTGAATAATTCTTCCTGTATTCTTGAAAAGTAGCAATCTTTCAATTTCTTCTTCACAATCTAGCAACAATAGCAATGCGAATAATGATAATGACCAACGTCACTCGTATGCAAATACTGTCAAAAAACATCAGCGGCCTTCAACTTCTACGTCACAAAATACCCACAATAATAACATTGTGGTTAACCTATTGAATGCAATGACTGGATATCAGCAAAATCTACAATACACCAAAAGGCGCGGAACTAACGAATCAGTATAAAAACATTCGAGGTGTTTCTAAACTTGAGCATGTATACATAACTGATCTTTCTGAAAAAACCTTAACTGAGTTTTTGATAAATAATAAAATAACCAATTTCAATCGTGAGAAAATGCAATCTAAACATCCTGACAGCTACAGTAGTTTTAAAATACCTGTGTACGTGCTATTTGCCCAATTATTGGATAAGTTTTAGCCAAGATATACCCTAACAACTTTGCTGAAGGACTAAGCATGGGAAGCATAGTCTGTGACCTCCACGGATCCACAAAGGTCATCAAACTAAAAAAAAATTAGTTGTTAGGATCAGGTGATGTGATATATCATTGGAAAGTTTAGACCAGGGGTTTCTTTGTGCAAAGTTTCAGGACAGGCAGATGACCTCAGTGTCAATCAGAGGTCATCAAAGGTTACCATTTTCAATTTGACGGGAACATGGTCAAGTTATAATACTGTGATCAAAAAGTAAGGTGAAATTGTTTATAAACTGTAAATTCTTTATTTATTCTTCCAAATCAATTTCATCCTCTTCAAGTAATCCCCGTCCGATAAAAACGCACTTTTCCAACGCTATTTCCGAGTCCTCCGAAACAGTCGGAAAAGTCTTTTCCGGTATTGCCTTCAAGACCTTCTTCGATTGAGTTTTTATCTCCTCAATCGTCAAAACGACGTCCCCGCACTAACCTTTTTGAGTTTGCTGAATAGCCAGAAGTCGGACGGGGACAAATCACGCGGCTACGGTAGTTGCGGAACGATATTAGTCAAATTTTGGCAAAAAAGTCGCAAAGAACCAATGCAGTATGACATGGTGCATTATCAGACGAATCGCTTCACGCAACTGACGCATAACGCTCAAATAATATTCTTTGTTGACAGTTTGGCCCGGCGGAAGGAATTGTCCCTCGTCGGTAGACGTTGATGGTCGTCTAGAGCTCGGTTTGTTTTCAACGCGTTCTCGGCCTTCTTTTAAACTCGTTGTACCCATTATAAACGTTTTTTTGTGCCATAGTTTGATCACCAAAGGCCTTCCGTAACATTTTCAAAGTATCCGCACAAGAATATTCGTTCCGCAAACAAAATTTGATGCAAGTTCTTTGCTCAACAAAACCATCCATTGTAGAAATCGAAAAATTTACCTTTAGTTGTTTACAAATACACGTGTAACTCGGAGATAATTAAACTTTTTGACAAACAGATGCTTGGCAGTTGTTATAGACAGTCTTACCAACCTAGGCAAAAATTTAGCATGTCTTCCCAATGCCCGGGAGTTTTAAATGACCATTTCACCTTACTTTTTGATCATAGTAGTATATCGTTGGAAAGCTCTGACCAAGGAGATTCTCCGTAAAAGGTTTCAGGTCAGTAGGTTGACCCTTTGGGCATGCCACTAGCGGCTGGGGAGACCTCGGAATATCTAAGGGTTTCCTACCCCCTTTTAACTTTGGGTGGTATTTAGGAGCCACCCGTTCTCCTTGTCCTTTATTCTGAGAGTATCAACTTTCACAATACATCTAAATCGCACTTAAAACCAATTAGTATGGGTGTACCGCAAGAACTATATTAGGTTTAATTTTATTTTTGCTGTACATTGACAATAACATATAGATTTAATCCTTTATGTTTAATACATGCTGAAAATTCATCACTTCTTTCATCTAACCGCAATGCTATGCGTATTGGAACAAAACGCAAATATAATTCTAGGTAACAAATTTTATTCGTTTTCATCCTCGCAAAAATAGTGTAGGCAATTTAGATGAAATAACAACGAATAGAAGAAAAAAATTATAAAGTTTTTGAAATTTTGGTTATGAACTCCCAATAGGAACGAATACAGATCCAAAGAGTTCCCCCTTCCTAAAAACAAACTGCAAACGTGAACTCACGACGATTTTTGCGTTTTGCACGTAAACCGTATCTCTGACGAGAAAAACTTATAAGACTTTTTAGATTCTCCATTAAATTTTCCACAAAAATTGTTATATATTTTTTTCGTACCTCCCACCCAACGCTCATAAATGACTTTTACAATAAGCATAGTTTTAGCGCGAACGCAAAATGAGCCTTTGCGCCGCCTTTTGCGTCGATTATCTTGAAAAGTACTAGCGTGATCAAGAAAATGTATAGATGAAAAATTGAAGAGCAGTTCATTCTGTACAAGATCCATATTAGATAGAAAATGTATTAATGGTAATATAATGATTTTTATACTTGTGCGTTTTTTTTTAAGTGTTTTGCCCTGGATGCATATTCCACTAACGAAATATTTATTTAATTGCCTCTGCAAAATGGTCATCCTCGATGGAATTTACACAACTCTGCCCATGACAATTAGAGCATTGCAGAGCAGCGCAGGCCAACCTTTATACAGCTACATCACTTTCCACACAGCCCTTTTACAGCCGCAAGATGTGAGCTGCAGAATTGAGCGTAGAGCTGGAGCTTGATAGTAAGCACTGGCATTAGAATGTTGTTAGTTTTTCTCCAGCTCTATTCAGTGGCTCCCAAATGTTTTCCTTTCCCTAAATGAATTTGATAAAAACTCGATATAAAGGTTGTGTTACTGTAGCAAATATAGGTTGTACTCTGACAAAATGACTGACCAACTAGATTATTAAATAAAATGAATCGATAATGGTTGAAAGATGTTTTTTCGGGGTGCCTTATATAGAGCAAGCGTAAATTTTTCCTCAGCTCTTCTAATGTCATCTTTTGCCGATAAAGGATTATTAAATACGGCGACCACTTCTTGTAAATCCTTTCTTACATTTATTAAGTTTACGGTCTGTGATTTTCCTTTGCCAAAACAGGCAAAAGTGGTGTCGCAGCCACTATAAACGTATGAGCGAATAAAATACTATCATTGTAATTTTTTAAAACTGTTGAGTTTTGTAAGTCTTGGGAACTATACACCCTTTCCTTAATATTTCCTTGGGTATCTCTTAAAAAGCGAATGTCTTTTTCTGGCGGACAGAGAGAGATAAGGACTGTAAGTAAATCTATATCCTGCCCCATATTTCTCAAATATGTTCAACAATAGAAAATGCACAAGTACAAAAATTATCTTACAACCACTAATACTTTCTCAAAAATATTTTGTACAACATGGGTTTTGTAGAGAAAGAACTACACGCTTCTATATGTTTTTTGCTCACGCTAATACTTTAAAGATAACTGACGCAAAAGGCGGCGCAATTTTCGCCTTCGCTCTAAAATGTGCTTATTTTCCAAGGTCATACATGAGCGTTGGGTGGGAGATGCGCAAAAAAATTATACGACAATTTTTGTGGAGACTTTAATGTTGAATCTAAAAAATTCTAAAACTTTTTCTTGTCAGAGTTTACGCGCAAAACGCAAAGAAGTTACGTTTGGGGTGGTTTTTTAAGCAAAGGAGATTAAGCCCCTCTGGGAGGGTGGGAACTCTTTGGATCTGTATTTGGATTCTTACTAGGAATTCACAACCAACATTTCAAAATTAAACTAAAATGTGACCTAAAAAATTTAAATATTACCAAATTTTTAGGCCTTCAACCAGATGAAGCCTTGGATTTGACAACACGATGTACAGTACTATCAAACAAATTAAATTCTCTTTCTTTTCAAATTAGAAATATAAAATATTTAATTTCTTTAGAAAGTATGATTATACATATTATAACGCTATCTTACGCCATTTGTTTCTGAGGCCTCTCTTCATCAGCAAAGAAATTTTTAATTCTTCAAAAGCGAATTTTGAGAATGACGGGAATTGATTCCAGAACATCTTGCAAATACTTCTTTAAAATATGCGGTATTTTAACACTTGTCGGTATTTGTATTTTTGAAATTAGCAAATACGTTTTTTACTCACAAACATAAGTTGGTTACTCAAAACATGATTCACTCATAGAACACGCGCTCCAATATTAATTTTAGATTACCGTCAATTCGGGTAAAAAAATTGTATTAAAAAAATGAAATTTACATTAAAAAATTTTTGATAAACCTCTGCCCGCATGAAGTCAATGATTTTCTATGGTTTAATGATTCACGTGATATGTTGTGGAGTGTTTTATTTCTTTTATATTATTTGACGATTCTTATGCATTTATATGTCAAAAATAATAAATGTATATTATTATTAGAATAATTATGACGTCTAGATGTTTGTAATGCGGTATGTTGTAGTTTTAATTTTCTTATTCTCTGGGTCCCGCTATTCGTCCCATGAAGTTTGACAAATAATTCAAAACTCGCATACATTGTTACTTAATTTCACATAAGTCTTGATCAAACAGTACATACTGCTAAACAAAAATGATCTCAGATAAGATTAAATAAAATCTACCGCAATAAAACTCGACCGTGATTTGTTATTCAAGAAAATTAGTGAAAAGTACGCGTTAGTTAAAATGAAAGAGGCTTTGCCCTGAAGTGAGTGATCGAAAATAATATTTTGTATTTATTTCCGATGGGATTTTAGGCTACGGCCTCCCTGGTCGCCAGCTTTTTCGCATTCTGCTTCGGTAGTATGTTAACGTACCCGGCAATTTTAATCGGTCAGATGCAGAATATCAAAAACGCCACCGTCGACGCTGAGGATTCGTGGCCGATATCCAACGTCAAGCGTCTTGGATCGGTATGCGTTTCCGACGCGTTCGAATTTATTCTAAATTTTTTTCAGCCAGCGTTGGCGTGTTATCCAGTTTCGTGATCTCAATTTTATTAACTTTTGTCGTCGATAGGGTCGGCCGACTTAGTTGTATGCGAGTGATGATCGTTCCGTTTATATTCGGAAATATTGTGATGGCCAACTCCACCGGTATCGATATGATATTAGCGGGAGAAGCAATTGCACTCGGATCGTCTGGTAATAAAGTGTTGCCAACAAAACACTAACTTAAGTTGAGCATGCGCGCTTCATAAAAATCTTTCAGAGTTAACCCGAACGAGCTTTGTTCGGTTTGTTTTAAAATGTCGGATAGATGGCGACACCTTCTATTTTTGTTTCTTAACGTAATTGTTTCAGTTTGCTTCCCGATTTTAACTGCGGTATACATCGCCGAAATCAGTTCGCCAGCCTTGCGAGGATCTTTACTCAACTACAAACCAGTGTTGATATCGTTTGGTATGTTTCTCACATATCTGAAAGGCAAATACTTGCACTGGCGCATCATTCCGTATATCATCAGCGCTTACGCCTCGGCCGCTCTTCTGTTATCAAAATTCATTCCTGAGAGTGAAGCGTGGCTTACTGCCTCACGCGACTCTGCTAAAAAACAATTTGACGCTTTCCGTAAACCCACTTTTTATAAACCAATGTTTATCATTACCGGTTTTTATTTGTTTCAAAATCTAGCAGGCACCAACGTCACCATTTTGAATTTGGTTTCGTTTTTTCACGTAAGAAGTAAGTGATTGCAACTCATGACAGACTCATCAATTTGTGCTTTTTAGGATTTCGAAACAGAATACGACCCTTACTCGGTGTCCATTTACGTGGGACTCTCTAAATTTTTGGTTAACTTGATTAACACTTGGTCGATGATTCACTTCAATCGACGATCGTTGATTACATTCAGCTTCTTGGGTATGGCGTTAGCTACCGGAGCTTCGGCCACGTCCACCATGTTAGTTAACGAAGGTAGATACGTAATACTATAAATGGTTCGATCATTTAGCTTTTTAGGTGGCGCCACGTACCAATGGATTTCGCCGATGATGCTTGTAGCGTATACAATTTTTTCTAATCTCGGCGTCATGTTTATGCCGTACTTGGTGTCTTCGGAGTTGTGGCCCTCAAGCGTTCGCGCAAGCGCTCAGTCAATAAGCTTCGCCATCAGTCAATTCGTGATATTCGCTAGCTTTCAATTTTATTACTTTGCTAAGACGTACGCCACCTCGTGGCAGATTCAATACTTTTTCGGTTTTATGTCGTTCGCTGGATTGTTGTACGGGTATTATGTTCTACCAGAAACGCACAACAAGACGCTGACCGAAATTGAAGATAGATTTTGTGATGTTGTGAAGAAAACGAAATTTAGAAAAACTAAATTTTTTTACCATTTCAAAAATATACTGGTTATTTCACGTTCATCTATTATTATTTTACGTAACTAATAAAATAATAAATCATCCATCTCTCAGTAGCTTAAAAGTCAATTTTGTATACACACACAATTTATTTCATAAACTAAGCCAAACTTATGCGGTAAAATAAGGTAACTCCAGTGGTAATTTAACAACAGTCTCACATGTATACATAAGGGCTAAACTAGATAGTCTCGGTTCATAGAAATTCGCGATGTTACAGTAGAGTATTTCCTGCTAATATCAAAACTCACCCACTTTATGCCGGCACCCGCTCTTATCGAACTCCACGTATTCAGATCGGAGTAAACACGCCCGTCAGCCTCACAACCAAATGAGAAGTAATTAAAATTAAGTGACTAATTTAGTCTCAAGATAACAATTGCAAAGTAGTTAGTATTACAAAAACCAAATATTACAACTTCCATTAGTTTTGTTGCATTAGCGTCATCTTTTGTTGTACACATTACTATAAAAATCTACAGTGTGTCCCAAATTGAATAGGAATGTAAATAACTATCTTTGTTATTAATTTGCGTTAAATGTACAGTTTATGCTGCGAAAATTCCGAGCATTGCCGAAGTTATTCGGAAAAATTCTAATATTTCCGCTAAAAATTTTTTGAAACAAAAGTTGCTTGCGCCATCTTGGATTTTACAATTAAATATTTCATTTTGTTTGCAGACAAATAAAAACCTAAACACGGTTTCAAAACTTACCTATCAATATTTTATTGGTATTTTGACAGCTGACAAATATTCGCCATGTTTCGATGTATTCGCTCAAACCAGGTGAACGTACGAGAACGGTTTACTTACTTTGGTTGTAGCGACATATACACCAACTGAGATTTGTAAAGCCCTAAAACGGCTCCTCATTACCGCATCACTGATCTTTGCCCGAACCGTCGCGATCGATTCAGAAACGGATTTAAACGTTTCCGAACGCTACGGACCATGTGCGCAAAAACAAATTTTTTTTATAATTTTAAATTAATAATTGTCTGATTTATCTGTAGATTAACTAATTGTAAATTTCAATAAAGATATCTTGATAAAGACAACCTAGATGGTCGAAACGTTGGTGGAAGGAATTAGCTATTTTCTCTTGAGCGTCCGTTCCTTTACTCCTCAACAAGGCTCACTACGTGAATTCATTTAATCATTTAAGTAAAATGTGTGTCTTGCGACATCTCGTGTAAACATTGACACGTGTGAATAGTATAAACTAAGAAAAATTCCAACAGTTAACTGTAACGACATGTGTGTGTTAAAGTGCAAAGCGCTATCTAAGCGATAGCTTTAATGCTTGAAACACACGTTGCCGATAAAACCAAGTATAACTTGTACAGAGGTACACACGCAACAAAAGAACACCTGATGCAACATTTCGCTCTTATTGTGAGCTCATCAGAGGTGTATACTTAAGTGCGGTATACGACTGTACAAGACGGCGGTTGGTCTTTTAAGCTATCGTAGAGCAATGAACATAAGTAAAATGTGTGTCTTGCGACATCTCGTGTAAACATTGACACGTGTGAATAGTAAAAACTAAAAAAAATGCCAACAGTTAACTGTAACGGCATGTGTGTGTTAAAGTGCAAAGCGCTATCTAAGCGATAGCTTTAATGCTTGAAACACACGTTGCCGATAAAGCCCAGATAACTTGTACAGAAGTACACACGCAACAAAAGATCACCTGATGCAGCATTTCGCTCTTATTGTGAGCTCATCAGAGGTGTATACTTAAGTGCGGTATACGACTGTACAAGACGGCGGTTGGTCTTTTAAGCTATCGTGGAGCAATGAACATAAGTAAAATGTGTGTCTTGCGACATCTCGTGTAAACATTGACACGTGTGAATAGTAAAAACTAAAAAAATGCCAACAGTTAACTGTAACGGCATGTGTGTGTTAGTGCAAAGCGCTATCTAAGCGATAGCTTTAATGCTTGAAACACGTTGCCGATAAAGCCCAGATAACTTGTACAGAAGTACACACGCAACAAAAAGATCACCTGATGCAGCATTTCGCTCTTATTGTGAGCTCATCAGAGGTGTATACTTAAGTGCGGTATACGACTGTACAAGACGGCGGTTGGTCTTTTAAGCTATCGTGGAGCAATGAACATAAGTAAAATGTGTGTCTTGCGACATCTCGTGTAAACATTGACACGTGTGAATAGTAAAAACTAAAAAATGCCAACAGTTAACTGTAACGGCATGTGTGTTAAAGTGCAAAGCGCTATCTAAGCGATAGCTTTAATGCTTGAAACACACGTTGCCGATAAAGCCAAGATAACTTGTACAGAAGTACACACGCAACAAAAGATCACCTGATGCAGCATTTCGCTCTTATTGAGAGCTCATCAGAGGTGTATACTTAAGTGCGGTATACGACTGTACAAGACGGCGGTTGGTCTTTTAAGCTATCGTGGAGCAATGAACATAAGTAAAATGTGTGTCTTGCGACATCTCGTGTAAACATTGACACGTGTGAATAGTATAAACTAAAAAAATGCCAACAGTTAACTGTAACGGCATGTGTGTGTTAAAGTGCAAAGCGCTATCTAAGCGATAGCTTTAATGCTTGAAACACACGTTGCCGATAAAGTTCAGATAACTTGTACAGAAGTACACACGCAACAAAAGATCACCTGATGCAGCATTTCGCTCTTATTGTGAGCTCATCAGAGGTGTATACTTAAGTGCGGTATACGACTGTACAAGACGGCGGTTGGTCTTTTAAGCTATCGTGGAGCAATGAACATAAGTAAAATGTGTGTCTTGCGACATCTCGTGTAAACATTGACACGTGTGAATAGTAAAAACTAAAAAATGCCAAAAGTTAACTGTAACGGCATGTGTGTGTTAAAGTGCAAAGCGCTATCTAAGCGATAGCTTTAATGCTTGAAACACACGTTGCCGATAAAGCCCAGATAACTTGTACAGAAGTACACACGCAACAAAAGATCACCTGATGCAGCATTTCGCTCTTATTGAGAGCTCATCAGAGGTGTATACTTAAGTGCGGTATACGACTGTACAAGACGGCGGTTGGTCTTTTAAGCTCTCGTGGAGCAATGAACATAAGTAAAATGTGTGTCTTGCGACATCTCGTATAAACATTGACACGTATGAATAGTACAAACTAAAAAAAATGCCAACAGTTAACTGTAACGGCATGTGTGTGTTAAAGTGCAAAGCGCTATCTAAGCGATAGCCTTAATGCTTGAAACACACGATGCCGATAAAGCCCAGATAACTTGTACAGAAGTACACACGCAACAAAAGATCACCTGATGCAGCATTTCGCTCTTATTGTGAGCTCATCAGAGGTGTATACTTAAGTGCGGTATACGACTGTACAAGACGGCGGTTGGTCTTTTAAGCTATCGTGGAGCAATGAACATAAGTAAAATGTGTGTCTTGCGACATCTCGTGTAAACATTGACACGTGTGAATAGTAAAAACTAAAAAATGCCAACAGTTAACTGTGTTCTTTCGTTGCCTGTGTGCTTTGTACAAATTATACTTGGCTTTATCGGCAACGTGTGTTTCAAGCATTAAAGCTAATCGCTTAATCATTTAAGTATATGGAGACTACTAATATTTAATAAAACTGACGTTCTCTTCAGTTAAGAGCTACTCGGTAAACTTGATCGCTTGAATAGAAATCGACTAATAAAATTTCTATTCTATTATTGTTTTGTTACATTGTATGCACAGAACCCCATTACTTTCATCAAATTATTTAAAAATTAACGTTGTAATTTACGCATATAATGAATGTTTATTGTTCTTAAACGACACATAATAGTATGAATCGTTTTGGTTTTTAAAATAGAAATAAAATTTATTTCATTACATGATAACATTTGTAGAACAATTTCAATGCAACGTTCAATTTAGCATCATTAACCTAAATTCGTAATCAAAGTCCATGATCGTTGCCCGAACAGTCCTGATCAATTTGGAACAGCTTCGAACGCACCGATCATGCCCGTAAACTCCGACGACAAACGAGAGCAGCCGAAACTTTAATTTTCCGCCAATTTGCGTGACAACATTGATTGCAAGACGGCCTTAATTACAAGGCCAAGACATTTTATTGTTAATACAGGAAGTAAATTAATGGTTTGATTCGAATGGCGCTAATGTCATTTAAATAAACTGTGAACCGAAAAGGAACAGTAAGTTCAAAAGAACTTGAGCTGCGCAACAATAATGACTCGGCACAAAATCATCGACGTGAAGAAACAAAATTTATCGCACATAAAATTATGTACCAACAATAACTATTCTATTCACGAACAGTTGCACAAGTTTCCGAAGATCTTAAAAAAATCGGAGGGGAATAAAAGAGGAAAGTGCCTCGTTCCGTTTTTAATTGATTTTCGGTAAAAGTAAAAAGGCGTGCAAGGTTGCATTTTAGTTCTCAAAAACGTCCCTTGCGCCCGTGAGATTAGAACGTTTCGGCAATAACGTAACAACCGCGAATTTAATATTCATTAGAGAAAACGGATACAAACGCGTCTTTCTCTTATAATACACGAAGCGCGAAATTGCAGATTCAGTATCCGTTAAACCATTCCATCAGTCGGTAACGCACGGTTGTTCCTATCTGTTCCTACAAAAGTGTCGAGTAAAGAAAATCAAAGGGTAAGCGACTATACAAATCTGAATAAATTCGTGATCTTCGCATTATGTGCAAAGCACGCCGAAGATTAAGTAAGTTAGAAAGTGACCTTTTAAGATTATTTAATCCATTGTCGTTTTGGTATAAGTAATTGTTGCTTTTTTTGCTCTTGTGTAAGATACGAGGACTTTGAAATCGGTGTCAGAATCATTAACGCACTAAGTATGGCGACAACTTTTGAAAAAGCGAAACAATTGCGCGAAATGCGGGCATTTTACTGGAGAAAGTACCGTTGAAACAATTGAATTTGCATAACAATCGGTAATTTGATTTTTTCTTCTTATTCGAGACGCTTCCGATGTTAACAACGTGTAATTGCGAAAAAACCGTAACGCTAATTGTCGTGTTCACGCCAATTAGATCTCTTGCGATAGCAACCTTCACGCTCGCGTCAATTATATTGCTTATGTTTCAGATGCCGTGCAATTGCCCAGTAACGCCTCCCGGGCCGACGCTGGCTTCGACGTGCGGCGGCGCCCCGTTTATGCTGTTTATGGGATTGCTCGAGGTGTTTTTGAAGTCGCAGTGCGACTTGGAGGATCCGTGCGGGCGTCCTAAAAGCCTAGAATTTTACCCGAGTACGATTTTATCGTGGTAGGCGCTGGATCGGCGGGATCCGTCGTAGCGAGTCGCCTGTCGGAGATTCCCGAATGGAACGTGCTGCTAATCGAAGCAGGCTTAGACGAACCGACCGGTACGCAAATACCATCAATGTTTTTGAATTTCTTGGGTTCCGGAAATCGATTGGGGATATCAGACTGAGCCCGAATCCGACGCCTGCTTAGCCGAGGTCGATCGAAGATGCTATTGGCCCAGAGGAAAGGTGAGTTTTGTCGTTTACCAATTTGTATTAGATACTTGCGTTATAGGTACTCGGAGGAACTTCGGTACTCAACGGCATGATGTACATACGAGGCGCGTCCAAAGACTTTAACGATTGGTCCGATTTGGGTAACAAAGGATGGAGTTACAACGAGGTGTTGCCTTATTTTCTCAAGAGCGAAGATAACAAGCAGATCGATTCTACAGATCGCGGATATCACGCGTCCGGAGGTTTGCTGACCGTCTCACAGTTTCCGTATCATCCACCGTTATCTAACGCGCTTCTTAAAGCGGGCGAAGAATTGGGATATCCGACTAGAGATCTGAACGGTGCCCACCATTCGGGATTCTCGATCGCGCAGACAACGAACAGAAACGGTTCCCGAGTAAGCGCGTCACGAGCTTTTCTTCGTCCGTTCGTCAATCGTTCGAATCTTCACATAATGATGAATGCAACTGCGACACGCGTTTTAATCAACACCTCCACAAAATCGGCGTACGGCGTCGAGGTGTTAAACAACGGAAAGAAGCAGGTGGTGTACGCAAGCAAAGAAGTGATCGTCTCGGGAGGTGAGTATGATGACGTCGTGAAATGGACGCGTTAAAGATATTCTTCCAGGTGCGGTAAACTCGCCCCAGCTCTTACTACTTTCCGGCGTAGGACCTAAAGAAGACTTAGAAAGCATCGGCATCGCACTCATCCATAACCTACCCGGCGTAGGGCGTAATTTGCACAACCATGTTGCGTACTTCGTAAACTTCAACATTAACGACACTAACAGTGCGCCTTTAAATTGGGCCACCGCCATGGAGTACCTACTATTTCGAGACGGATTAATGAGCGGCACCGGTTTATCGGAAGTCACCGGTTTGATTAACACTAAGTACGCGGATGTGGGCGGCAACCACCCCGATTTGCAGATATTCTTTGGAGGTTTCTTGGCTAACTGCGCGCGCACCGGTCAAGTAGGCGAGCGTGTCGATAATTCGTCGAGGTCGGTTCAAATCGTACCCACCGTTTACATCCGAAAAGTCGCGGTTACATCAAACTTAAAGACAAGAACCCACTCAGTCCGCCACTGATTTACGCGAAATACTACACCCACCCGGACGACGTCAAAGTAATGATCGAAGGAATTAAGTTTGCAATCAAGTTATCGGAAACTAAGGCGCTAAAGCGTTACGGCTTCCAGTTAGACAAGACGCCGGTGTCCGGTTGCGAAAATTTAGTCTTCGGAAGCGATGTTTATTGGGAATGCGCGGCTAAGAGACAAACCGGTCGGAAAATCACCAAGCCGGAAGTTGCAAGATGGGACCGGCTAACGACAAAATGGCCGTTGTTAACTCGATGCTTCAAGTACACGGGATTGATCGAATGCGCGTAATCGACGCAAGCATTATGCCGAAAGTAACTTCGGGTAACACCAACGCGCCGATCATTATGATCGCCGAAAAGGGTAGCGACCTCATCAAATCCAGGTGGATTACACCGCAAGCCGGATTTTTCTACACCGGTTTTCCTCAGCAAAGAATCGATAGGCAATGGGGTTCGTGGTAACACTTAACATACCACTCTTGTATTTAATTTATTATACTAAACAAACTGTTAAGCAACTTTCTTTGTAAAATAATTAAAAGTTTGCGAAAATAATCCGTTGTTGAATCGATGTGGCGCCCTCTTCTGTAAGAGTCTGAAACAAACGCATTCGGTTTTTGCAATCAGCGTTAAAGTTACCCACTAACCAATCATCACGTCCTGAAGAACATCGATGGCGTTCTCTTCCTTCATTTCTACTAAAACGTAAGACAAATGCAGGAACAATCCTTGCAAGGTCTCTTCGTGGCTTAAACGAAATATGTTATGCGTCCGCACGGCTAGGTACTGTAGGATCGATAACCGCGTCGATTTAACCGCTATAGAATGAAGTTCGCGTTTGATTTCGGCTGTGGTTGCGTGGTCAAAGCTGTCCAAGCTTCTCAAGGTCGTGTAATTGACGTCGTGTTGCAAGGCGCAAATTGCGAGCGCTTGTTTTATGTGTTCTCGTCCTTCGTAAACGGAATCCAGCGAATGGAGCAACGTTCGCTTCCAAAATTCCAAAGAACTTTTATTTTGCGCTCCTTTGAAAACGTTCAGCAAGTTGCTAAGTCCGCCAAGAAACAGTTCGACGTGAGCTTCCCTCAGGATAAGCTTATAATTAACCTCGTTTTTATGGAACCATGGTTTGTTTTTCCGTAAACACGTGATAGTGTAAACATCAAACTTGACAATAATTTTGAGACAAATAACGTCCTGTGTGAACTTGTGTCGACTATTCGATTCGGGTCGTTGTTTTTAAAAAAGGTTTATTCATCTTCGATATTGGATATAGACTGATGATTTCTGCTTTGACGGTTGAATTTGTACTGGTTCAAAGTGAGAAAGGCTTATGCATCGTGATTCAAGATCTGGTTGAACCTCATGGTTTCTCCGTTTCCTCGAAGTTTTGTCCTTTCTACAATGAATCCAGATCTGGTTAACCTTCAAAGTTTCTTCCTTTTAGAAAGAGTTCCAGATCTGGTGAAACCTTCGGGTTTCTTCCTTTCTGATTAAGTCCAAAAGGGTTTCATTTAAAACTATTTCAATGAATTTCACATCTGGTTAAACCTCAAGGTTATGGAAAAATTCCAGATCTAGTTGAGCTTTAAAGTTTCTTCTAAAAGGGTTTCAGATCTGGTTGAATCTCAGGGTTTCTTTCTTTTTGAAATTAAAAAACGTTGTCGCTTAACCAAGAACACTTGCAAGACAGCTTACGAAGTTCCGCAGTCACCTGCGCAATTCAAACCCCGTTTTCTTCGATCCAGTATAAATTCAATCTTCAAAGCAAAAATTACCGGTTTTCATTCGCATCTAGATGATAAAATAATGGTGAGGTTTATTGTACCGGGTGACCCAATAAGACTATTCCTCGGCCATATCTCGGGAACCGTTCGTCGTATGTAAAAAAAATATTAGGTAAATCGGTCATGAAAAATTGCAAGAAAATATTTTCAAGTTTTAAAAATGACCACCAGAGGGCGTAACTGCCATCTTAAATTTTTAAATTGCATTTTCTATCAATTTTGCATGGTTCCAAAATATATGGTCTAACATATTCGAATTCGGATATAGTATACCTATTTAGGTTTTTAGGCTTACTTTTTAAATTAAAGGTTAGAATTACGAGAGTAATATTAAAGTGACAATAAGTTCAAAATGCGTTTAGTCCCTTTGGAGCAACATGAATGTTCTGATGATATATATTTTTTTAAATAATACCTAAATGAATTCTATTTAGACTCACAATTGACTCTTTAACATCATATTCATTTTGTGTTAAATTTTTAATAGTTTTAGAAAATTTACCGCGCGGTCCTCGATCTTCAAACATTCATTATTCTCATTTTCCCAATATTTGAGGTTAAGAACGAGATTTTGAAAAATGGTTTTCACTGGCCTATTTGGATGTTATTTGGCTACTTTATTATAAAGAAAAAGTCATATCATTCCTTTTGATTTTTTAATTTGGGTCATGATGTCAAAACTAGCCCCCTGGCGGAGAAGGATTCAACTAAATTAACTATATTTTAAGGAATGCTCTTTTCAAGGATACCAAATTTGTTAAAATCGGTCAAACCGTTAAGAAGTTAAAGCAGGTTATTGCAAAAACAATTGAACACCCCCGCCATCTTTGTTTTTGAAATAACTGAACTTTTGTTTTTACGAAAATGATAGATAAACTAGTTCTCTTTACAAATGTGAAAACAATTTTTGTTTATTATGCGAAATTTATAGAAAATGCAATTTAAAAATTTAAGATGGCAGTTACGCCCTTTGGTGGTCATTTTAAAACTTGAAAATATTTTCCTGCGATTCTTCATGGCCGATTTACCTAATATTTTTTACACCAAAGTCATACGACGAATGGTTCCCGAGATATGGCCGAGGAACAATCTTATTGGATCACCCGGTACATACTGTAGCTTTGGAACAGTATGAATTAGATTAAAGCAAAAATACCGCAAATACAAAATATGTTTTTTATAAAAATGGTAGCGCCCTTTTCGACATCAACATGATTTTAGTTCAAAAACTTTCTTATTCTTAAGAAATGCCAACAGTTAACTGTAACGACTTGCTGTCAACACGCATGTTTAGGCATTTAAAGTTATCGCTCCCGATAACAATAATGCATTTTAAACGTTCACAATCGTTACAGTTAACTGTTGGCATTTCTTAGTTTATACTATTTATATGTGTCCATATTACACGAGATGTCGTTAGACACACAGTTTACTTATCTTCTTATTCTTATTGTCCAAGCTAACGATTTAATCCTAAAATATTAAACAGCCACCCTCATGTCTATTACAGACTTTAATTTTGAAGAAACATGCATTTTCTTCACAAATTACGTAGTTTTAGTTTGTATGTAAAGTTTACGCTGTCGCGTGATTACGGATAAACTTATAAGTTTTGTTTTTAATTTTGCCTAAGGGGTATCAAATAAAATCCACACGTCTCTTACCTTTTAGTTCAGCACGCGTCAACTGCGCCATCACTCTAAGCTGCTCAAATAACACCCCAACATTCACTTTACTCGGTGCAATTATCCTCTTAATCAGCGTTGTCGAAACGTTTGCGTACCGCTCAGCATGTCTCCGATCGTGCTGAAACCTCGTTTGCACGAATTGGACCAAAGTGTCGACTGCTTGTACAAACTCACCGGAGTCGAGACGTCCAACACTTACTTTGATTTCTTCCAACACCTTAAAAAGCGTCGCCATTTTGGGGTTTCAACTGTTTAGCCGGCGTTTCGGGATTTTCTGCAAAAACGTTGTCGTAAACGGACTACCGCGCAAATTCAAATGCGTAAGAATTTCTTCAAAGAGAACCGCAAACAGACGAGCACATTTCGAAGCTCTCTCACGTTCAGTCCGTCGTGAAACATGCGATTAACAATCGCGTTGATCCTGATGTTTTTCAAATCGTTCTCGAATGCATTATTAATGTTTAAGTAATCGAGGATGCCCATGATTTCATCTTCTAGTTCGCGGAACTGATCGCGAATACCAACGACCTAAAAGTCCTCTCATTTCACTTATAGTTGTTGAGAAGAACGCGCTTACCTGAGTTGAAAAACCAGCAACGCGAAGAGCGTGATTTTATGCATGTTGCAGCAACAGTTGATACCGTAAAAAGATTGCGATACAAAATAATCGCGTCGTTATCGCTTACACAATGTCGTGTTTTTGCTCAAAGTGCATGACACCGTTGCAAAAACAAGAAAAAAATCTAATTATTATACGTTACTGTCTTTACTTGAATTTAGAGATAAAAAGTACAGAACCAATAGAAAAACACGCCATTAAGTATTGCCACAAATATACAACAAATTAGTACACCCATTGTCGTAATTATGTGTTTAAAAATATTTAACATAAGAACAAGCCTGTCCCAATCTTACATTTGGTCCTTCAAGTAACAAGTTATCATCGACTGTTTTGTCACTGTCACACCTTAGCATGTAATATAATTACATTCAGATACGATTAACATCCGTAGTGCATCATACATTTGGATCGAGCCGTTGGTCCTTCGAGCCGTCAAAAACAACCAAATGGTACGTCATCCAAAATATACAATACATCAGCAACTACTGTTGCACACTTCTATTTAATAAAACATCCCAATAGTCTCGTTTATTATCTGACAGTATTCGGGAATTCGTGCTAAATGCTAGCGGGCACTCATTCCCGAAAGAATCTGTTTCCGCACATGTTACGTAAATAACTATTAAGATACTTTGTATAAAAATTTTGTTCAACACAGACCGATCCACATCAATTGTTTTATCGTGACGATGGTTTATAGTTTTGATACAGAGTGTCTCATTAGAGAGTTTGCAATTTCACATATTCTACTGGTCAATTACTTTTAAGACAATCGTCTGTTAGTAATCGTGCCGCTGGCCGATCGAAATCATATTGTTTCATCGTTATCATAATTCATGGTCTTTATACAGAAAAAGAAATAGTGAGCCAAAGTATATATTTTACTGTCTTTTACATTCTGTATCAGAGCCGCGCTGTAGCTAAGTAATAGAAATTCGGGTTTCGTCCGCCTTATCACTGCTGTAACACCTCTGATTGGCTACTTTAAATAATTAATTGAAAATTAAAGAACTCCATCTTTTTCTATGCTTCCTCTAACGTATATTACTTCTAACACACCATAAAAAAATGATATATACAGGGTGTCACAAGCAAGCGTGGGTCTTCAATAACTCATTTGCGGTTGGAGATATCGAAAAATGTTTCAAATAAAAGTTCCACCAATTCAACTTCTCTATACCATAAAATTATTTTCGAATATACAGGGTGTCCGTTTTTCCTATACGCAATCTAACTTAATTTTTTAAATGGAATGCCCATTTATTATTGCTTCATTAGATTTCTCGCTTAATTTAAAGGCCACTCGTTAACCATACATTATGGCTGAAATGCACCGTTCCTCAGAAAATTAGCGCTAAAGGAAGAAAAATGCCGTTTCGGTACCCTGCGCCATTTTCATATCTCCGAAACAAAAGAACTTAGAGGAATGCGGTTTTCACAGATCGCTTCTAAGAGAAATGATCTACCATTTGCACTATTTACACAAACATGTTTCTGTTAAATTCATTCAAGCTACCGCTTCAAAAATAAATTGTTTCAAACCGGCAAAACTTGTTTTTTCAAATAGAACACTATTATTTTTTCAGCCCATCATATGCAGAATTTTATTTCCTTTCGTCTGATATAAGGTTGTTGCTATCAGTTCCTAACAGTTTTGAGAAAATTGCAGTTATATTCTAAATTTTAATTAAATCGGATCATCGCGTGCGCCCTGGTCGGTGATTAGCTGCTTTTCCGCGTTTGTTTTCTACCTTAGGAATGAAAACTATTTCAATTGAAAAACCAGAGTGTTGTATTTTAGTTCAGACGTTTTAAATCACAAAATAATTTTCAAGATGTCCACACAGAGCAGTGACTTTGCCTCAGGCCAGTTCTTGATGTTTAACTTTTACAAAACCTGCTCGAAATGTCTGCCATTTTCTTGAATACACATCCTCATTCGACGTTTGAAGGTATTGTCAACGTTGACCAGAATGTCAGGGGTAATTTCTCTGAAAGCGTTAGTTATCCTCTCCCGCATATCTTCGGCAGTGGTAGGTGAAGAGGTGTACACTTTGTTTTTAACGAATCCCCACAAAAAGAAGTCACATTTTGTGAGATCAGGCGACCTAGCGGGCCAGTTAATTGCCCCTCCTCTTCCTATCCAGCGGTTTGGAAAATTCGCATTTAAGTAGTTCCGAATTTCTTGGGTGCAATGAGATGGGGCACCGTCTTGTTGTAGCCACATACGTCGAAGAAATTCTAAAGGAACATCCTCCAACATTTCTTGGAAACCATTTTGCAGGAACTGCAAATAGGCCCTTCCTGTTAAGTGTCCATCAAAAAGTACGGTCCGAAAACACGATCACCAAAAACACCTCCCCACACATTCAGTGACCATCGGTATTGAGAAAACGTCCGGAAGTTAGGAGGATTTGCCGTATCGTAATAATGGAAGTTATGCCTGTTTACAAAACCATTTTTGTGAAAGGTAGACTCGTCAGTAAACAGGACATATTTGAAGAAGTCTTCGTCTTCGGCTATTCTTTCGATGGCCCACTGACAAAATTCCGTTCTTGCTGCAAAATCCCTTGTGAGCTGAACGTGGTACGGATGGTACTTATGCTGTTTCAGGACTCTTTGTACAGACATTCTACCAATTTCGGTTTCTCGGGCGATGTCTCTTTGACTGACATTCGGATTTTCCACCACAGACGCCAAAACACGGAACTCATTTTCATCTGTACAGACCGTCTTGGCGTAGTTTCTTTTTCCAGACTCCACTGATCCTCTAGTAAGAAACCGCTCCAGAACCCTGCTGAACGATTCCACTCTAGGATGTCGTCTATTTGGATAACGCTAGGCATACACCCTCGATGCCAAGAGGATTTCTCTCACATTCCCCAAGAATAAGAACCATATCTATCATTTCTTCTTTATTCAACGCCATAGCGGAACAGTTCGGAAAATGAACACAAAGTTACAATGAAACAAACACAACGATACAATGAAACTTTACTGAACACCTTATGAAGTTCACAAATATGACATTGTAGAAAACAAAAGCTAATCACCGACCAAGGCGTACATGATGATCCGATTCAATTAAAATTTAGAATATAACTGCAATTTTCTCAAAACTGTTAGGAACTGATAGCAACAACCTTATATCAGACGAAAGGAAATAAAATTCTGCATATGATGGGCTGAAAAAATAATAGTGTTCTATTTGAAAAAACAAGTTTTGCCGGTTTGAAACAATTTATTTTGAAGCGGTAGCTTTGAATGAATTTAACAGAAACATGTTTGTGTAAATAGTGCAAATGGTAGGTCATTTCTCTTAGAAGCGATCTGTGAAAACGCATTCCTCTAAGTTCTTTTGTTTCGGAGATATGAAAAATGGCGCAGGGTACCGAAACGGCATTTTTCTTCCTTTAGCGCTAATTTTCTGAGGAACGGTGCATTTCAGCCATAATGTATGGTTAACGAAGTGGCCTTTTAAATTAAGCGAGAAATCTAATAAAGCAATAATAAATGGGGCATTCCATTTAAAAAATTAAGTTAGGTTGCGTACAGGAAAAACGGGACACCCTGTATATTCGAAAATAATTTTATGGTATAGAGAAGTTGAATTGGTGGAACTTTCATTTGAAACATTTTTCGATATCTCCAACCGCAAATGAGTTATTGAAGACCCACGCTTGCTTGTGACACCCTGTGTATATATATATATATATATCATAAGTATAGCGCATCTCTTTTCCGACTGAAGTAGCTTTCTAAAGCTAGAGCAACGCACCGCTCGAGGAGAGGGTAAGCGCGCGTCCCAGTTTCTCTCCTCTTCGAAAGGAATAAAAACGCGCATATTTTCTTTGCTTTTGATCTCCGATTAGTTGCTAAAAAGCGCATCCTTATCGAATAATCTGATATAATTAATAGTTCAGATTATTTACTGAAATAATCAATAAATGCGGAAATTTTGTGGTAAATTTACTTTTTGAGAATTTGACAATGTTATCCTTAATCTTAAGTTAATGATTCAAAAAAACCGCAATATTTTTAATTTCGCGCCACCATAATTTGAATTTCCCGCCAATTTTTCATTTAACCTATACATGGCATTTCTTTTGTTTCGAACAAACTGTTTCAAGATGACATAGAATAGTTCTTTAGCAAACACTAGACCATGTTAAGTTAAATCAGGAATAAAACAAATACTACAGTTTAAAGTTGAAGAAAACAAAAGCACATTATTTTTTACTTTATATACTTTGTTAATCAATAGTGACTAATCAAAAATACAATTAATTAACTGTCGTTTTTCTGAAACTGAATCAAAATAACCAAGTATGTTGTGACAGCACCTGCAATCTATTTAGATTTATTATCAAATTCAATCGCAACAAAAAACTCACCGAAGTGATTAAAGTTCGATCGATCTTGACCAGTCCACAAGCGGTGTACTCAATTTGACGGTGATTAAGTTCGACCGCAAAAAGCTCCAGTTGTTTTTTGATGCGCGGCTCAAAATCGTAGCACAACAATTTGCAAACGAGCGGTTTTATCTTCTTCTCCTACAAGAAAAGGCTTACAAACAAACACTACTCGCGTTAGTGCAGAAAATACTTCTGAAGTGCAACCGTAGCAACCTTCAACGATGATAATGAGACGCGCCAAATGCGTCAAAAGCCAGACGGATTGTAATGTCTGCGAAAAGTAAATTTCTCCTTCCGGTTATTTCCAAAATGAGAAAATATGGCGTCACTACCAGATGAAGGAGACAGCTGGTTAAGATGATCTGAAAAAATCGAGTTAGTGTCGGATTTTGTAAGTGACAGATTCCGACTAGAACTATCAAACCGCAACACTTATTGACTGAATCAGCTGCTTCGCAAAGCTTCAAATAAGCGCGCGTCAGTTTAATGACGTAATCGTTCGTCGTCATGTCCTTCAGCTTGCTTACTGAAAAAATTAGAAGGCTTAGATTTTAGTGTAAAATTTTGTTTCTTTTATAACCACTAAAGTAGGCTTTATTCTTGTAAACTCAAAAACCCGATTGTTTGGTTGGGTTTTGTGTTGGTGCTGTCAAAATTATATAGTTTTATATAAAAAATATTTTGAGTTCTGTCTAGAGTCAAAATTTAACATTTCCATCATTTTAGAAATTTTGAGTCAAAATTTGACGAAATTGTTTGGTTGGGTTTAAAATTAGAATAATGTTGTAATTTAAATTTTAGAATTTTTAGTCAAAAAATTAAAAAAAGTCGACATTTTGAGTGGATTAACGCACTAAATAATCGGTAATTATTTGTTTATTTTTGTATATCATGTTTTGACGGTTAGTGTTGCGACACCTAGGTGTCGACTTGTGTAACGTAACACGAACGAAAATCAGTTTTATCGACAGATGTGTTAGCAGTTACATAGTCGATCCATCAATTATCATAGTCAACTATGTGTTGACAAAATGACAATCTTGAATCGCCTGCTGTAAGTTTGCAAGAGATTATACAATAGCAAACAAACACCGAGAATCACTCGACAGCTGTTTCTGTCCTTTTTGGGACTATTAGTCGACTAGTAGTAAACTTACCTTTAATGCAAATCATGTTTTAATTTGATCCTAGAACTTTTGAGTTAAAAGTGCGGGTGATTCGTTTTTGTATTTTTATTTTTCAAAATGTTTGTTTTCTAAACACATTTATATAATTTTCAAAGTTTCTTTCTAGTTTAGAAATTTTTTTATTTTGTTTTAGTTTAATTTTAGAATTTTTTAGTCAAAGACATTCATATATCATTTAAATTTTTTTTTATGTTTAGAAATTTTGAGTCGACGTTGTAGAAGATTTAGTTTAATCTAAACCAAGTAAACTTGATAAACATTAAGTAACTTTTTGTTGTAAGTTTAATCAAAACTTACTTGATTAAATTTAAAATTTTTCATTTGTTTATGTGTTTAATGTGTTTAGTTCAAATTTAAAATTTTCGAGTCAAAAGTGAGTGATTCGTTTTTGATTTTTTTCTTTCTGATTTTGTATTGTTCGATGAACAAAATGTTCATCTTATGAATTCACAAAGTCTGTCTGTCTGTCTGTCTGGATGTCCGTAGCTTTTTTCCTGTTGACATTTTTGAAAATTTTCCTATAGAACATCAAAATCTAAGACATTTTTGCTTCGATCATTTTTGTCTATCTCATCGGCAAAGTGGTCAAATCGGTCCCAAAACAAATTTTAAAAAGATTTGACAAGTTTTTTCAAATTAATCATTAAAATAAATTTTTAAGCTAAATAAGCAGTTCTTTGTTCATCCCGGCAATGCAAGCTTGCGCATTCCCAACTGGTTTTCTAATGACATGTTTATGTCGATCCCTATTTTCGTTTACGTACCATCTCATCACGTCTTCGATGCGAAGACCAAATTAGTCAAAGAGGGGACACTTTCTTTCACTCTTGCTGGGTGCCGTGTTCCTTTGACCATTATTGACATTAACGCAAGGTTTACATGTATGCTGTATAGGGTGATTCAGTTTGGTATTCGCGGCTTTTTATTTTTTATTAAAAAGAAAAAGTATACTATAAACCGCATTGGATCAGCTACATAAATCGGATGTGGTTTAACACGCCATTACAAATAGGTATAAATTGTTTATAGTACTTTTCTTAAACTGAATCACCCCTTATATTATAGATCATACTGGTTAGCCAATCGGTAGACTTAAAACTTAAATTTTATCCAATCAAAATAACACTTACTTAACAACCGTTTATGCAAGAGACATGAAGGACTACTCACCATTTTTGACGAAGAATACGTCGGCGATGCTTTGTTGTTTACCAATAGCGTCAATAACGTTAACCACCTGCTTAGGCGTTTTCTTCCCTTTTCTAAAAAGACTGAACGGTTTGTCAACGATGTTATTAACGACATCGTCGGTCGAAAACCCGTTGATTTTAAGCAACCGTTCAACAATTTCAGTCGACGTTCGATGGAATAGACCATGTGCCAATACTGACATTCCAAAAGCAAAAATGACGTAGTACGATATGTAAAACGGTATGTAATTTCCAATCAAAAGTCGCTCTCTTTGAACGATCACCTATCGTCCACCACATGGCTAAGTCTGACGCAAGAATGACGGTTATGGCCGCAATAACTACGAACAAACGTACAATGCACACTTTTCTGGCCTTTTCGAATCGGAAACAAGTACAATTGAGTCAACCTACAAAATCGTAACTGTTGTAATCGTAACTATGTACGCCCGGGGTCAATAAAAAGCCCATTCCCCAAGGCATTAATTTGAATTTTAAATAACGTATAGCCCAAGGATAATAAAAATCTCCAACGCCTCCCAGATGGGCTTCATTATTGACCTTGGGCGTACCTCGTTGAGACAATCCAAATATGAAAAAAAGTCAACAAGACGAAATGGCGTTCCGAAGACACCTATAAATACAATAAGCGCCACGACGCTTATATCCACAATGGTCACGTACTTCCCGGTGCGCTGTTTCATGCGTATCGACTTGGTGCTACCGGCTTCTAAATCGTTGACCATCCCAACCAACGGTCATATACTGAAACCACACTTATTCAAAAACCGACTCTTCACATTCATAATTTGTACCGAGAACCGAGCCCAAAACGGCGCTGTAAAAAAGAACTTGGCGACCACTTCAATACAAATACGATTCTCTTCTTTGCATCACCATCGGAAACAGCCCCATATTCTGCCGACGTGCATGATTGGCGACGAAGCCGTTTTTATTTCGTCCGATATGAAAATAATTTTTCTCGGCATTGTTATCATCTTAACGCCGTACTTATATTGAGACGCAAATTGTTTTTGAAGCGCGGTCGCTTGTGTTTGTTTGCTTGTACAAAATGAATAAATAATCGAGCCGTCACGCGCGAAGAAAAATATAGAGCATTGACTAGTTTAAACACATTATTATACAAACAAGCGCCCGAATTGATTGCAATCTAACCTTTTTAATCGTAAATATCGTTTGCTCGATTCAATATATCACACGCTTTGACTTTTACGTTCGAATTTGACACGAAAAAATTGTTTACGAGAATATTCACAGAATGCAACAGAGTATCATCATTTATTACCATTAAATTGCATCGAAATCTTTTAAAAACACGATTTAAATGGCACGTCGACAACTATAAAGCGATGTAGAGAACATCGTGGGTACGGGGATAGCGGTGATACAATTATTAATTTAATTTAATCACATCTAATAGATTAACAAAATAATTAAGACTTCATTGCAAAAAACTTAAAGTCACTTGGAAGTTATGAATGACATTACTTTTGTTTAGTTGAAGTGTTTGAACTGCCGATAAATTACTTTGGTTTCGATTTTCCTAAAAATCTTTAAGTACACATAAGTACACTTTATTATTTGTCACAAAAACATTTAGTTTTAATTTAAAAAAATGTTTTTTCAAGAAAATCCTAAGTATCGCCTTTCGAAAAGTACAGTAAATAAATAGTTATCCATTAACACATTTAAACAAGTAAACAAACTTCAAAATTATTTCAAGAAATATATTGTAATGTAGAACGACAAGAAGCAATTTTTTGTGAGGTCACCGTAAAGTAACGAGAACTGAATGTTTGTAACCGGAACATTTTCGTGACTTAACGAGAAGGGGGAATACAATTATGACGTCATACAATCCATACACCGGGAACTGAAATACTGCCCGTTGTTACAAACAGTTCAAAAAATGTTAGGTTATGTTGTTCTAGGTAAAGTCTAGTTTTAGCAGTTTTTTTAGTAAGATGTTAGCTCTGTCATAATCAACTACAACACTGCAGTCTTCTCCTTCGTAGTTTAACGTAATTTGATTTTCACCATTAATTTCAGATTCAGGCATTTCAACGCTTTTGCCAAAATGGCGTCTTTGTTTTCATTCGAATGTGTGTAATTTCTGTTGATTTTTTGTAGGTTGTTTTTAACTCAATTTATGTTTAAAATTACAAATAACAGGGATTGTAAAAACTTAACACTGTCACGATTTCCTCTACTGCCATAGTTCACTACACAACCAAATGCTAGCATTATACTACATTACAATAATCAACGAGTAAACTATATTAAAATCCTATAACTCAATGATAAAATTCATCTAATTATACGTAAGTTTTCCTACAGCAGCCAGTTTTAAAGGTCTTTGACAGCTATTGAAATGAATATTGACAGTTATTAAAAATACAGGTTAGATTATACCACCAGAGAGTTAACCGCTTTATTTTCGCGAATGTTCCCAGTAATTCGCGAAAAATGCTTATTGTCACACTTGATTACTTATGTAATGTAATAGTAGAGTTGGTAGTAATGGTTGTCTATGTCAATGGTTTTTATGTTAAGACACTGATACTAATTTTTAGAAGCAAAAAAGTCGGATTAGTTTAATGATTTTCAAACCGCTTAGGAACGGCAAACGAACATTTCTGATAGTGATCGACATCATGCTTATCCTTCGACGTCATGAAGCCAAGTACGGTTCTGTGCTTTCAACATTTTTCTACTAATTTCATTAATGTCAATGTTTTCATTTAAGAAAAATTGCTACATTTTTATTACAATAAAAAATTTGCTTCATAAAATATAGTTTAGCAAATAATTTCGAAAGTAAACTTCAAATTTGACGTTCGAGCGCCCTCTACGAAAACAGCTGTCGCCCAACATGTCACCCAACGCGAAAATGACAACACAACAAATATGGCTGTTACTGCTTTGACATATGAAGGTAATTGGCTCTGCTTTCGTAGTATTTACACAACGGAAATTAAAATTTTTCCCACAGATTTACGCAAACAAGCGCGTCTACTCGAAAACGAAATCGACCTAAAATTGGTCGCTTATAGTAAATTAGGAGCCGGCATAAACACACCTCATCACAAACATGATTCAGACTCAGTCCCCTTACTATCAGGCGAAGACACATTCGATGCCATGTCAATGGAAATCGAGCAGCTTTTCAAAAAGGTGACGACTTTGTCTAACTACAATTACATCTAACACTATCTTTCAGTTGACACAAATTAATGAGAGAATGAGCGAACAACCCGTTTCAGGAGCCGCCATGCTTCATACATTGCAAAGGCATCGAGACATTTTAACAGATATGTCACGAGACTTTCACAAGACTAACACACAATATGAAGCGAAAAGAGAACGCGAGGATTTGTTGAAGTCGAACCGTAAAGATACATACCGTCCTGAAGGGATAAATCGACGAGATCAATATCTTAAAGAAAACATGCACATATTAAAGTATGCTGTCCCTTTCATCAACCGTAACTCACTTTTAATTTTATTGCAGTTCAGATCGTTTAGTTAATGAACAAATCGCTATCGCCGTTGAGACAAGAGAACATTTGCTTAATCAAAGACAGACATTTAAGAAGTTTCAGACTCGTTTTAATGATATTTCGAATAGGTTTCCTGTTATCAATAGTTTGGTTCAAAGAATAAATTTAAGGAAGCGTAGGGATTCGGTTATTGTGGGTATCGTCGTCGCTATATGTACGCTGCTATTATTGTTATATGCTTTTCATTAAATTTATGTTTTAATTTAATTTGTATAAAATAGGATGTTTTTAAATGGTATATTCGATATAAATAAACTTTAGTCTTTGATAAAAAGTAAGTTGTGTAAATATTGAATTTAATTTTTTATCTTAATTCATCGGGTGTGTTTTTTAATTACTCGATTAGGATGTTAGAGCGTTTTTAATTCAGTTCCAGTAAGTTACTCGCGTTCGAAAATTACTCTAATGTGTTCGAGCAACCCTTACGTGTACCTACTCTCAAGGCAGTGTACAGGGTGCGGCAGATAAACGGCTAATTAGAAATATCTCGAGAACTAAAGTTATCTGAATCATGAAAATTGGTATGAAGGGGTTTTAAATAATGAGTTAATTAATGCAAATATTGCCGTCACCATTCTACTTCCGGTTATACGGAAATTGCACATAACTTTGTAATTTTTAATAAAAAGACTATATATTTTTAATTTTAGAAATGTTCACGTTATTTTGAACATTTTTTGTTAATACTTTCCTATACCTATTTTGAACCGTTTTTGAGTTATAAGGTTTTTTATATGAAAATTACAGTTTTTTACCATGTACCGGGTGACCCAATAAGACTGTTCCTCGGCCATATCTCGGGAACCGTTCGTCGTATGACTTTGGTGTAAAAAAAATATTAGGTAAATCGGCCATGAAGAATCGCAGGAAAATATTTTCAAGTTTTAAAAATGACCACCAGAGGGCGTAACTGCCATCTTAAATTGCATTTTCTATAAATTTCGCATAATAAACAAAACATTTTTTTTCACATTTGTAAAGAAAACCTGAAAAACAAAAGTTCAGTTATTTCAAAAACAAAGATGGCGGGGGTGTTCAATTGTTTATGCAATAATCTGCTTTAACTTCTTAACGGTTTGACCGATTTTAACAAATTTGGTATCGTTGAAAAGAGTATTCCTTAAGCAATAAGAATCAACATAGTTAATTTAGTTGAATCCATCTCCGCTAGAGGGCTAAGTTTTGAAACCATGACCCAAATTTAAAAAAAAATTAAATGGAATGATATGACTTTTTCTTTATGATAAAGTAGCCAAATAACATTCAAATAAGCCAGTGAAAACCATTTTTCAAAATCTTGTTCCTAAGCTCAAATATTGGGAAAATGAGAATAATGGATGTTTGAAGATCGAGGACCGCACGGTAAATTTTCTAAAACTATTAAAAATTTAGCACAAATTGAATAAGATGTTAAAGAGACAATTGTGAGTCTAAATAGAATTCATTTAGGTATTATTTAAAAAAATATATATCATCAGAACATTCAAGTTGTTCCAAAGGGACTAAACGCATTTTGTACTTATTGTCACTTTAATATTACTCTTGTAATTCTAACCTTTAATTTAAAAAGTAAGCCTAAAAACCTAAATAGGTATACTATATCCAAATTTGAATATGTTAGACCATCTATTTTGGAACCATTTACAAAGATTTTAGTAGGTATAATATAGTTACTTTACGGAATTCTTTTTATGAAATGGTCTACTCTGTGGTTCTAAAAATAACCGTTTTTTAATAAAACCCATAAAAAGAAAAAAGGGGATCTAATGGCGACCCAGGTGTTCAAAATGGCCTCCGTTATGTTGGATGCACATCTGAAGACGCTTATGTGTTGAAAGAACAGCATTCTCAATTTCAGTTCTTGGGAGGTTCAAGATGACATTCCTGATTTTTGCAATCATATCCTCGCGGGAAGTTGGCCTTGTTGCTAAGACTATATTCTTTAATTCTTCCCCAGAGATAAAAATCAAGGCAGGTTAAACCGGGAGACCTTGAAATATTTAATAAGTTTTAATATGTGCGCAATTATAAACAGAATCATTCCAAAATGCAACATCTAAAGATTCTTATGTTAAATACTGAAGTAATTTTACGGCGAATAACATTACAAACATATTTTGGCGAACGTCCAGCTGAATATCATCCATTAAACTTGGAAGAACATTTTCTAAGAAATGTAGGTATGTTCGACCATTTAATATGCTCCGTCCAAAATAAACGGACCAACAACCCTTCCTCCAATTATCCCACACCAAACATTTACACTATATCTCCCTTGATGCTAGACTTCTCCAAACCAGCGCGGATTATTTTGGGTCCAAAAGTGCGCATTATGTAAGTTCAATTGGCCATTACTACCGAAAGTGACTTCGTCAGTCCACAACACATTTGACAAAAATTGAGGATTTTCTGCTACCATGTAATAGCCAGTGGCAAAAATCTATCCTTCGGTCAAAATCTGAGGAGTAAGGCCTTGGTGTAAGTTGATATGGTAGGGGTGTAGCCTAAAATAGCAAAAATGTAAAAAAAACATGGGGGTTTATAATTTGAGTGTAAAATAGATTAAACTTTATAAAAAGAGGTATACCTCTTACATACCTTGGGTTTAAATAATGCGATGAACTGTACTTTGAGGAATACCCAAGTCTCGAGAAATTTCTCTAGTATTAATTTGGGGATTGATTTCTATAGATGCCAGGATATTAATAACATGTTGTTCGTTATTTTGCCTATTTCTCCGATTCATGACAGGTCTACGGATGCTACCCATTGTTAACACGTTAAGTGCCATATGGTGACTAGGTGGACTCACAGACTTTTTGTCCACTTTAGGTTATGTGGTGACACAGTGGTCTCACTCTACCGAACACATAATTCTGCTTCATGAAGCCACGGTGGTTTCACAGATCGCCTTAAAAGCTATGGGATCATGGATTATATGGCCTGTAAGACTGACACATAAGTTTGGCCTGCGAGTATGAGACCAACGTGGCCTCATGGAATATTTTTTTATATTATTATGTAAACAAGTGTTTTGCTAAAAATCTTTAATATAACTCTGAATTGTATTAAAAAACAATGACATTTTATAACACAATTTATATTGCAAATAAACTACAATTCTCTGAAGTAATACATAGTAAAATAAATTACTTTAGGTTTGCGTTATGTGTATCAAAGAAACAAGTAAGGCAGTAATTTTTATCGCACCCTACACATTTCAATGCACTTTGTGGTGTTTTACTGGCAGCAACTTTTCTTCCCGATTCCTGAACAATTTTGCTGTAACACAAAACACATCGACGTCGCTTAGAGCGCCCCATGTCTTCTGCTTGATTTGGCTGTTCAGTTGTTTCATCTAGTTTTAGCAAACCTCGAATAACTTCTTCTTTAAATTTTGTTATAGACATTTTGTTGTTAGTTATTTCCTGATGGCAGACATAAGAATTTACTAATGCTGTTCCAGTTAGAAGCTCCATCGCTAATTTGCGGTACCATTTCAATCCCTTTCGTAAACATGTATTGTACGACTTTAGTTGGTCCGAAATGTCAATGAATGACTTATATTTGTTGTATTCAATGACATTCTTTGGTTTTTCTACTTCTTTTCCTCTTTTCAGCAATTTAACCATTTCTTTTCCATATCGAGTACTTAACATCAGCACATCCCTTTTATCTCTCCACTTCTGTACTACAATACCTTCCTGGCATTCTTCTGCAATTACTTCACCTACTTTTAGTTTTTTCCTACTACATTATGTGGATTGAACTTCCTGTTAGACCTTAATGTCCCAATCAAGTGGGTCTTTCTTTGTAACAGTGTATGCGCTAAAGTTACCGAGGTGTAATAGTTATCTGTACACAAAGTTCGTCCATCATCTAACAGTTTTTCCATCAAGTCCAATACTACCTGTGTAGGAACACTCACATTTTGGTCTCAGATTTACCGCAGTATATCTTGAAATCATAAGTATATCCTCCTTTGATACATAATTTTAAAAGTTTGATTCCAAATTTATGCCTTTTATTAGAAATATATTGTAAAAACTTGAGACGACCTCTAAATGGTACCAGAGTTTCGTCTATACACACATACTCAGAAGGTACCATTGGATGATGAAAAGATTGTTGCAGTTTTTCCACTAAAGGTGCTAACTTGTGCAATCTATCGTCAGAAATAATTTCGTTGTTATTAAAATGTACCATTTTCAATAACAGCTGAAACCGGTTTCTAGATATGACTTTGCGAATAAAATTGTTATACATTTCGTCTTTCTGCCAGTATGACTGAATTGTTGGAAACGAGCAGAGACCCATCCATAAAACAACTCCTAGAAATGTTTCGATTTCTGCTTCGTTTGTTGGAGTCCAAGCACGTATGCGTGATTGGCGGTGAACATTCCTTTGAATGCATTGTTCAGCATAACGATTTGTTTCGGTTACCTGCAGTGTTTAGAGAAGGCAAATAAAAATTCTGAAAATGCTTTAAAAAGCTTCAAATTAACTTACCATTAATTGAATTATGTCGTCGTTCACAAAAATTTTATAGAAATCATATGGGTTATTATCGTAATAATCAAAGAATTCTTTCAGAAAACCAGCATCTTTTTTGAAAATTCAAATGTTTTCAGAAACCCGCCTGTTGCTGGTTGCCATGCATATGGGGATGTGCTGGCAGAATTCAAATCATTTATGTTGTCGTCGTCACAATCAAAATTCTGCATATTTCTAATAACGTTTTCAATCGTTTCGTCTACACTTGCGGATGTCGAACGACTTCCAGTTGCAGCAGAAGTTGACGGTTCTGCTTGCGAAGATGAGGACACGTTTACTTTCAACGCTGACATACGCTTATTCCGATCACATATCTTTTTGGATGGCGGTGATTGGTAGTCATTTTCGTCACTATCAGAAGACGACGATGGTTCATATTCTTCTGAGGAGTCATCCCCTGCATAGGGATCTTTTTCAGCTTCTTCGTCCGACATAAATTCTTGCCATAACTGTTCTAATCGCTTTTGCTCTCTTTCGTATGACATCTGTACACAGTCGTGGTAAAATACAAACTGACTGAAGATAAACGCATGAATCGCGGGTGCATTATTTCATACAAGATCAGACTTGTCGGCGTGGTGCCACATCGGTATCACATGGCCAAATAGAACAAATATGTTACTTCCATGCCTTGCGAGACCAACGTGTCACCACAAAATCAAATTCGAAAAAAAACATATTTCTTGTATATTTAGCACCTACATCAATACTTTTGATGACAACAGGGCATTTCGAATAAAATTTGGTTAAAAGTTCCGCGGCCTATTGGCCGCGTTTTTCAACGTGTATGGTGGCACTTAACGTGTTTTAACAGGCGCTGGGCTAAACGCACAAACACGCGGCGATGGTATCGGTGTCGATTCGGATAGCGCAAATAGAAGATGCGAACAGCGATAATCCCATTTTGAAAACATTCAAAATAGATCGCCAGCATTAGTATATGCTTTTTGGTTAGAAATCGGCATTTTAAAAAAGATTACAATTCAAAAAACTGCACTTTCTGAATGTAAACACAACAAAATAATTGCATTTTATATTGCATCGTGTTCCATTTGTTTAATTTTCCAAGGCCTAAAGTGTAGGGTGCTTTTACTTTACTTTAAAACCAAGCCAAGACTTACCTTGTTTTTCATTATTGCGATTAAAAAGTTATACCTTATACTTTTTAATTTTTAAATGTATTATATTTTTTTGGCAAAGATGAAGTGAACTATCTATCTTTTTTTCCAAGACCACACACCATATTGCAAAAACAGCTTAAAACTTTACACAAAGTACTAGATTTGGGGCATCAAATTCTACAAAGAATCTTTGTAAATGGTTCTAAAATAGATGGTCTAACATATTCGAATTCGGATATAGTATACCTATTTAGGTTTTTAGGCTTATTTTTTAAATTAAAGGTTAGAATTACGAGAGTATTATTAAAGTGAGAATAAGTTCAAAATGCGTTTAGACCCTTTGGAGCAACATGAATGTTCTGATGATATATTTTTTTAAATAATACCTAAATGAATTCTATTTAGACTCACAGTTCTCTCTTTAATGAATTGTTAAAATCGGTCAAACCGTTAAGAAGTTAAAGCAGGTTATTGCAAAAGCAATTGAACATTCCCCGCCATCTTTGTTTTTGAAATAACTGAACTTTTTGTTTTTACGAAAATGATAGATAAACTGGTTCTCTTTACAAATGTGAAAATATTTTTTTGTTTATAATGCGAAATTTATAGAAAATGCAATTTAAAAATTTAAGATGGCAGTTACGCCCTCTGGTGGCCATTTTTAAAACTTGAAAATATTTTTCTGCGATTCTTCATGGCCGATTTACCTAATATTTTTTTTACACCAAAGTCATACGACGAACGGTTCCCGAGATATGGCCGAGGAACAGTCTTATTGAGTCACCCGGTACATAAAATTCAATATCCTCTAATGTAATTTGAATTAAAGTTTACATTTCTTAGAACCATTTACCACATACCGCTTTATCGTTTACACTGTGAAGCTACCTTTTTTATTATACAGGATGCTGTCAAAGTGGGAATAAAAACGGAATCCGCAATCATCGCATAATTCCTTTTTTCAAATGTTTATCCTAAATGTGCCATTAATATTTTGTAAAGAAAATTAAAGGCAAACTATTATTATACCTGTCACCCAACGGCATACAACAAGGTTACTACTAAACATTAACAATAACTGACATTTGTTAGAATATTCCACAAGCGACTTGATAAATAAATTTTTTTGGCGACAAAAATGTATAAAGTTGATTTATTTGAAAACTGCAAGAGATATAGGTATAGGAAACAGTAATACATATTAATTCTTCTAAACTAATAAATTCCATTTGAAAAAAAGAAATGACGCGATGATTGCGGATTCCGTTTTTATTCCAACTTTGACAGCACCCTGTATAATAAAAAAGAAAACTTCACCTCTGTTTTCTGTTCAGCATACCCAGTACTAACAGTAATTATAAGTCTTTCATCTATGCCCAGTACTGGCCAGGTGTTAAGTATATCGCAGCGTGCTGTTGCACTGGTAGGATACTTGTGTAATTTTCAAAGTCTGTTTAGATCGTTATTTATGTAAAAAAAATCCAGAATTTTAGTTAAAGATAGCTTGTATCATGATTTATCGAATTTGTGCAGCAATAAACCCCGGTCATGATATATTTTAAATTATTGACGTTTAACGCTTATTACTAGATTTTCGCGCCGGCCATCTTAGATCGTCGCTTACTTTTCATTAACCGTTAACTTTTTTTATTTTTCAACGAATTTTTTCTAATTTGGTACAAAGGTGTATAAAATAATGTCAAATATTAAAGTGGTACAGCGACGGTACGATCACTTCTACATTTTGAATGATTTGTTTATCGAGTTACTTAGTTTTGTACTTGTGTAATTTTCAAAGTCTGTTTACATCATTATTTATGTAAAAAAATCCAGAACTTTAGTTAAAGATAGCTTGTATTTTGATTTATCGAATTTGTGTAGCAATAAACTCCGGTCACTAATATATTTTCTTTTATATTAAATTTAGTATAAATTGAATGTGATCACCGTATGTACGTTTAGTTCAACACCTAACGGTGATGATGTCACCGCCGCTAACTTCCTACAAGTGTTGATAATGATGCTGTAGATGATGAAATAGCACCATCACCTAAACGTACCAAAAGGGCGGAGACGAATGAAATATTTTTAATGGCGCTCGATGTAAGCAAACGGCAACACAATGAAGACTGGGAAAAACTTAGTTAATGTAGCAATTTTGAGAAATCCGGAGAACGGTTTGTACTACACTGTTCCACGCATTGATCTACATCGAATTTAGCTATACAAAAATTTTTGCCAGAGGAACAAAGGGTATAAAATCTGGAAAAAATATTTTTGTATCCAATTTGAGTAAAATTTGGTGAATACACTAATATTAAGGTGTAGAATAAGGCAATGCATTCAATTGCTATCAAATTTTTACTAAAGAATCCGAATCCTTACGCACATTTAAAGTTCTAGTTAGGAAAAAAATTGTAATGGGAAAAACGTAATTAATGTAGCAGTTTTGAGAAATACAGGGTGGCTCAAATTGACCGATTGAGCCTTATTTAAGGATATATATTAAAACCTGTCAAGGTGGCGCCGCCCTGGTGGGTGTCCATTCGTCAGCACGATTCTCGAGTTTGTTTCGTTTCATTATTATTCGGGCTCTTTCCAAAACATTTTCCATAATCTTTGGCAAAACTTCAAGTGTTATGTTGTTGATTTCGTCGCGTATTATTATTTTTTAATTGATATATGGTTGAGGCTTATTAATATAGACTCTTCCTTTTAAATAACCCCAAAAGAAACAGAATTAAAATCGCTTGTACGCGTAAAAGAGAAATAAAGTTCAACGATTTTGGCATGTTGTTCAATTGTGTAGGGGAGAGGTAGGAACAGTGAGACGGCCAGAACAGTGGGACAACATATTTATTTCTACAGATGTCTGTAGTGCAGTGATGCTTTTAAGGTATGTAGTTCCACTACTCACATATAGATGAATAACAATATTTAAATGAGATTTGAAAGAAATTATGCCAGTAACATTTTGAGTTTAGTTGAGACGGTTCAGTGTAAATTTTAGTGCATGTTTAGTTAGATAGATACTTCTTTAATTTGAGTAAGTATGTATTCACTTAAGAGTCGATCTGTTAGCTACATACATGTGAATTAACGTTTCATTTCAACTTGTTTTTTTGCCAATTTTTGCCAACAGTGAGACATGATCTTGGCTGAAACGATGAGACAGTGTCTCACTGTACCTTTGGGCTTTTATAGTGTTTATTCAAATACAAGAAGTCAAATGAACATCTTTGTTGCAGAAAATTAAAAAAAAATAATAATAAACCTGCCGCAAGATTGGGATGTTTGAAGAAGACACTATGAGAGAAGCGCTTACCTTGGTACAACAAGGTATACGAAAGGCTTCAGAAATGAAAGGATTATCTTTACAAACTGTTAGCAGATACGTACGCAAATTAAAAAATGATCCTGGTGCTCGTTTGTGTCCCAACTACAAAGTAAGACAAATTTTAACTTTGTAACAGGAGAATCAAATTCGTGACTACATACTAATCTGTCCAAAATGTTTTATGGCCTGTCTCGAGATGATACACGGTCTCTAGTTTACGAATGTGCACAAAGGATTTCAGAAACGACATCCAATCTTATCTCTTAGAACTTCAGAAGGCTGTAGCTTGTCTAGAGCGACAGGTTTTAATAGGTTTAATGTTGCAACTTTCTTCAATAAGCTAGAAGAAGTCCTTCTACGGCATCCTACATTTGGTGACGGAAGTCGCATCTTCAACCTTGATGAAACAGGAACAGTAACAGTCTAGAAATGTCAAAAGGTATTTGCAGAGAAAGGCATTTGAGAAGTGAGTAAAGCCACAAGTGCTGAGCGAGGAACACTAGTAACTACGTGTTGCATAGTTGGTGCCTCTGGAATCGCTATTCCACCGGTGATGATTTTCCCCAGAGCGCATTACAAGGAATTAATGGTTAATGCTCTGTTAAAACATTTAGCATTTACAATGTCGCGTCTTGCGTTGGATTGGCATATCCTAGAGCTATGACTCCGATCAATATAGCAAGTGCACTTAGAAAAGCTGGCATCTTTTCCCTTCGATCGACACATTTTCACAGACGAAGATTTTTTGTCAAGTTTGGTTACGAACAGGAAACTACCTGTCTCTGGAGAAACTGAAGAATCTGAAAATCCTTCTAAACTGTTGACTTCAAATTCTCCAGCAGCATTTACTTCAGCATTCATCTACAGCAGCGTCTATTGAACAACCATCTACGTCCGTGTTTGATGAACATCAAACTTCTAGGTCAAATAGAGATGCACCAACATTTTGAGTCCAAAAATATTTAGAGGATTTCCCAAAGTAGGTCCGAGATAAAGTCTAGGCAGTAGAAGACGTAAAGGAAAAACCATGATTGCGACTGACACTCCTGAAAAAATGGAGTTACTGGGACAGAAAAAAATGTCAACTAGGCCAAAAATAAAAAGAGTGCAAAGGAAAGTGTTTGTAGATGAAGAAGAGAGTGACTTAGAAGAAAATAAAGACAAGGTAGAATTTTAGGACTGTAGTAGTGTGAGGACTTCATTGGAGATGGATCTGATAATAATAATTATAACTTCGAAAATGTAGATCGGAATCCACTTTGTAATGAATATGTGCTTGTTGAATTCAAGGGAAAGTTATCTGTGTATTATGTTGGCAAAATTATTTCCAAAACAACAGAATCTGACTTTGAGGTTTCATTTTTACAAAAAGCACCAAGTGTTCTGACAAGTTCATTATGCTTGACCTTCCAGACCTGACGTATCTTTGGTATGCCACGATGATATTAAAATAATCTTACCAGTTCCTCAGGCACAAAGAATGACTAAAAGACAGCAGTGTCTGTTGCATTTTGGAATAAACTTTGATAACTTGAATGTTAAATAAAGCAAACTTGCCTGTCTCACTATACCAATTCTGGTTGGAATACTGAAACAATTTTTTTTGGAATTTAATTTTTTTTTCATTTTTGTGTTTATTTTATTTTGAACTGAGAATATTATTTTAATGCTATCGTTGCCTAATACTATATAAAAAAAGATCAGCTTGTATAATTGATGTTTTCAATAAAAAATGAGTTCTCATTTTTTCCGTCTCATTGTTCCTACCTAAACAAAATTTTGATTCGATAATTAATCGAGCTATGGTGTTTAATTAGCGATACCTTCAAATATATTCTTTAAAGCCAAAAATTAAGTAAGCAACGTAAATTACTTATTTTCTAAAACGTGCTTAGTGTAATGATTCATTCTACAGTCCTTCTATAAGATAACCCCTGCTGAGACTACCTGCTGTTAGAATTGTAAATAATACCCTTAAGCCCGCTTCAAAATGTGCAAACTTTTGTTTACAGAAATTGTGGTGTCCAAGTTTTAAATTTCATGAATGTACCTAATTAATGTGTAATTATTTATTTCTATAAGTAAAATAGATCATACTTTTATTTACAAATTTAAAACAATTTATAATATTAAAAAAAGATATATCATATAAGTTCGGTACTCAAAACGCTTTCGTCGCAAATATATTTTCGTATAAAGTTGTATCTCAATAATCCGGTCGCTCCTATGTATATGATCATATGTATGATAAGATAAATGCAAAAACTGAAGTAAAATACTGACAAAATCACAATTACAACAATCCAATACCAATATAAAGTCAACCCGCCAAGAAACACGACCACTAAATACATTGTAATACCAACGATTCCGAAACTAACTAGAATAGCCATGATAACGTTGGGTCTAAAAAATTATAAAATTAGAAAAAAAATCGCGAGTTATGAACTTACTGACACTCCGTTAACGAAATCCCCCATTATACCCACGTTGCTGGTGAACGCGATGGTAGGTATTAACGCAAATGGTAATTGTACGCTCATGACAGCGTTTAAAATATCATTCATCGACGTTAAATCTTCGATGTTGCTGAAAAACGCCAGACAAAACGTCGGGACAATGGCTATGCTTCTGGTAAGAAGAACTCGTTTCCAACGCGCCCATTGCAAGTTTAAGAAGCCTTCCATCGCGAATTGTCCCGCGTAAGTACCTGTCATGGTGGAACTTTGACCCGACGCCAAAATTCCGACCGCCCAAATATATAAAGCGGCGATTCCGAAAGTGCATCCTAAGAAGATGCCACCTTTGTGTATGTCAGAATCTACGTACTCGTCATTGTTCTATAGTAGAAGAATGTGAAATGTGAAAAAAAATATGCTGGAATGTATTAACTTACCGGAAATATACTTGACGCGTTCAAAAACGGATACTTCTCACAAGCTGTGATCTAAAAAAAGGTGTTGAAGTCGCTGATGGTTAAAAAGGCGAAGGATAAAACTTACAATGTCGTTGTTAGTTTTTTGGTACAATCCATGAGCGAAGACGGCAACGACGAACACGTTAATGATGAAACTGACGAAGATTGCAATTGAAGCTTCGACGAAGAAGTAGAGATTAGCTTCGCGCACTTTTTCGGGACGTCTTCGATCAATGTCTCTCGATTTTACCAAAGCTGAATGCAAGTATAAGTTGTGCGGCATAATGATGGCACCTGAAATGGTAGGACCGGAACAGTGTGCTTTGTTTTCGTTTCAAACGGCGTTACCTATAATTCCTACGGCTTGTAGAAGAGCAGATTTATCGCAGTCGGTGCACCAAGGGAAAAACATCCCTTTGAAGATCAACCCGACGTCGGGCCCGGCCACGAAGAATTCGTAACCAAAAGTCACAGCCATGATCGATATTAACAACCCGAACAAAAGTTCAAGTTTTCTTAATCCGTACTTGTCTAAGAACAAGAAGGTGAAGGTGTCGAATATTGTGATTAGAACGCCGGCCCAGAGAGGAACGCTGCAGGACTTTCGGTTACAACTTTCAAACGCAAAATATCTACACTCGTTTTACTTGACAAGAGGAAGATTGCGATCGCCGTTCCGATTACTTCTTGCATGTCCGAGCCAATGATGGCGATCTCCATCATAATCCAGAGGGCTAATCTCGGAAGCTTCTTGTACCTTCTGTAGCATATTTCGGCGAGATGCATTCCGGTGACGACGCCCAACCGCGCCGACAATCTTTGCATTAACAAACCAAGAATCGTGGTGCTGAATAACACCCACATCAGCTTGTATTGCACGATCGTGCCGCTTTGTAGGTCGCTTTCTATGTTACCTGGATCTAAGAACGCGATGGACATCAAAAAACCGGGCCCGGTAAATGCCCATAGTTTTTTGAAGCTGAACGACGCCGTTCGGGCTTCCGGTATGTGAATTTTTTCATCGCTGAAGTAAGTTTGGTCTGTTTGCGGAACTACGACGGCCGCAATTCCGGTAGAATTCGACGATTCGCCCTCGTCGTCTATCAAATCGTAGCGAATCATTCTTGAATTTAAAAAAAAAAGGTTGTCAGCAGAGAAAGAATAAACATGGCTCACCTTGTACTTGTCACAAAGAACGGTCGGTTATTATAATTAACAGTGACTAAGAGTAGTTTCAAGGATCGTTGCTTAAATGTTGTTTAGTCGGGGATTTTTTGGTGTTGCTTCTTAGTCACCGTCCTGTACAGCTGATAATTCCTTAATTCTGTCCTATGAGCGTACGGAAATAAAACAGATAAATTTATAATCTAAACGACTGATAAAACTACGATTATGAAAAAATTAATTTCAATAAAATAAAAAAAAACTGAAATTTAATTGTTGATTTAGAATCATGAAGTCAATTGATTAGATAACAAGGGACTCCCATAAAATTATACCGCGATCAATAGCTTTATTTATTTTACTATTTAAATATGTTACGAAACCTTGACATACTTTGATGTTTTCCATATTACCGATTAAGCTATGTTATTTTATTTTCTATACGATCGTAGTTCTTTTAAATTAACAATTGATTCACATATTTTTCTTGGCAATAAATACATTCCGTATTATCTTCCTCATCGAATCTACTATTTTGCTACTATCTTCCTTTGCTAAAACCTTAGGCACAAGATGTTTTCCTTTGGTTAAGTTTGTCTTCAAACCTTTTCCTTTTCTTTTCTTTGTTTCAAGTTCCAGTTTTCGTGTTTTTTCTTCCTCTAGAGTTTTCTTGTAAGGAGTGTTTGTTAAGATACAAGAACCTACGGATTTCCTTTTGGTGTTGCATCTTTTTCCTTCCATTTTGGTAGAGGCTGACATTCTTCGGGTCCATGAGCAAATAATGAGCTCTTGTTTTGTGCAGGAGCCGTAGGTTCTCTGATTTGTCTAGGAATATCTTTTGATGGAAATTTTTGACGGCATGAGCTGGGTCCAGGTTGAGGATCATCAGGATTATAATTAATTGAATTGGAGTCTAACTGAGAATTGTCCTGCATCTGTTGGTCATCCATCACCGGTTGATCTGTTACATCCGCAGCAATAAAGTCTACGTCAGTAAAAACATCAGGATCTAAGGGGCATAGTCCCGTTTTCGAAATGAAGTTATGCAGTTTTGTGGGGTTGCTGACTTTAGATATGCCTCACAAAATACTTGACTGATTTGAAATGGTGTAACAGTTTTATCAGGATATTGGTTCAACCACTTTTCCAACGCTTGATCGGTATAAGTACTTAGTGGAAACATTACACCCACATCCAGAGGTTACAGTTTATGTGAGCAATGAGGAGGTAGGGATATAATTGTAACATCATTTAAACGTGCTTTATTGATAACGGACACATGTTTGTTGTGGGATAGGTGCCCATCCAAAATAAGTAAGACTGGGTCTTCTTTAGACGGTTTAGCGAAGGAAAGAAAATGATCAAACCAGGACGAAAATACCTCCAACCTCATCCAGCCAGTATCATTGCAGGCAAAAATCGTACCAGGTGGTGCACCATTCTCCAGCTCTACTTCATCCTCTTTCGATTAAAAATCATCATTAGGGGAATGAATGTCCACCAGCAGACATGCAAATAACCGCAGTCGTTGATTCTCGACGTTCTGCCGGAAGTAACTCTTGCCACTTGTTTCCTACCTTTTTTGGTAAATATTTTTTCCTGGCACTGTAAAATAGAAGTCTCATCGACGTTATAAATCATATAAGTGGATAATTGTGTTTAGACAAAACTCTCTAAAAGATTAAAAATTTGGTGACTACAGGCTTGTTGAAAGCTCTCGCACGGGCTGCAAACTTTGCTTCTGGGGTTCTGAGTGAAATCTCCAGAAACCTCTTTTGAAACCCGTACAACCAGTCATTTCCAGCTGCTTGATGTTCATGTGAAAATTTGTGCGCAATTTTATTTTTTTCAGCCAGTTGATACGCCAACATTCTGACATCTCGTGTTGTAAATCCATACATTCTGCTTTCAAAGTCCATAATATGAGTTACTATTTCTTTTTCCTGTTCTGCTGAAAACACACTAATTCTGCTTCCAAGAATTTTCTTTTCATTTAAAGCTAGAGTGTTTTTCTCTTTAGCACACAAGAGGTTCTTTAAAAATTTTGGAAGCCGTCTTAAACGGCATTCCGCCACTTCGTACTTCTTCTAATGCTCGTCTGGATTCCAGTTTTGGCGAGAAGTTTTTCTTACATAATTACGGAGCATTCTGTAAATCACAGTTACCTATAAGTTAAATTATTTACAATAAGTTGAGTGGGATCATTTCACCCCTTAGGGCTATTTTATAAAAATCTAACTTGAAATTTTCCATACGGCTTTGAACAGCAATATGAAATATACCGATTTATAGCCTAACAATTGTTCTATGGTATAGAACTGAACAATCTCTCAAACATCAAAGCATCTGTGTTTTATAATAAAAATAAAGTCATACTTACTTTACATCAAAGTCCCGCCAAACCACAATTCACGAAATAACCTATGTTAAACGTGTTCAACGAGTAAACAGTTTTTAGGGGTTTGCAACTAAGATTTAATGAGTGTTTTTTAACTTCGCTTCTACCCCTATGTTATGACCTTTCTTTTTTTTTCTTATATCCAGTTCTTTTTCTTTTCTTCATTTACTACCCTCAATTTCGCTATCTTAATTCTCTCTCTCCTGTTAGATAATTGGCTTCTCCTTCCGTCCTTATCTTCCAATATTGTACTTTCCTTCTTTTATTTTCTCCGCGTTTTCTTGTGTCTATAAATTTTGATCTCTCGTTACTATCTTTGCTTCCACACATCTTGTTCTTGCTTCATCATTCTTCTCTTTTGTAGTACCTTCTCCTTTCCTCATCTTCTCCATATTTCCTTTTTGCATTACTTTTAGTAATCATATAATATCTCTTTCTCTCGTTTGCTTTACATCTTCTCTTCATACCTCATTCCTCTTCGTTCTGCCTGAATCCTTAACCTCCCGAATTTTATCTCTTTTTCCACTATATATCCAGGTGTCTCTCTCTCTCTTTTCCAGTTCAGTGTTGACTTCTAGTATTTCTGTTGAATTCCCTCTGTAGCTCCTTCAATTTTCTCCATATCTATATCTCCGCTCCACAAGTCATTACTCCTCTGACCATCTTATCAATACCGATTTAACGTAAGTCATTTTCGCTTTATATTAACTTCAAACAGTAATCACAATACGTATATCCATCAAAATTAATGGGAATCTGTATGATCGACTTAACGTAAAACATTTTTAGATGTGTTAACTTCAAACATAAGTAATACATCCATTAATATCAACAAAAATCTGCATCACTGACAAACGTAGTGCAAGGTGCAGTTGTTTAGCAAACTATTTAGTTATATTTTCTTGTATTATTGTTCTTTATTAATTTTCTTTCTTTGCTAAGCAAAATAAACGTATCATTATTATTATTATTATTATCAATTATGCAAAAAAAGTTAAGAAGGGGTAAAAAGAATAGTGCAGTTAAAAACAGTAAACTTGAAAACATGGATAATAACTCAACAATGTTTAGAAGACGTTGACTAAAAAAGTAACTTCGCAGTTATTTTTAAACAAAAAGTTAATCTAACTTCGCAGGAATTAAGTATATGCAAAGATAACAATGCGTAGTTAAAAAGAACAAAAGTAAAGTAACTGTAAAAACTACTTTGATGTGCAGTTAAAAACAACAAATGTGACAACGTAGAAAATAACTGAACAACGTCAGAAGGCTGATTTAACTGCGCAGTTAATTAACTAATGTCAATAATCAACTTAACTGTACAGGTAATTTAACTCAACCAGAATTAAGTATACTGAACTGGTAATTGCTAAGTTAAAAGAAACAAATGTAACTGGAAAATCTGCTTTGCTGTGCAGTTAAAATAGCAAACGTAACGACGTAGAAAATACCTGAACAACGTTAAAACACTTTGACTGAAAAATTGACTTAAGTGTGCGGTTAAATAAACAAAAATATCAAAAAATTAACTTAATTGTAGAGGTAACTAACTACATAAAAATTGAGTAAAAATAACTAAACAAGTTAGAAGACAATGCCTGAAAAAGTTACTTACTGCGTTGTTAATTAAACAAATAATTTAAGATTTAAAATGACGTTAGGATCCATTTGTGTATTGTTATTATTTTATATATAAATAATTGAAAAATTAAGTGTGCAAATATAACAGTGCGACTGGAAAGATTATTTGCAAAATTTGTAAAATATTTGCCTGCTTTTTTCATCTCCAGTTAATTTTACTGTCGGTTAAACAATCTTAGTAATGTGACTTTCTAAAAATTCAATTAGCTCAATGCTTTGTTTCCATAGTAGTTAACTGACTGATAAGTTAAAACTGAAGGTGAAAAAATCGGGCTTAAGTTCATTCATACTATTTTTAATTTCACAGTTCAGTTAAGTTAACTTTGAAAACTTAAGAGTTTCATTAGGTCATACCCTCTTGAAAATGACGTATAGAAACACCATACAAACCGTTAGAAACTTTTATATTTCTGTAGGAATGTAATGGCCTGTGAATAGTTTAATGGTTTCTAAAGATTTTCCTTTTTAATTCTTTACGGTATCTAATGGAAATTTCCATATTAATTGTTTTGAATGGTGTCTAATGATTCTCAGATGGATCTTAATCGGTAGTTCTATATTGATTTTAAGTGGTTTTCTACTGGATAGTTTCTTATAACTGATCTGTCTTTGTACTTAAAAAGAATTAGTGCATCTGATGTGTCAGCAGTATTGCAAGTGTTTTTCTGTTTTGTTTGTTAAGATACTCTGTGGTTTTGCGTTTGTGTAAACCGTAGACAACTAGTGTAAACCGATTTTGTGAGTCGAAAGAGAGGTTATGTTTCAAGTTTTTTGTAAGTACATATGGAAATGATTTTTTTAATTTGCAGTTTTATTCAAAATATTTGGTTTTATTGTTTTTTTTCACATATTTAAAATTTCTAACATCTTTAAGTGATTTTAACAAATATTATATTACGTCACTATATTCTTTGAATTGTTATATGTAAATGAATTACCCAATGAGGACGATTGCGAGTCTAATAGGGTTTCATATGGTTTGTACTGGTTTGTACCGTGTTTCTTTATGTATTTTATTGAAAATATTTTGTATGTTAATTATTTTCGTAAAGGTTTCTAATGTTTTTTTGTAGAATTTCCTATATAAAGGATTGAGAGTTTTAATGGGATTTACGGGAAAAGTGACCGGACCTTGGGCACGGATTTGCATTTTGTGTGCGATTTGCACCAAATTTGGATATGTTGTTCCTAAAGTGTTCCTTAACAACTTTTGTGAAGGTCGCAGTCAATTGTAAAGGCCAGTTTTGCTCCACAGGTCACCAAGGTCAACCTATGATTTGCCAGAAATGGGTCAAATGGGGTATCGTTGGAAAGGTCTTGATGAGGAGATGCTGTTTCTCAAGTTTCAGATTTGTGTGTTGACCCTAGTGACCTACACGGGTCACCAAATGTAAACTTATGATTTTGCCAGGAATGGGTCAAACCGGGTATCGTTTAAAAGGTCTTGATGAGGAGATGCTGTTTCTCAAGTTTCAGATTTGTGTGTTGACCCTAGTGACCTACACGGGTCACCAAAGGTCAACTTATGATTTTGCCACAAAGGGGTCGACCGAGGTATTGTTGGGAATGTTTTAATGGGCAAAGGAAGCTCCTAAAGTTTCATATTTGTGTACTGACCCTCCCAACACCAGCGACTCACCCGGATTAGGATCAAAGTTTCCTCCCAACACCAGTGACTCACCCGGACTAGGAACAAGGTTCCTCCCAGCACCAGTGAATGTCACCCGGGCTAGGAACAAAGTTTTCTTATAGCACCTGTTATTATCTCATAGGGAACGAATGTATTTCGTTGGTCTCAAACGTTTATGCATATAACCGTTTAACTAAACTTTCTAAATATTTTTTCTAAGAGATATACTCAACTACGGAAATATAATTTATCACGAGATTGGTAAAGGGTCTTACGACCCTTTACCGGGGGATATACCTGCGCGCAGTTGAATAGTTTGTGATCTATTGAATTGCTTAAGACTTCTAAGTCATAAGTTGACCTTTGGTGACCCGTGTAGGTCACTAGGTCAACACACAAATCTGAAACTTGAGAAACAGCATCTCCTCATCAAGACCTTTTAAACGATACCCGGTTTGACCCATTCTGGCAAAATCATAAGTTTACATTTGGTGACCCGTGTAGGTCACTAGGGTCAACACACAACTCTGAAACTTGAGAAACAGCATCTCCTCATCAAGACCTTTCCAACGATACCCCATTTGACCCATTTCTGGCAAAATCATAGGTTGACCTTTGGTGACCTGTGGAGCAAAACTGCCTTTACAATTGACTGCGACCTTCACAAAAGTTGTTAAGGAACACTTTAGGAACAACATATCCAAATTTGGTGCAAATCGCACACAAAATGCAAATCCGTGCCCAAGGTCCGGTCACCTTTGCCGAACAAAAGTCGTGATTGAAACCATAAGAAATCATTAGATTTTTTATTGGTTTCTAGCAGAGATTTCCAACTTACATGCGTAGTACATGAATGTGAAATTGTTTTAAATAATAAACAAGGTTTCTAATGTTTTTTTGTAGAATTTCCTATATAAAGGATTGAGAGTTTTTAATGGGATTTACGGGAAAAGTGACCGGACCTTGGGCACGGGATTTGCATTTTGTGTGCGATTTGCACCAAATTTGGATATGTTGTTCCTAAAGTGTTCCTTAACAACTTTTGTGAAGGTCTGCAGTCAATTGTAAAGGCCAGTTTGCTCCACAAGTCACCAAAGGTCAACCTATGATTTGCCAGAAATGGGTCAAATGGGGTATCGTTGGAAAGGTCTTGATGAGGAGATGCTGTTTCTCAAGTTTCAGATTTGTGTGTTGACCCTAGTGACCTACACGAGTCACCAAAGGTCAACTTATGATTTTGCCACAAAGGGGTCGACCGAGGTATTGTTGGGAATGTTTTAATGGGCAAAGGGAAGCTCCTAAAGTTTCATATTTGTGTACTGACCCTCCCAACACCAGCGACTCACCCGGACTAGGAACAAGGTTCCTCCCAGCACCAGTGAATGTCACCCGGGCTAGGAACAAAGTTTTCTTATAGCACCTGTTATTATCTCATAGGGAACGAATGTATTTCGTTGGTCTCAAACGTTTATGCATATAACCGTTTTAACTAAACTTTCTAAATATTTTTCTAAGAGATATACTCAACTACGGAAATATAATTTATCACGAGATTGGTAAAGGGTCTTACGACCCTTTACCGGGGATATACCTGCGCGCAGTTGAATAGTTTGTGATCTATTGAATTGCTTAAGACTTCTAAATCATAAGTTGACCTTTGGTGACCCGTGTAGGTCACTAGGGTCAACACACAAATCTGAAACTTGAGAAACAGCATCTCCTCATCAAGACCTTTTAAACGATACCCGGTTTGACCCATTTGTGGCAAAATCATAAGTTGACCTTTGGTGATCCGTGTAGGTCACTAAGGTCAACACACAAATCTGAAACTTGAGAAACAGCATCTTCTCATCAAGACCTTTCCAACGATACCCTATTTGACCCATTCCTGGCAAAATCATAAGTTTACATTTGGTGACCCGTGTAGGTCACTAGGGTCAACACACAACTCTGAAACTTGAGAAACAGCATCTCCTCATCAAGACCTTTCCAACGATACCCCATTTGACCCATTTCTGGCAAAATCATAGGTTGACCTTTGGTGACCTGTGGAGCAAAACTGGCCTTTACAATTGACTGCGACCTTCACAAAAGTTGTTAAGGAACACTTTAGGAACAACATATCCAAATTTGGTGCAAATCGCACACAAAATGCAAATCCCGTGCCCAAGGTCCGGTCACCTTTGCCGAACAAAAGTCGTGATTGAAACCATAAGAAATCATTAGATTTTTTTTATTGGTTTCTAGCGAGATTTCCAACTTAAATGCGTAGTACATGAATGTGAAATTGTTTTAAATAATAAGTAAGGTTTCTAATGTTTTTTTTTGTAGAATTTCCTATATAAAGGGATTGAGAGTTTTTAATGGGATTTACGGGAAAAGTGACCGGACCTTGGGCACGGGATTTGCATTTTGTGTGCGATTTGCACCAAATTTGGATATGTTGTTCCTAAAGTGTTCCTTAACAACTTTTGTGAAGGTCGCAGTCAATTGTAAAGGCCAGTTTTGCTCCACAGGTCACCAAAGGTCAACCTATGATTTGCCAGAAATGGGTCAAATGGGGTATCGTTGGAAAGGTCTTGATGAGGAGATGCTGTTTCTCAAGTTTCAGATTTGTGTGTTGACCCTAGTGACCTACACGAGTCACCAAAGGTCAACTTATGATTTTGCCACAAAGGGGCGACCGAGGTATTGTTGGGAATGTTTTAATGGGCAAAGGAAGCTCCTAAAGTTTCATATTTGTGTACTGACCCTCCCAACACCAGCGACTCACCCGGATTAGGATCAAAGTTTCCTCCCAACACCAGTGACTCACCCGGACTAGGAACAAGGTTCCTCCCAGCACCAGTGAATGTCACCCGGGCTAGGAACAAAGTTTTCTTATAGCACCTGTTATTATCTCATAGGGAACGAATGTATTTCGTTGGTCTCAAACGTTTATGCATATAACCGTTTAACTAAACTTTCTAAATATTTTTCTAAGAGATATACTCAACTACGGAAATATAATTTATCACGAGATTGGTAAAGGGTCTTACGACCCTTTACCGGGGATATACCTGCGCGCAGTTGAATAGTTTGTGATCTATTGAATTGCTTAAGACTTCTAAATCATAAGTTGACCTTTGGTGACCCGTGTAGGTCACTAGGGTCAACACACAAATCTGAAACTTGAGAAACAGCATCTCCTCATCAAGACCTTTTAAACGATACCTGGTTTGACCCATTTGTGGCAAAATCATAAGTTGACCTTTGGTGATCCGTGTAAGTCACTAGGGTCAACACACAAATCTGAAACTTGAGAAACAGCATCTTCTCATCAAGACCTTTCCAACGATACCCTATTTGACCCATTCCTGGCAAAATCATAAGTTTACATTTGGTGACCCGTGTAGGTCACTAGGGTCAACACACAACTCTGAAACTTGAGAAACAGCATCTCCTCATCAAGACCTTTCCAACGATACCCCATTTGACCCATTTCTGGCAAAATCATAGGTTGACCTTTGGTGACCTGTGGAGCAAAACTGGCCTTTACAATTGACTGCGACCTTCACAAAAGTTGTTAAGGAACACTTTAGGAACAACATATCCAAATTTGGTGCAAATCGCACACAAAATGCAAATCCCGTGCCCAAGGTCCGGTCACCTTTGCCGAACAAAGTCGCGATTGAAACCATAAGAAATCATTAGATTTTTTTATTGGTTTCTAGCGAGATTTCCAACTTAAATGCGTAGTACATGAATGTGAAATTGTTTTAAATAATAAGCAAGGTAGGGTCAAGCGACTGAAAATATTAACTGCGTAGTTAAAAAAACGAAAATGAAGTTATTACAAAATTATTTTGCTGCGCAGTAAAAAATAGCAATGTGACTCTGTAGGGTATAACTGAACGACGTGAATGAAAATGAAATTTAACTGCGCAGTTAATTAAACAAAAATTAATTTAACTGTGCAGGTAAATCAATTCTTAAGAAATTAAGTGTACAAGACTATACCGACCATTCAGCCAACAGCTAGAGAAATTACTTATCTGCTCAGTTAAAGAAAGCGAAAATGAAGTGACTGCAAAATTACTTTGCTGCACAGTAATAAATTATTCAGTAAAGTATAACTGCGGCTGAAAAAGAAACCTAATTGCGCAGTTAATTAAACAAAAGTGACTAAAACAGATTAACATGCCGAAGTTAACAGTCAAAAGTGACTAAAAAATTAATTTAACTGTGCAGGTAAATCAATTCTTAAGAAATTAAGTGTACAAAACTAATATACAGACTATTTAGCCAACAGTTAGAGAACTTACTTAACTGCTCAGTTAAAGAAAGCGAAAATGAAGTGACTACAAAATTACTTTGCTACAAAATAAAAATTATTCAGTAAAGTATAACTGCGGCTGAAAAGGAAACATAATTGCGCAGTTAATTAAACAAAAGTGACTAAACTAATTAACAGTCAAAGTGGTTAGAAAACTAATTTAACTGAGCAGGTTCTTCTTCTTAAGAAATTAAGTGTGCAAACCTAATACACCGACTACAGCCAACGGCTAGAAGACTTATTCAACTGCGCAGATAAAGAAAGCGAAAATGAAGTGACTGCAAAATTACTTTGTTGCGCAGTAAAAAATTACTCCGTAAAGTATAACTGCACGACGCCGACGTTAAAACACTGTGACTGAAAAAGAAACCTAACTCTACGAACTTAATTAAGCAAAAGTGACTAAAACAGATTAACTTGTCAAAGTTAACTCTCAAAGGAGTAGAAAAATAATTTAACTGAGTAAGTAAATCAATTCTTAAAAACTAGATGTGCAAAGCTAATACAAAAGTTAAAGTCGCGACTGGAACACTTAACTGCGCAGTTAATTAAACAAAAGTGACTAAAACAGATTAACTTGCCGAAGTTAACAGTCAAAGTGACTAAAAATTAATTTAACTGTGCAGGTAAATCAATTCTTAAGAAATGAAGTGTACAAAACTAATATACAGACTATTTAGCCAACAGTTAGAGAACTTATTTAACTGCTCAGTTAAAGAAAGCGAAAATGAAGTGACTGCAAAATTACTTTGCTGCACAGTAATAAATTATTCAGTAAAGTATAACTGCGGTTGAAAAAGAAACCTAACTGCGCAGTTAATTAAACAAAAGGGACTAAAACAGATTAACTTGTCAAAGTTAACTCTCAAAGGAGTAGAAAAATAATTTAACTGAGCAAGTAAATCAATTCCTAGAAAACTAGATGTGCAAAGCTAATACAAAAGTTAAAGTCGCGACTGGAACACTTAACTGCGCAGTTAATTAAACAAAATTGACTAAAACAGATTAACTTGCCGAAGTTAACAGTCAAAAGTGACTAAAAAAATAATTTAACTGTGCAGGTAAATCAATTCTTAAGAAATTAAGTGTACAAAACTAATATACAGACTATTTAGCCAACAGTTAGAGATCTTACTTAACTGCTCAGTTAAAGAAAGCGAAAATGAAGTGACTGCAAAATTACTTTTGCTACACAATAAAAAATTATTCAGTAAAGTATAACTGCGGCTGAAAAAGAAACCTAATTGCGCAGTTAATTAAACAAAAGTGACTAAAACAGATTAACTTGCCGAAATTAACAGTCAAAGTGGTTAGAAAACTAATTCAACTGAGCAGGTTCTTCTTCTTAAGAAATTAAGTGTGCAAACCTAATACACCGACTACAGCCAACGGCTAGAAGACTTATACGTAAAGTATAACTGCACGACGCCGACGTTAAAACACTGTGACTGAAAAAAAGAAACCTAACTCTACGAACTTAATTAAGCAAAAGTGACTAAAACAGATTAACTTGTTAAAGTTAACACTCAAGGAACTAGAAAAATTATTTAACTGAGCAGGTAAATCAATTCCAAAGAAATTAAGTGTGTAAAACTAATAGGCTGGAAAACTTATTTAACTGCGTAGTTAAAAAAGGCGAAAGTGAAGTGACTGCAAAATTATTTTGCTGTGCAGTTAAAATAGATGTGATTCTACACAGTTTAGGACGTTTTAAACACTCTGACTGAAAAAGAAGCTTAACTTGCGCAGTTAATTAAACAAAAGTGATTAAACTAGATTAACTTGCCGAATTTAACAGTCAAGGAGTTAAAAAAATAATTTAACTGAGTAGGTAAATCAACTCCTAAGAAATTAAAGTTCAGTTCAGTGCATACCTAATACAGACTAAAGACATAATTGGAAAACTTATTTAACTTCGTAGTTAAAAAAAGTTATAGTACAATGATTTCTTTACTTTAAATGTGAGTGCGCAAGGTATAACTGAACAAGTTACAGAACAATGTCACTGAAAAAACTGCTAAATTAAACAAAGATTAACTTGTCCAAGTTGACAGTCAAGGAACTTGAAATATAATTTAACTGCACACGCCTAAGTCTTAATTGTACAAAGATAATTGTCGCGATTAGAATTGTCGGTAATTTTTATTTGAACTACCTTTTTCTAAAAATTTTTTAAAATGATTACAGGGATCGAACCCTTAATGGTTATCCGTTGTTACAACAGATATTTTTATCGTATCACTTGTTTTTAACAAGTATGTATCTATGTAAGTTGCGACACACTTTCTATACGCTGTTAGATGTTTACTTATCGGGAAAACTCTTTATTTCCACTCTTAGTGGAATTTGTTTGATTTAAACTTAAAAATATTTACATGCACACACAGGATTTGAACTTTCTTTTGGTTTGTTTTAAGTTTCTCGCCCTGATGAAGCCCCTTACGATAGGTGGCGAAACGTTGGTAACTACGGTTACCTGATTGACACGGTCCAATCTCGGAAGACGTTTTTGTTTCAATTATACTTTTAATTTTTTTTATTTTGATCAAATTGGAAAAAAATAGAATACCGTCTGCCAAGGCGCAATTTGGGCTTTGGTTAACATCTGATAAGTTCAAAATGTGCATCGCGCCTTAGAATCATAGAAATCATTCTTTTTAGTATCGATGGACGCTAATAATTCATATTATGTATGTATTTTTTGTGTCCATGACTAGGATTTGAACCTCTTCGCGCCTGATGTATTAACCAACTGCACCGCCCAGATTCTGCTCGTGGAAGTGAACATTTTTAAGTTTGCTTCAGTGTAAATGTTTGATCAAAACTTAAAAATATTTGCGTCCTCGAGCAGGATTTGAACCTGCGTCCCCAGTTTCGCAACGGAAGTACTAATCAATTCCACAGTGGTATACCCTCTAGTGGCGATTATAATTCAGGTATCTGTAGGAAATTAAAAACTAAATACATTCACAACTTTTTAATTCCATACAATAAGAACTTACATGTTATTTTGAGATAAGATATATAGCAATTTCATACATTAATTTTCCATAAAATATTTTAACATCCCTGTACTTTCCAATAAAAAAAATTTCGCTAATATTGTTTTTAGTTTTACTCGTATAACTCGTGTACAGAACAATCACGTTGTTACAGTTGTGAATACATTCAATACCCTGTAATTTTCTTTTTTTTTTTTTTACTTTGAAAAACTACAATCTCTATTCACATACTAAAGTTTAATTAAGAAAAATACTAAACTCGTTTTATATATAAGAAACTTGAAAATAATTTATAACAGTAAACTAATTCGATAAAACATTTTACAAAACAACACTTATCGTTATATCAATAATACATGGCGTAAAAAAAAGAAATCACACAGTTTTATAAAAACCGCTTTTTGTTACTAATACACATATTATTTATAATCGCTCGCTGTACATTTTTCTTAACTTAATTGTACATATATAAAGCAATATTATATAAAAAATTTAAAAAAGACCCGCCCTCCTAGTTCGCGGGTGGTTACTTACGTTTGAGAAAATTGATAACCGACGATACCGATTTGTTCTGAAATCATAAAAAAAAACGTGAGCGTTAAAATTTAAGCGGCAAACAAACAAGCAAAACATAAATAAGCAATGACGTGCTTTCAGTGACAAAAACTTACCTACACCACCCTTGCAAAACATGTAGAATATTGCACTTAGAGGTAACTTAAAACTGAAATTAAATAATGAATTAGTGAGAAAATGAACAAAGTAAATGGAGATGTGGCGATTTAAATTAAATTAAAAAAAAAACTAAAGCGTAAATAAACAAACGATTGATTTATGTATAAATTTATTGTTATATACACATGCACTTTAAGTAAACAATTAATTAAATTATGTACTCTACTCCCATGCATGAAGTACAATTTGTGGTTTCAACGATGATTTTGAACTTAAACAATTAAGTTTTACGATTTCATGCAGGGGGCCACTATATGCAATCTTACAACTACTAACGTCTAATAAATTAAAAATCGAAAATAAAAAAATACTACATCACATCTACAAACATCTCGCAAGGGTTTCCCATTGCAATTTTAAAGGATTGTCTACTACCGGCTATGTCTTTCGCTTGTGCCGCCACTTGTGTTCCGCTGCTCTGGTCCGAGCCGTTCGATGAGCCGTTTCCATTTCCCACGCCCATCGGTATGGCCGATCGCGGACCGAGCGACGTTATATCGCTGTCCGACGCGCTGCTGTGAGCTGCCCCGTCTTTTAAATGATCCGAACCGTTCGACGAACCACCTGGAATATACGGGCATGGTTCAGTAAACATTAAATTTTGTTACGCCATTGTAGGAAATAAGTATTACTCGTGATTATTTTATTTCATTCCGAAGTAAATCGGAACTTTCTGTAATCATAAGTATCATCAGTATATATCTAATTATGTAAATGGGTGTTACTTCGGTTTAAAAGTGGCGATCTCGCGATTTCGAGCTGACTACTTCCTGGGAAAATGTGTGTAAATCAGTACAATCAAACTTTGGATTGTGTTTGATGTCGAGTGTTGATCGACCTATGGTGGATCGACATCGCAAATATGCATTCAATCATCATTTAAATCGAAAACGACTATGTTTTCAGTCAGTGGCGGCTTGTCCATAGGGTCATTTGGTCAATGACCTCCCAAAAATTTTGACAATATATAAAAAAATATTAATTATTACGTGTTTTATTAAAATAGGTAATTTACACGCAAAAGTCGCAAGTATAATAACTTAAAATTTATCGGCCGTTGTTCGTAATTCATCCTCTTCAACCTTGGGCTGGCGGTGCGAATTGTCCTCATTGAATTAGATCTACCCGGAAAAACTCGAAAAACGTGCAGCGCCCGAATAAACGCAAACGTCCGAAGCAATAATCAACTTTGGGTCATAAGCCGGGCCCCGCAGTTTACGTTGGCTTTGAATAGGGTGTACATCTACGCTCGATTTTTGCGTGTTTTAAATTAATTTAAGAATTTATATTGATATTTTTTACTGTTGATGTGTTGTTTTGTAAAAATACTATTTTTGGTTCGCGTGTGCATGCGCTATTATAGAAAATGTCGGTAGTGCAGAAAATTAAACAACTAAAAAGTGTACAAAATTAGTTGAGTTCAAGGCAAATGGTCGTCCTTTGCCAGAACTAAGTTTACGACAAACTAGCAAAGACAAAAATAAAGATGTTCATCGAAACTTTCGCAAGGTAATGTACAATTTAGCTGACTGGATAGGTGTTTGTGAAGTATCAAACGTATTTTACTGTTTTGTTTGTTTATTATTTTCTAAAGACTCGTCAGACTCGCTATGGTGCCAATTCGGTGTAAGCGATTTAAAACATTTAAAAAAGAAAATAAAAAAACATGCTTCGTCTGCAGAACACATGAAATGCTCGGTAAATTTTGCAACCGTGGGAAATGTTGATATTCGTACACAGCTAGACAATGCTTATAGAAAATCCCTTAGAGATTTTAATGAAAATGTTTCAAAAACCTATAGAACAAAAATCATCAAATTCTAATTTAAAAAATTCATTTTTAATTAAAAATATGAAATCTTTAAAAACGCAACATTTTTTTTAGTTCATTGCTGCTTATTACGTTTTCAGCGTACTCTATCGGTCACCAATCCAACTAAAAGTATAATATATAGTCTGTCCCAAATTGAGTTAGATTGTATGGTTATCAGTTATACCTATACAAATTTGGTTAAATTAAATTCCGAACATTACCAAGATATTTGGAAAAACCCAAAACACTCCATTTTCGAAAAAAGCAAATATTTTCGTAATCGTGCAAGTTATGAAAAATTTTTCGAGATAGTGTAAAAGGTGCCATCTTGGATTTTAGAATTAAAAAACAATTTTTTTATTTCAATGATGTACAACAACCTAGGGTTCTCGTGATAAATTGCTACATGTTTGAAAATTATTGTACACAGTGAGCATGCCATGAAAACAAATAAACTAAATAAAAGGGTGAGCTGTCACTATTTATGCATACATCTTATGTTGATACCAAACATATCATGTTGCTCATTTAGTGAGAAATCGACGACAACATAATGCATTTGTTTTCATAGCCCACTAGTGTAATAAAATAATTACGCAATCTGAAATCTAAATTTTTGTACATAATTAAAAGCAGAAAAAATGAAATTATTTATTTATAAAATCCAAGATAGCGCTTATTGAAAAAAAATTTTAAAACCATAAATTATTTTTTAGAAAATATATTATGAATTTACTTTAACCAAACAAGCAACTTTCGTTTCAGAGTTTTTTCCGAATGTCTTCAGAATGGCTTGGTTAAACGCTTTGATAGACGAGTTAATTGTATAAACCCGATTGCGGTTAATCGTTTCTAAAAAAAATACGATAACTGAAATCGAACTCTAAGTAATTCAAACCACTAACGGTCGTATCCGAAACTGTTTTTCACAAAAATCCCAATTCGGCTTAAAAATTGTGTCATTTTGTGGCTCATTTCGATATTCCATACTTGCCGTATATTTCTTATCATTGTCTTTATGTTTACGAATTTCACTAGACAGCCGCCATCTTGAAAGTTTTTCAAACAATTGTTTTTTTTACCATTTCTTCTCATGCCGTGTCGTCGAAATCAATTGCTACTTGGATCAAATTTTTGCGGTAATTCAAGTCCCCTATCGGTCGTATCCGAAACTATTTTTCTCAAAATTTCCTTTATTCGGCTTAAAACTGGTGTCATTTCGTTTATTGGCACCATTGTCTTTATATTTTCATTTAAAAAAGTCGCCATCTTGGAAATTTACCTCATACTCGAAAATTTTCATGACCTTTCTGCATAATTGTGGCATAATTTAATTTCCTCTTGCTTTAACGATACACCTTGCTGTATTGTATAACGCAGGGGTGCGTTCAGAAATTACGCACGAGAACGTTCACAATTTAAAAAATGCTTACAGTGTGTAACACTTCGTGCCGTTCATAAATTATCGTGCATACTGAGTGTGCACACTTTACATCCCTGTTTTGACTTGGGTAACTATGTGCACTAAATAAATTGAAATATTAACTTAACCTAATTCTAAATCAAAGTTTTGGTATTCTGTAGGGCGTTATGATACAAATGGAGCCTAGAAGATATACTAGAAAGTGATAGTCCCAGTCGTTGTGTACACTTCAGCATTCAGAATTTATGTTTATAAGAATCAACGAATTGACGGGTCCACCAAATGTTTGAGACACTACGTACGGTATGTTCCAGTTAACGATCAAAACGGTCACGTCCGCGATCGCTAAACAAACCGTTCCACTTAAACTTTAAAATGAGTAACTAATCTCAAGTGGAACGGATTCACGATACAGTTACGACCACTCCGACCCACCAGTAAATCTGAGGCGTTAGAGCTTCGAGCAGTCGCGATTGGTGACATACTGATATGTGGAGCGATGTTACGGGCGTTATGATTGTTGTTGACGTTAAATGGAACACACCCATAAAGTGTTTTCATGAAAAACGCAGTATTTTTCCAAGCCACATTTCGCAGTGTATAATTGAAATTCCACAATCGTATAGAAAATGCACACGCTCAAATTTAATATCAATCAGGTTTAAAATAAAATATATCATTTCGGTTGTACTCACCGCTTCCACTAAGCACCGATTCCTCTCTATTATATCCATAAACCGTATGTTCGCTGGCAGTGTAAAACGGCATAGGCATATATTCTAAGGGGTTGTAAGTTCCACTGTATGGCATGTAATTTGGCACATTCGACGGACCGACCGAGTCTGCATCACCTTGAACCTTAAGATTTGACATTGCCGAACACAAATCTCCAAATATATAATAACACTGTTCCGAAAATGTAATTTTATTAACGGTATGTCTTATGAAACCGGCTTTCAACAAATGCGAAGCATATTTACGGGTATCACGCCTGTCCTGAAAACCTTCGACATGACTCATCAACCAATCAATCAAATCGGTTCCTATAAATGCATTTGGGATGGTTATTTTTAACCACATTCGATCACGTATTTCCAAGCCGCTGTCGGCTCGTTGCATCGCTTGAACGACAGTCGCCATGGTGCTGTTCACGCTCAACGGTTCCTCCATATCTGAAAAAGACAATCACGTGCGAAACAAAATATAACTTTCAACTTCAAAAAAAGAAAACGTAGCGGAACTAAGCAGACACTCACGTTCATTAGCAGGTATGGTACTCGTAATTGAGGCGCTAGAAACTGTAGAACTGCTAGGAGGTCGAGCTACAGGATCGCCACGAACTGCTGCCGTATGAGCTACCCAAGCACCTGCGGCAGCATAACTTGAATAAACACCATTAACTCAGTTACATAATTTACCTGGATCGATCGGTCGAACAGGTTCGGTTCTGGGTATCGTAAAGTAACCCTTTGGATTAGGATCCCAACATTTAGCAACAACTAATTTAATTGGTCTAAAAAATTAAATCGTAACAGATGCAACGTAGTTATATGTACTACATACCCAGGTTTTTGCACAACTTCCCTTAACACTCTTACTGCTTCATCGTTGGACATGTTTTCGAAATTGACATCGTTCACTTGAAGTATCATATCACCCGGTTCTATCCTACCATCTAAAGCCACTGCTCCTCTATAATAAAAATAACGTGAGCAAAGTGCATTAACAACATCTAACAAGCAAACCCTTTCATAATTGAACCAACGTATATGCCACCATCTCCACCTTTGTTACTCTGTCCTACTATAGATATTCCTAAGAAATTGACTGTATCCATATTGAGCATAACTGTAATAATATTCAAAGACATCGTCGAATCAGTGATGCTCGAATAAGAACTAGTACGAGACATCGCCTGCAATCTTTGTTTTCTCCTTCTCTGCGGCCTTTTCCTACTCGCTACATGTAATCGACTAACACTAGAACATTCCGATAAAGCTGTGTGCCTACCCGTAGTCTCCGATTGAAAACTGGTCGTTTCCAAATCCGAACTGACTATGGACGAGGTTTCGAATAACCTACAACATTAATTAAAAACTACCGCAGTTTCATGATAAAATATGAAAAAACCTTGGTAGGTGTCCGTTGATGCGCGAATTATATTTGTGATGCCGCCTCCCTTGTCGGGAACTTATAATACTTTCTGTGTCTGTACAAACGGAATCTGGAGGTGGTGGTACCATTCTTTGATCGGACGGGTGAGTCACACTGTCCGTGCATTGAGAGCCGCCATCTGATTGATTCGAGCCTTCGGCCGATACCAACTGTCGTAACAAAGCTTTTAATGTTTTCACGTAAGATTTTCAATGATGGAAACCTACCCAACTGACGACGCGTCCGTTAAAACAAGGTAGATGTGCCGAATCTTCAACGATTTCCTCTTTGACGACTCTAAAGTATAAAACCAACTGTCAAACGAGATTAATGACGCAAATTTAAGTAAACAAAAAATAAAGGAAGTTCGGGCGTAATTATTAGAGTATAAATAAGGGATAAATTACCCGAAATCATCGTCCATGGACTTGAAGAAAAATTTGTAATTCGGCCGATTGAGGACATTTTTGAAATCGGCTAGGGTGACTTTTTCGGGCGATATCGCTATTTTCACTAAGTACGGCGTTTCTTCGTCGTCTATGTGATAAATAACTTTAGTTTCGTCCATTTTTGTGCAATAAATTGCACAAAATTGTAATTATTTGACAGCACCTAAACGATATCGGACAACATGGCCGATGTTATTAAAATTTTTATCTCCACCCATGTAGGTTCGTCGCCGGGCTTAAATTTTCAAAAATTTCTAATTAGGCGTATAAATTGTTTGTTACTGTATGGGTCACCTGAATGAAATTTTGTATTTTTATCTCTATCAGAATTTAAAATATGTAGTGAGCGTCACGCGTGTAAACACAAAATCATTTTTAAAACGAGTTAAGCATTTACCGCTAGATGGTGTTGAATTTGATTGAAACGTATATGGTGAACCGTAATCTGGTACGAATTTTTGTTTCAACAATTTAATTTAAAATTAAAGCGCGACTCGAAAAACTTTATTTTTCCAAACCTCTTTTTCTTGGTTTGCCGTATTTATGATTTTTGGCCGTAACAGATTAAGCATTTACCGCTAGATGGCAAAGAATTTGATTGAATCGGTAACGTATAAGGTGAGTCATAAAAGTGGTACGAACTTTACTTTCAGCTCCATTACTGAAATCCAAACATTTTGTTTTACTATAGCGTGTTTAGAATGGCCGGGAAGTTGGCAACACGTTGAAAGCAGAAATTGTAAAATTCACGCCTGATTCTGCTGCTACATTCCTGCTACATCCTGATCCAAACCTCCAGGTCAGCAGCACCTATCGTTCCTGAGATTATTCAAAGAAAAGTTTTGTTCCTGACTTCACCCTCCACAACAGTTTGGAAGCAGGAATTGCGAAATTCATTTCTGCCTGTCTTAATATATTCCTGCTTCAAGTTTCATATACTGAAAGATCAATATTCAAATTCGAATATTAACCTCAATTTTTATAATTGGTTTAAAATATGTCGATCTGCGCCGGTCAGATAGCACCGTTACAAAGTCGCGTTAAGGGGCTGCATTTTTTTTGTCGAGGGATGCGAAGGAAAGTCTTGGCATCTGGCCTCCGACTGTTAGAGTATTAACAACGAAATTTTTCTTGCTACGTATTATTTTTGGTCTGTATAAAATGTGTACCTGTAATTTACTTTAAAAGCTAGGCAACTAAATGCGGAATGTTCATAAATTTTGTTTTTACTAAATTTAATAATTTGCGTTTATTTTTTGTAATTATTGGGTATTGCAACCTCGTGTTTCGTTGAGCAATTGAGGTAGAAAGCCATCTAACGTAGCGTTGACATTCCTTTTCTTGATTACTCAATTTCAACAATTTAAAGATACGCGTTTTTGATTGTAACTTATATTTAAAAAACTAATTATCGCGGCTTTTGGTTTCAATTTTTATTTTAAGCGCGATGGTGACCTAACATTCGGATTGCATTTTTGTACAAATAATATTAGTATATTGTGTTTTGGCGTATTCCAATTTGTTTTATGTTATGCACTGTGCTCGATTTCACGTTGTAAATAATTTAACCACGTGTTTTTGATTGGCGGGACCGTTATTTTGTTGGCGCTTCTCTTTGTTTGATTCCTATACAATTAAGAGAATGTAAGATGCTTGTTTTTGATCTTTTAATTTAAGATACATTTTATAGCAGTCTAATTATATAAATATGATTCAGAATGAAGCAATACCAGTGTGTAAAAGAGCCTTGTTGAACGATTAATATTTTCTGTTCCGTGAGAGACGAAGGTCAGGGGATTGGCTCATTGGTCACATTTATTTCTATTTATTTTAATATGTTTATTTTGTGCATATTTGATAATTGTAAAACTTAATATTGACTAAATTGACTACATTTCGGTCATCTCAAATTGACGCGATCTCGAAAATCCAACTGAATAGGCAGGTATGAGCTTTCACGACTGGTGAAACTCGCTTGTTACCTACGGTGTTATACACTGTTAACAAATTTTCTTTAGTTTCAATTGAAAATATATGTAAAAATAAGCTGAATTGGTGTACTCTGAATCGAAAATATTTTGCATCTACATTCTATTAATGGTGGTTGTTCGGGTTTAAATATGAACTGATGAACGGTTCTCCAACAGGATACATGTATTATAATTGTCTTTATAATAATAATAATAATTTCCTACAATGAATGTTAATTATTTCGATACATACTTTGGTTATGTTGTGTTTGTTTAATTGTTAAGTTAGAACCTGAGGTTTTCTCTTACCCTTCTTTCCTCAGGCAGCTTAAGTAGAGGGGTACCTTTTTGATTTTAAATATTTACACAATTTTGTCAAAATTGATCATTTTATTTAAAATAAATTAACGTGTTCAATTTACAATTTACGTTATCACCATGCTTGTGTTTTATTTCATTGCTGATGTTACTACATTTATCACTGCACTCTAGGGGTTGTTAGGGATTTTATCCTGAATTCAATGTAGATTTCTTTAGTTAGTCTAAGAAAAATGCCAACAGTTAACTATAACGACATGGTCGTTTATACTATTCACACGTGTCAATGTCTACAAGAGATGTCGCAAGACACACATTTTACTTATGTCTTTAGTTAACTTTTCCCGCTTTTCGATCGGCCAAGTTCGCTTCGGGTTTAGTGGCGGACTATTCAAATCTTGCTTTTACAACTGCCTGGGTTACGTTTGTTACATTACAGTACCATTTGCCGGAAATACATAAAAAAGAAAATTTGAAGCATCTGGCACCCACCGTTCCTGAGATATCTCAAAGAAGTATTTTTGAGGATATACCTATATATACAGTGTGTCTGGAATTAAAACCTGTTTGGCGTGAAACGAATTTTAAGAATTTTTTCGTTTTTTGAAAAACAAAATGACCGTGACGGTGAAGCAAGAACTATTTTCTTTTTAGGTAAAGTACCCTTTTGATTTGCGGTATGGAAAAATGTTACTAAGAAAAGTTGTTCATAATGACAAATCATGGCCGTATACCAAACTTCAGGACGATCTACCTACTTTCATTAAACTGTATGTTTTAGATTGAACAAAATAAATTGTAGGTATCTGATTCATTTATTAAAATTTTTATTTGTAGACCAATGAACGAAACAAATAGTTTACAGTTTGTTCCACCATATGAGTATATTTATAGGAGTATATTTTGGAATGTACTATTTTAAAACTCCATGTATTAATTACGTTGCCAACGTTTTGGTCAAAGACGTCTGACCTTTATCAAGGCAAAAAGAGATTGTTGGAGTTACAATAGTAAAAATCTCTTTTTGCCTTGATAAAGGTCAGACGTCTTTTGACCGAAACGTTGGCACGTAATTAGTACCCATCATATGTGTGGAACAAACTGTAATCAATTAAGACAAGAGATTTCATTTACTGAAACAAACAGTATTTACCACAAATTTAACTTACAAAACGTAACACAAGATTGTACTGCAATAAATTATCTATTCAAAGAACCGCCACCATTTTCTACACATCTTTCTATGCGACGTCTGAATCCTATGAAACTGTTTCGAATTTTCCTCTATGCGTATTTGTGTTATTGCGTTTCTTATACTTTCTTTAAAGATTTCTCTACTGTTGGGTATTGGTTGAGAGTAAACCAGTTGTTTGAGGCGACCCCATAAAAGAAATCTAATATGGTGAGGTCGGGCGACCTTGGAGCCACTCAATTGAACCATTTCTAGCTATCCACTTTTCTGAGAATACAGAATTTAGCCACTCAGCTACGCGTGCTGTCGAATGTGCAGGGCATCCGTTTTGCTGGAAATACATTGCTTGTCTTTCTGTTAGCGGTAAGTCATCTAAGTAGTCTTCCCTGAATTTTTTCAAGTTGCGATATGAAACAGCACACCACACATTCACTTTTTGGTAATACTGTCTTCTACAGTTGATCCGAAAGTTTGGATTTTCTGTAGACCAGTAGCGACAATTTTGAGAGAAAACAACGCCATTGGTAGTAAAAGTTGCTTCGTCTGAGAATACAATGTTTTTATAAAAATTTCGTTCTTGAAGACATCGCTCCCCGATGGTAAGACAAAATAATAATCTACGACCTTCATCACCTTCTTCGATAGTGTGCACAAATTTAGTTTGAATGCCTTTACATTCGTCGACATATAAATTCTTTGCAGTTCTGATTTACTAATATCGAGATTACGCGAACGTTCCCTTAATGATAGTCTGGGATGTTCATCCACCGAATCAAGATAAAGAACAGTTGCGGTATCATTTTCGTCATATTTATTTCTTTTTTCTTAACGTTACCAACGCTGACATTATACTCAAAGATTGTTTTTTCATGGCCCTCCATTGTTATTTTCTTTATTTCACGCCGTTTGGTGTAAATTCCGAATTCGCAGATAACGCTGAGTAATTTTAAAAAATTATCGTACATCAATGATATTATTAAGCTTTGTTAGTTATATTTGTTGTAAATACTATTTGTTTCGTTCAATGATCTACAAATAAAAATTTTAATAAATGAATTAGTTACCTACAATTTATTTTGTTCAATCTAAAACAGACAGTTTAATGAAAGTAGGACGATTGTCCTAAAGTTTGGTATACAGCCATGATTTGTCATTATGAACAACTTTTCTTAGTAACATTTTTCCATACCGCAAACCCAAAGGGTATTTCACCTAAAAGAAAATAGTTCCTGCTTCACCGTCACGGCCATTTTGTTTTTCAAAAAACGAACAAAATTCTTAAAATTCGTTTCACGCCAAGCAGGGCTTAATTCCAGAATCTTGAAATGAAATTCAAAAAATTTTAGTCCATTTACACCTCTTGTAACATCAAACCTGGGACACACTGTATATATCGTTTGTAACGGTGCATTGGGTTGTAAGGGTTTGCATAAAATAGCAATACCTGTTGTTATCATTTAGACACCGACAACACAGGAATACGGGAAGATTTGTGAATATTCCAAGACTATTTTGCGGATGGCTGCACTCGCCTTTCGGTAAGTAGGAAAATAGTTGATGTTATAGGCCGCTATAACTACACCTTAATATGAATGTTATTCTGTGAATTAAAAATAGAAACTATATTTGTCAAATATAAATCTAGAATTCTCATTTTAACGAAATTAATGCACAACTATATTTGTTTTCAACATATTTTTCAAATACAATAATAGTTATTTGTTGAATTAGACAAAAACACTGATGATTCAATGCCGGGCTTCCATTTTCAAAGCCAAGGCGAAGCCTACTTAGTATATTTTATTATGAGTTACATAAGAAAGGCTATTATTGCACGAGTTGTTTAGAGCAGTACGAGCGGGGCCACTTATGTAACGTGTGTAATATACAATTTTTTTCGACTTTTTCATCTTAAATCTAGAAAAAATTTAAAAAATAACTCCATGTTAGTAAATTTTTTACGAAGTTGGTACCACGATAAATTTGGCGACCATTAAATTTGAATTAATCATTCAAATACCAACTTAGTGACTTTATAACGATAGTGTAATTGGTGTCGTTATAGACCTATTGTTGTCGAAAAAATATTTTAATTGAATTTTGTATTAGAATATAAACTGTTAGGTCATCCATTTTGGGTTGAAAACAAAATATTAACATTAATTTCGTTAAAAATGAGAATAATAGATTTATATTTGACAAATAGTTTCATATTTTTTAATTCACAGAATTACATTCATATTATAGCGGCCTATAACATCAACTATTTGCCTACTTGTCGAAAGGAAAAAGCGAGTGCACAAATATTCGCGTATTTCCTTGAACAGGTCTTAACTACTGTGTTGTCGGTGACTGAATAATGTTTATGCAACAACACATTGCTATTTTTATGCAACCCCTTATACAACCCAATGCACCATTAACAAATGATATACATAGGTATCATCAAAAATATTTTTTAGAGATATCTCAGGAACGATAGGTACCAGATCCTTATGGTGTGAAGCAAGGATTTAGTCACACAATCGGGAATGTGTTGCTGACTTTACACTTGTCGATGGAGTTTTTCCTTGAAATATCACGGTAAAAATAAGTGAAGCACAATGAAGCAGGCGTATAGCAGCACAAGCATGGATGATTTTTGCGATTCCTGCTTCCATAATGTTGTTGATTTCCAATACTTTTCTTTGATATATCCCATGAACGTTAAGTGCTGCTGACTTGTAGTTTGAAGCCAGATGAAGCAGGGAAGCACAAGCAGGGCCGAGTTTTGGAATTCCTACTTCCTGATTGTTGCAGACTTCCAATATTCTTTTTTAGGTATCTCGGCAACGGTGTACATGCTGCTAAATTTCAACTTACTTAATTTCACGTTGCATTATATACTAGGACATATTTATTATTTGCCGATTTTTATCACTGCACGTGTTTTGCAAGTATAAATTTTAATGTATTATTATTATTATTACTAAGTGCCCTCGAACACAATAACCAATTATAGCATAGCGAGGCGTAGTTTATATTATAAATTGTCTCATCTGACAATCAAAGTCTCGATCCCATCAAAAATGTTATGAAAATAAATACCATAACGAAACTAAAAATTTCATTATTCTCATCCTGTTGTCCACACAAAAGGTTCAAGCCTGTCTTCAATATCCAAACAATTGTTCAAAGTTTCCATTGATTCCAACGTCTGATTCAATACCATGTGACATCGGTTCAATTGATGACTTAATTCTTGAACCTTAGAAAGTTTCTCGGCATACTTGGCGAAACGCTTCTGCCTTTCGGTCGCACCATTCACTAGCTTGTTTATTTCTAAGTCGGTCTGAAATTATTCGACGCAATATTAAAAAAATTCAAACAATGAATAAAACCTCTCGTAGTTTTTGTGTCAGAATATTTTGTTCGGTTGCCACAGTGTTCGCGCAAGAAGTCAAATGATTTTGATAGCGGAGACATAAACGGTAAAACGGGGCGCTGTCTAACCGTTCTAATACTTCAGGATCACGTGGTGCTGGTAAATATAAAGTCCCCCTCATTATGGGTAGAAACATAGGAATGCTCTATAAGCAAGAATAAATAAAAAAAAATTTATTGTGGATACATACTTGAAGGCGTAATATGTCTGGATCTTTATCGACGTTCGGTCCGCTAACTGCTTGCTTGACTACAACAATGTTGTGGGTTGATTTCTTCACCGGTTTCTGTTGCACTTTACGTTGGGTTTTAGCTTTGACCGCTTGTTTAGTTAATTTCGTGAGTCTAAAATTGAGTATTCGAGCAGCAATATAATTAAGTGGTGTTTACCTCCTATTGGACGATTCACGGTGTAACTTATGTAGGGTACGTCAACATCACTGCATACACTCGGGCCAGGACTGGTAGAACCCGGTCTGTAACCATCACTCGTTTCTGAAATGTCACTGCTTGGATTTGCTATAGTATGTTGGCGGCGCAAATTAGATGACTGTCTTAACGATGATCCACTCAAACTCGTTTGCCTATGAGGAATTTGGCCCCCGTGAGTAGACTGCTCGGATCCCATTATTGTAGGTTATTATGTCAAAAACAATAATCTTAACCTTACTTTATTTTACTCAAAAAAAAATGTGTACAAAAATAATTATTCAGTCCACCTATGGGCGCAATGTTGATTGGTGCACACGTAGTAAAGCCTCATTTCTTCTTCAGCACGTCGAGTTTGGGCTTGAAAAAATACCGCCTCCCTAGAATGTATATGATTATTATGAGATAATGGAGTATGGAGTAAATGTACCGATGGTGGCACTTCGGACAGTGGTGGTCTTCTGTTCTGGGTAATGGGATCGGAAATAACATCAGGCACTATATGCATTAGTTCGCTGTAAAGTAAATGTAATTTCGTTGGTCTCTTACCGTGAACTACGGCCCTATGCACACGGGGCCACTTTTTTATGACAATAGTTGGAAACCATTTAGACTTACTGTTTAGCGACATTGGTAGCGATATCTGTTGTCACAATACAGTCCGCCCCTGTGTGCTGGGCCTACTACTTACTCAATTTCGTGCATAATTTTATTGACGTAAATGCACTTGGAATCGGCGTGCTGTTTGTAATCACAATTCCTGCATGCATACATTAGTATCTTATTCTCTTTGTCTTCCTTCGGATACAACATGTTGTTGCTGAAGTCATACAGTAGTTAATTGAATCAAATGTTGTTTTTTCGGGATACTTACCATTCTTGGCAAAAGCGGATGCCTACAAAGCCCGGGCCTTCGCTATGGGAGTCGTATCGAGACATTTATGTTTCTGTTTTGATTTGTTTGGTTATGTCACGTCAAATTGTGTCACAGCTGTAGTCACCGGTAATGTAGTCATGTAGGGTGTGTAAATTTTTGTCAAGCGAACTACACGATCACAATGTGCCTTCTGCTGATGCTTTGATTGCTGCTAATGATTCGTTCAGAGTTCGCATGGACACTACCATGAAAGACAACATTTCATTACAGTTAACAAAATCTAGAGGTTTACTACAAAGTCATTTATGAGCGAGATGAAAGTTTATCGGGCGAGTAAAGTAGAAGCCTTCCAGAAAATCCTTTACTATTGATTCGTTTATTTTGTCATTTTACATTAACACAAAATAGACGTTTTATTTAGAGAAAGATAGCAATAGGGTGGTGTGGGTAGCTGTAGCAGTAAAGGACGTAGCAGTTTCGCGCCAACACCATTTCCATAAGAAATGTATTGCGCAGATATGTTTTTTAATTTAAAACTGAAGATACTACACTCATTAATGCCATTTGCAAACGTGATCGCATTAGATAATTCCCTAAATTGTATAAATTATGCTAATGTTCTCGAGAAAACTTTACACGTTTGCTTCTAAAAAAATATGTGAAACGCTAATTTCAGTTGACTGTAATTCTTCGTTTGTGATAATACCTTGTCTCGCAAATTTTAATTATGTGGTGAAAACACATACATGCAAGTGTAATTTTAGTATAATTTATATTGATGAACTATACTTATGTATTTGTAATCGGGGATTCTACTTAAGAATACAGTAATGTCATTTTTCCTAAATTTCAAATTCACTCCCGCGATTTGTTACATTATGGAAGTATTACTCGCGCCAAACCATAACGCCACTTCTCTACTTGATGACGTCACATGAAGTGACAAGGACCAACGTAAGTAAAATCATACAATGGTAAAACGTCTATTCGGCTACAATACATTATATACATAAAAAAAATTATTCAAATGTAATTATTTTTTTACTTTCTTACTTCCTCATCCACTCGAACTCTTTCCGATTATCCCCTAACAGTATCCTATCCCTTGCTTCCACCGTTTAGTTCATTACATTCTTCTTTTTATATGCTCTAAGTTCTCCCATCCATCCTCGCACAACCTATCCTGGTGCTTCCACCATTATTTATTCTCCCTTTCTTCATTTCCCACTCTAAATCTTGCTATCAATCCTTTCTCTCGTATTATACAGGTTTCACATATGATTGGTGAATTCGTTTGGAATCATTAAAATTGTTGGTTAAATCTTGAATTTTTTTATTATTCCAAATGCTGTTAGAGTAGCATTTCTTAAGGTTCTGAGAATTTGTGTTAATACAAGTTGAGGTATCAAAAAAAATTTACACACCTAAACCGTTAGTTATAAGTTATTATATTAAACTTATCGTTTGCCGCAGTCTATTACAGATTCTTCCACTCCTCCTATAAATGCAAGATCTCCCTTTCTTCATGCCTTGTGTCCAACCTCTTCTTCACATAACTAATAATATTTTCTTTCTTGCCCGTAGATCTCCTCCTTCCTACTCTTCCATATATCGTCATTCCCCTCCGCTCTATTCTTCATTTTCACTAAATACTTTTTCTTCTTTTCCATAGATTATTGTTATCATCCCACACCTCTCTCCTTCCTCTGCCCTTACATTAGTTTTAATCACCCCTTCTTACTTTTCCCCTCCCCCTCGTAGTTTTCTGGCATATCTATTAGAATTCCTCTTTTATCCCTCTTCACCGTTCTCACCGCAAATTGTATCTTCCAGCATTCTTCCATCCTCTCTTTTCCATTCCCATCATTTTAAATCGCCTTACTTAATTCCAAAATTCCTCCGCTACATTCCAAAATAGTTTTTTTAAATTTTTTGTTCTTTCTCCGCTTTTTACCCCCCCCCAACTATCCCTTCTAGTTTTTTGTCATTCACTTCCCACCTTTTCCTCCTTCTCCGCCCATCTCCATTTTTCTCGTTCTACCCACATATTCCCCTATCCTCTTGCATCCTATTACCCTCCTTTTCTTTTTTGAGCGTCTCTCTCTCTCATCTTTGTCATAACGTTGTCTATGTAAATTTTACTACCTTTCATCATCACCTTTTTCTTCATTATTTCTATTTTGTCATCCATGCCTCTCATTTTTATCAACACCTATCTCGATTGCCCCATTTTTTTATCATATTTTCCATTCTCCTCTTCGTCCTTTCTATTTTTCCACTTTTACATTTATTTTCCAGCTTTTTATATATATATTTGCAACTTTGCCGACAGGTATGTAAAGCAGTTACATAGTCGATTCTTTAATAATTATAGCCAACCTGACAGTTGGCAAGTATAAAATTTTGAATCGCCTGCAGTAAAGTACGCAAGAGGTTGTACAATAGCAAACAAACACTGAGAATCACCCGACAGCTGTTTCGTCCTTTTGGGACTCATCGGGAGTGAGAGAACTCGAGTGTAAGTTCACTATTGTACAAACGCGCTGTCGACTATATGCCCTACTGGAGGGATCACAATATTTAAATGATAAGTTTTTCGACATCTAGTGTCGACTCGTGAAAGCGTTCACGTACGAAAATGTTAGCAACTTTGCCGACAGGTATGTAAAGCAGTTACATAGTCGATTCTTTAATAATTATAGCCAACCTAACAGTTGGCAAGTATAAAAATTTCGAATCGCCTGCAGTAAAGTACGCAAGAGGTTGTACAATAGCAAACAAACACTGAGAATCACCCGACAGCTGTTTCGTCCTTTTGGGACTCATCGGGAGTGAGAGAACTCGAGTGTAAGTTCACTATTGTACAAACGCGCGCTGTCGACTATATGCCCTACTGGAGGGTTCACAATATTTAAATGATAAGTTTTCGACATCTAGTGTCGACTCGTGAAAGCGTTCACGTACGAAAATGTTAGCAACTTTGCCGACAGGTATGTAAAGCAGTTACATAGTCGATTCTTTAATAATTATAGCCAACCTAACAGTTGGCAAGTATAAAAATTTCGAATCGCCTGCAGTAAAGTACGCAAGAGGTTGTACAATAGCAAACAAACAAACTGTCAGGTTGGCTATAATTATTAAAGAATCGACTATGTAACTGCTTTACATACCTGTCGGCAAAGTTGCTAACATTTTCGTACGTGAACGCTTTCACGAGTCGACACTAGATGTCGAAAAAACTTATCATTATATATATATGTACATATATTCTCTTATCTCCCTTCATTTCTTCGTTTATTTTTTCTGAGTTAGTTTTTTATCTCTTTTATTTCTTTCCAGATATTCATTGTTACTCTTCTTTTTTCGTCCTATTTCTCGTTCATTTAACACCTTTCCATCATTCTCTTTTTGCCTCTCACGTTGACTCCATTATTTTCCACCTAATTTGTCTTCAAATTTACCATACGCATGAAATTTTAGATTTGTTAGTGTGACTAACATGTAGAAAATGTCGGATACGCCCTTTGAGTTAACAAGGCAGTACAGGTTAACCACACCAACAAATCAAAACGCTCTAGAAATATGGTGGGAATTTAAAAAAATTTTATATAAAATCAATAAACTAAATTTATATTATGCAACAACTGTATAATTTATACATGTTCAATTACCACATCTAAATAAAATGAATTTGTACTTTCCGTTTAGCAAAAAAAATTTAATTCTCGTATGTTGTTCGCTAAAGAAGAAGCAATAAAATGGCACTATGAATTGGCAATTTTGTTAACCTTAATTAATCCTCAGTTCTGCGAGTTCCTTTTCTTCATCTACGCTATCGCTTTCGTCGTCGCTGCCGTGAACCGAAGCTACAGGGTAACGCCCTACTCGACGTGGGGCTCGGTGGTTCGGAGAAAGGTCTCGGATATTTAATTTGGCCGATGGCTTGTTCGCACTCGTCGACGTAATCGGGATATACCGCCTTCAGCGCCTTCTGCCGGGCTTGTCTGTAATACTGATTAAAAAGAGTAGTAAATCGGCAAACGATTAACTACTCACAATTCCCAAATTCCTCCAATCGAGCATGTCGCTCAATCGTTCGGTACGATTGCGCTGTATAATACGTTGTCTCCTATTTAGTTTGGCGAAGTCCAACATATACTGCGCCAGTTGTTGCACGGACCCTTCCAACGAAATATACCTCCGATCGACGATGTAAATACCGTAAGACATCGGATCGGCAATATGCTCCTCCATAAAGCAGCCGAACCCAGATAAGTTAGTCGTAATACTAGGTATACCCATCACGGTGCATTCGGCTGGCGTGTAACCCCAAGGTTCATAATAACTCGGAAACACGCCTAAATGACAGCCACGAACAAATTCTTCGTAATCTAATCCGAACAACGGATTCGTCGAATTCAGGAACTCGGGATGAAAGACGATCTATAAAACAAAACAAGTTACCTATTCCCATAGTAAGTAGGCGGAGTCACCTTGACGCGGTCGTAAGTTGTATTAAACAAATTACATCTGCGAACGGCGTTTAAAACCGAATCGTTCCAATCATCGACGACGTTGTGAGTTGTAACCGGAGGCAAACCGTCTCGTTGTAATGCGAATATACAACGTTTCAGTCTTACTAGGTCGTCCTTCTGAAGCAATTCGGATGGGTCGGGCATACGACCGCTCAAACATATTTCATACATCCTCTTGCCCATCTTCTGTTGGATGTCGGTGATGCTGTCGCGTAAAGTTTTCGTTACCGCGTGTCCACGTAACGATTCGACGTTAAAATTGTTCGTCTTTGCTGGAAAGATTAGGAACGCGACCACGGTCACGTCGGGACGTACGCTCTGAAATTTTTGGGCGTTAAGCGATTGTCAAAGGTTTTTGGTTTCGGGTACCTTAAGCATGTGATTGAGACGCGCCAGCGCTTCTATAAAGATGTCGGCGCCCTTGTTGCCGAATTCATAACGGCCGGCGGTGAAAAAGTACAGAGTCTTGTCCAGGTCAAAGTCGTAGTGCCTGTTCGCGAAAAAAGATTTCTGTGAAATAATTTTCATGTTGGTACACTTGTTAGCAAGCCAAGGCCTCTTTTTATTTCAACCAATGACGGGACTGTTTTCTCGAAAGTATATTATTCTAAGTAAATGCCAACAGTTAACTGTAAAGACTTGCTTAAAACCATCGCTTAGATGGCGCCATGCCCTTTAACGCACACAAGTCGTTACAGTTAACTGTTGGCATTTACTTAGTTTATACTATTTACACGTGTCCATGTTAACACGAGATGTCGCAAGACACACATTTTATTTTTTCATTGCCAACATAAATGTAGGGCATACTTCCAAACTAATATTTGCAAGCGGAAGCAGTTTGTTTGGTTGCCACACATAGTTGTCAACATTGCACTTAGCTAGACGTATATAAAAGCCCTCACGTCACACAAACGCAACAGAAATATAATTAGCAATTGAAAGCGGATCAACAAAATAGCACGTCGGATTTGGGTTCAAACTTTAAATCAGATAAAATTTTACATTTTTCTAATGTGAAATGTTATCAAACAGTTCAAATTGATGTATTTATCGCTTGAACAAAAACAGTGATGCAAAAATTTTTCATAATCGAACTGAATATTGTTCTGCTTAATCTAAGAACAGCTGTGCCCATCGCACTATTTACACATACAAAAGAAAATTACCCGTAGAAATGTCCCCTGATGAATTCATGAATTTTCTCTTTAGAAATTGCGTGTAAATTCTGAAACTCGTGTATCGCGGAAAATTTCTTTACGTTCAATCCATTCGGTGTAATAACATCTGGCTTACGTTTGAGCAAATGTTCAGACTCGTAGCCTTAAAAGCATAAGCGAAATAATACAGCCGATAAATACAAAATATCGAAAATTACCTGTAATATCCGAGACGGTCGTAAAAACGTGACTAAGATGCGATGCAGCCCTTTCCATACAATATCGATGGTAAATTTGTCGTTTACCGGCTTCGTTATCTACGCTAAACTAAGCAAAAGTAAATCACTTACTAACCTAAAGCCAGTTTGGGCAAATACCTTGTCCAAGTTATTGTAAAAATCCGTACTACCCGCACACAAATATCTCCCTAATAAAGTAGCATGCGTCGTAAAAATCAAAGCAACGTCTACATGCCGTGTGCGTAACACGATTAGACCAATACCAGCTTGCCATTCGTGAAAGTGAGCCACTATTTTCGGTGGCTCGCCAGCTGCCTCTTCGGCTTTACTCCTAAACTACAACAGATCAATTAATTTCAAAAAGCAACCTCCCTACACATACTTCTTGTATAAATTCAGCTACCATATAGCCTAATATAATTGCGTCATTTGCTTCGCTATCTAGATGTGGTACGCCTATATTGCACGTAGACCATAAGTCATTTTTAAATTCGTCCATTTTCCATGACACCGATCCAATATCCATTAAAATAATTTGCGGATTACCATCGACGAGCCATTGCCCAGTATGTACCTTATATCCCCTACTTCTAAGAACGTCGACAGCGTCATTCAACGCTTGACAACTTAAAGGACCTTCTTCGACTTCGGTCCTCGCGCAATGCTCTTTGTATGGTCCGATTAAACAATACTGTTCGCCCATTTCTTCAGTTGATACGTACGCCTTCGAACGAATAACAGTATAAATTCCTCCAACCTTGTTGGCGGCCTCCCATGCAATTTCAAACGTCCAACGATTTTCTTCTTGCGCCGTTGTACCCTTATCCATAAAATTTAACAAATTGCTGTAGGATTCGCCCCGATAAAATCTCCTGGTTGCCTTTTCGCGCGACATCGTACTGAAATAAGAATCAGAAATGAATGGAAATCACATTATCTATATAACGTACCCAATAATGTAGGTCACACTAACTACACAACAGTTACGTAAATCTGATTTTTGAGCTTGTTGTTTTTTTTGTTATTATTTTCTCAACAACTTTACAAACAGGGTTCAAGGGCATAAGCTTTTCTATTTATGAACTTCGTTGGAAAAACTTAAGGTGACCTCTAATGGGATAGTAAATTAAGATTGAATTCGAGTGTCTTTCTGAAAATAGACTAGAAAAACGTGCGATTATTATTGCTTAATACGTAACGTTACGAACATATTTTGGTAACGGAGTCTTGAAAAAGGTCGTCAATTTTCGGCAAGGTCACCCTTTTTTATCTGAACTTATTTTTGCACATGCTGGCGCGCATTGTGGGTTGTCTATAAGCATACTGAATTGAAAATATAAAAATTTGATTTGTAATAAATCAGTAATTATAAGATTAAATTAATTTGTTTGTAAACAAAACTGGAAATATAATGTATTATCGCAACGATATTAATTCTTATTTATTTATAGCTGAATATTCTCGTATAAAGATTGCTCGAGGTAGAGAAACCTAGCCGACGTTTCGCCAAGCTCTGCGTGATCTTTATCAAGGCTTCTTAAATTAGGAGGTGGAGTCACATCTAATATTAACTAATTCAAAATAAAGCTTAAGCAGGACAGGCCGAAACGTCGGCTAATTAAAAACAGAAGATACTGGTTTTTAATTTCATCCCTCCACCTACAGGAATCCCTACAAGGATATTCAGATATAACTGATTATATTTAAAGTTTTCAAAATGTTGTTAGCACTGTAAAAGTTAAGATTGCCAACCCATATATTTTGTATTTGAACTATCGATAATTTTTACCTCAGAATTTATCGATTACAATAATATAACAAAATTTTTTTGGGAATAAAAAACATTTGATAATTTCATAGACTTCCATATAATTACTGTAATTACAGTCTATACTAGGATATCAAACAATACCAACAGAAAAACACCAAAAACTGCACTAAAAACTTGACTCGGACACGTGTTTCAACAGCTAAGCTGTTATCATTAGCGTTGTTTTTATTTTTAGTATCGGTATCGCTGATGATAACAGCTTAGCTGTTGAAACACGTGTCCGAGTCAAGTTTTTGGTGCAGTTTTTGGTGTTTTTCTGTTGGTTAAATAGACGCTTGCAGTTGGCGTTCCTTCCCTTGATCAAACAATACATTTTTTTTCATAATTTTTTTATGATCATCGTTCGAACGCAAAATTTTTATTTTGAAAAGTAAGTTGTAGCCATTTTTTATTGTTTTCTCAGTACAACATTTGATAAATAGATTACGCAGCTACTATGTGATAAACGCATTGGTCTATGTATAACGTTCCACTGACCATTGAGTAGGGGGTTAAAGCCGCTTCTGCTACACTTTTGTGGTGAAAATGTGAGGCAGAATCGGCTTAGTTTTTAGACGAGGTAGAATCAAGATGGCGGTTTCAAGATGATGTGGTAGTCCCCGCCCTTGGGATGTTGGTGGTTAAGATGGGCAGGATGTTGGTGGTTACCATAGTGAAGCAGAATCGGCTTTGTGTATAGTAGGGGGTTAAGACCGTCTTTTAGACGAGGTAGAATCAAGACGGCGGTTTCAAGATGGCTGTCAAGATGATATGGTAGTCCCCGCCTTTGGGATGTTGGTGGTTAAGATGGGCAGGATGTTGGTGGTTAAGATAGTAAAGCAGAATCAGCTTTGTGTATAGTAGGGGGTTAAAACCGTCTTTGCCTCACTTTTGTGGTATGAAAAAGTGAGGTAGAATCGGCTTAGCTTTTAGACGAGGTACAAGGGGGTTAAACTAGCTTCAGCCTTATTTGGATGGTAGTTCAAGTTGTCGGCCTAAAGATGTTGGTGGTAAAGATGTCGGTGTCTTGCGTACTGGTTGGTTGTGGTATGGTTAAGATGGGTGGTCTAAGATGTGTGCTATCTCGGCCTTTTCAAGACGGTGTGCTAGTTCCCGCCCGCCCGTAAGATGGTGGTTACACGAGTTTCGACAGGATGTACCCGCTCGCCCTTAAGATGTTGGTGGTTAAGATGGTGATGTCTGGTGAGCTGGTTGTCCCCCTCCTTTCAAGATAGTGTGCTAGTTCCCGCCCTTAAAATTTATATTTGGTATAATCTTTTGGAGGACGCTCTACAACACTAGTATTACAGTTATTGTTGCTACAAGTATCATAACTATAGTGCTAGGTAATATTATGTCAGAAGTCTGATCACCATTGGGAATTAGTTCAGGTTTTAAAATTAAATGTTCTGATTTAGTGTGTTGTGTGACAATTTAATTTGACCAAAATTTCGATGTAATATTCGATTATCGCTTTGTCGTTTTACCCAGTAGGATCTAGGTTATAAATCTGTTGCTTACAAAGAGTATCGTACACATGTGTCAAGACTTTAGGTTCTAATTTTGAACTATGTACTGGTAAACGTCTATTTTGAAGAATTTGAGCTGGTGATATGTATGTAGATTAACAATTAGGGTGTTATTGTATTCCATTGCATATCCCCTATATCACTACAATTCTCTGCACTTTTACGTAGAATTTGTTTTGCTATATTGACATATTTTTCGGCACAACCATTGCTTTTATGATGATATGGGATACATGTAAAAATAGAAATATCTTTTTTGTAATAAGATTCAAACGATAAAAATGGATTATTAACAGCTAATTTCTGGATAACCAAAGTGTGTAAATACTTCTTGCACAGCCTCTATAATCGCTTTAGATGATTTATTTTTAAGTTTATTATCTCTAATCAATGTGAAAATAATCACTTAGAACTAGGAAAGAATCCCCAACTTTATTAAATCTTAACTTTGGTACATTATGTGATAAAACCTTGTTCTTTTGGTTTTGGATGGCATGTATTTTCCATAAATTCTACAAATTCTGATATATTTTGATATCAGCTAAATGACATTGGGCCAGAGAAATCATTGTCTTGCCTTTGATATAGCTTTAGTAGTACATATTGCAGTGATTGTATGATAGGTATAAGGTCTAGGTAAGATAGAAAAATATATCTAGCATGTAAAGAAGATATATCGATTTTTGTGCGTACGTGATCGAGTGTAGTGAAAGTAGGAAAAACATAGACGCTCTCGGGCAGTAGAGTGCAATGAACGTGTAATTTTGAGTCCGCGCAATAAACAATGGATGTGCAATGTTCTTCGCCAATTTAAAAGTGTTGTGGATATAAATAATTAACCCAGTTATTAACAAACAGTATTAACATAAAAACGAGTTAAATGCTGCGTACCGTTGATAAAGCCTGCGAAGTGTTGCAAAGTAGTATAAAAAATTAAAAGAAACTTGGAACGATAAAGAAAAGTTTAGGAAGCAGTCGAGTTTCGAGAGGTCATTTCCCGAGACCGCACAAGGTCGCACGTACAAGCTATATATCGAATAGTTACCAGGTTAGTTAGGTTAGCTTATCAAATTTGTGTATTAAAAATTAAATAAAAGGTATAAATATAATGTCGTGCACGCAAACGCTATTCATGATTATATTGTATTTGTAAGAATTATATTTTATTCTCTATAAATTAATTTTTTTGTTAAATCAAAAACCATGTTATTGTTATTGAGAACCGAAGCCCTTTTTGAGATGTTATCAACCAAAGAATTAAACAAAGTAAATTCTGCTCACATTCAATATAAAATTATATTTTTCTACATAAAATGCATCATCGCAATATGTGCAGTTTAAAATAAACTTAATTTTGGTAAAAAAAACTGCACCAAAAACTTTACTCGGATACGTGTTTCAACAGCTAAACTGTCATCATCAGCGATACCAGCAATACTAAAATTAAAACAACGGAAGCTTATATATACTACCTTAATCCTTTAAACTTAATTGATTCTTACTTAGATAAGCTTAAATAATTCCGAAAATCCTTAACAAAAGAAATCTTACTTTTAATCTTGAAGAACCTGTTCCGTAGTGTAGACCTGGAAGCCATCTTGATCAAAGGAAGGAACTCCAACTGCAGCGTCTATTTAACCAACAGAAAAACACCAAAAAACTTTACTCGGACACGTGTTTCAACAGCTAAGCTGTCATCATCAGCGATACCGCTTGATTCTTATTAAAGTTTAGAAATTTATAAAAACAGAAATTTGCTTATGAATTATGATGATAACGGTCCATTAGGATTTTCGGAATTATTTAAGCTTATATAAGTTCAATTAAGTTTAACGATGAGTGATAAGCAGATAGTATATATAAACTTCCCGTTGTTTTTAATTTTAGTATTGGTATCGCTGATGATGACAGCTTAGCTGTTAAAACACGTGTCCGAGTAATGTTTTGGTGTTTTTCTGTTGGTTAAATAAACGCTGCAGTTGGTATTCCTTCCTTTGATTAATTTTGGTGATAATTCAAATTCCAAATTATCAAAAAAATAAACATTGTGATCTTTCTTTTCCTCTCGTAAACAAACAGAAACAAATTTTGGGTTCTTATAATACTGTAGACTTTAGAATTTTTTTGCTTTCGTCTTGCAGATGTTTGAAAGCAATCATTTTAAGCTTTCACATTAACAAAACAATTAGAAATGGCTACAACAACTTTTGCGTTCGATGATTATCACAAATAGAATTATCCAAAAAAATGTAATGTTGGATAATCCCAGTATAGACTATAATTAGAAAAATCATAGAAGTCTATGATATTATCAAGAATTTTTTTATTTCCCAAACAATGTTGTTATTTGCTGTAATCGATAAATTTTGACTTAAAAATTATCGATAATTCAAATATGTACACAATTATCAAAAAAGACGATGTTTGGTATGGAAATTAGGATTGTTCTTGATTTCAAAACAAACAAAAATTATTCGTTTTCTATTTTGAAATCGTCACATATATAATCTTCAAACGTCGACAAATCAAATTAAGAAAAACTTAGTATTCTCAGAGACTGTAAGAGTTCGGCTACCGTAGCAACTAACGGGGCCGACGTGTTTTGGATTTTGCTACGAATCGCGATTGTATACACGCCTTTTACCAACATATACAGATCGGCGTAAAACTGTAAACAACAATAACGATCAGTAAAATTCACTGCCCAACATAACACTTACGGCCATTCCTTCGACAGTTTCCGTCGAAAACTCGCTGCTAACTTCAGTGCATTCGATAAACTCCGCCTTTAGAGGCGTAACCAAAAGCATGCTGTAACTCGCCTGCTTAGATTTTCCGACTTTGTACTCACGCATCTGCATCACGGCGTGTCGGCGACCTGCGGCCGCGTTCCAGCGCGACCAACAAAAATTAAAGCAGGCCGATACTTGCGCCATCTGAAAATACAAGTGCTTCTCCATTTGCCAATGTTTTTCGTAAGAATTTTCCACGTAACAAAATGCGTCAAAATAAGGAAACACGTCTATACCAATTTCTAACAACATCTAAACATTTTCTTAAATAAGAAAATCGGCGGGGCGTAGAATTTAACTTACCCGTTTTAATTTAGGGAGTTTGTAGTAGATTCCCAAGTAGTCGTTCAGTGATTCGTTTGGAGCGTTTTGCACTTCAGCTATTGCGATTCTATTACCTTTGACGTTAAAATCGAGTACCAAAATGGCCGCGACTAATTGCACGGTCACCGTACCGCTGAAAAAACGGAATTCAATCATACGTCGATTGGTTAGTAGGATTCGTACTCCTCCTCCGGTTTTACCTCCCACGTTTGGTAAGGCAGGTTGGTAAACCGATTCATTATGAACGAAAACATACCGAATCGTTTTGCGCGAAAAGTTACCGAAGCAGTTTCTTCTAAGTATTTATAGTCGTGCACGTCCTCAGTCGACCACGCCTTCTTCTCTTCGTCCCACATGCATACCGTTGGAGTATCAGTCCACATCACGTGCGTCGGTAGCTGTACTGCGACGAAAATTAGCTTGTCTAATTTGGCCTCGTTTTTTTTCGTTCTTTCTTCTAGATCGGTGACCGAAAGTTCTTCGTCTGGACCTTCGTCTATGAGTGGCGGTTGGTAGTGAGCGCAAAATTTTACTTCCTTCAAAGTTCTTGGTACATACACTAAAAAAATTCTTCTCACAATTGATCAATCTTAACCTATTAAAATTTGTTTTAAAGCGATGTTAAGGTTTATCACGTACCTAAATTAAATTATAATATGATAAAGGACATTATTGACGCTACGTGTTAAGCATTAACGTGAGTTAACTCACCTTATAGAAAGTCAAATTAAATGTGATTGCAATGAAATAGTTAATTTGGCATTTCAATGGTTGAATTTAAAAGATTCGCCAATAAAATGTTGAATTAACTATTTAATTGCAATTAAATTTAATTCGACTTTTATAAACCGATCCAAGTCAAAGTATAGGTCCGCATAACGTACAGAGAGATAATAAAGTTGGCAATTCTTTTTACAAAAATTCCTACAAAAATACACAAAATTTTATATTGGCTAAACTGATGTATTACAGTGCAGTACGTTGTATTTGTTGTTGTCATTTTGTGTCATGAAGTTTTATTTGTTATTTTATAATATTTTTACTTGGTTTTCTATTCTGTTCGTTTTAAAATCAGTTAACTTTTAGTGTAACATATTCAAAGTAAGCATTTGAAAATGCATTTATGTAGATTTAATAAAACAGATTTGTCAACAATTAATTTTTGTAGTGATACCAACAATTTTTTACTTTTTAATCACTCTGTATACTATCTTGTGGTAAGTAGTGAAACAGTAGTACCAACTTACTATTTGAAGTAAACTTAAAAACAAAAAAACTACGCACGCCTAGAAATGTGAACCTCCATCGACACGCAATGCTGCGGCTGCGGCGGTTGAAAGTACAAATTCATAAAAAAAATTCCACCGATAACGACGAATCTACGCAAATTAATCGCGTGTTCTACTTCCATGCCAGCCAACGAATCTCGAATAAAATTGTAGCGAACTTCTGAAAATTATAAACGTTAAAATCTAAATTGTTTTGTTTAAAAAAACCTTCTTCGTTTATTATGAAAGCGCTAGGTGTCACTTTCATCTTGATGTAAGGGACTTCGGGCATCACGCCGGTTTCGCGATCGTATTCTTGCGGTTCAACTTCGACCCCTTCTTTCTGTTTTATCCGCACGTACTCTTCGTACTTGAAAATCCGTTTCGAGTACCACTCCTCCCTGGTGATCTCGTAAAGATCTTTTTTTTATTATTATTTTTAATAAATAATTAATTAATTATAATTATTTATTAATCGATCAAACATAAATTTTACCTAATTGGTGAGTCGAGGGGATTGGGGGTTCGGCAAAACTAACGCAAGTATCGCTCAAGTGATCGTATGACAGATACATCACTCGTATAGACAAGCGATAACAATTGATCTTCATGGGTAACACCAAGTGTAAGTTGAGCTCGGGAAATTGCAAATCGGTTCTCATTCTAAAACATCCCTTAAATACAACGAGTGTCGTTAAATTTTAGAATAACCTTTGAGGCGCACGAGGATTGGGCTGCGGCGTCGGCAGCTCGACCATCGTCCACAAACATATGGTGAAATTCGGCTCGACTCTTGTAAACTCAGACCTTTCGAGATCGATGGCGGTCATGGTTTTGCCGACGTCGCGCAACACGCGATAAGACGCCATGTCTAAAGATTTTGTTGGGCCTCACGAGACAGATGCAGTATCTAAAAAATTCACTACTTACGTTTGATTGCGCATATCGTTGTGCGCAGGTTTTAACCTCAACGCTATACTCAGTTCACTGAACTGAAATTATGACCGAGTGTTAATACATTACCCAATTCCAATTGTCGATCTGTATTTTTTCAGCGCCCAGTGGGGTTTCGATAAAACTGGTCACGTCTTCCAGCAAACTCAAAATCTGAGTCGTTCGCAGAGCGGTTTCGTCCATCGTCGTTCGTTCTACTTCTTGATCCCACATCAACAAGTACGAGTTCATTTGTTTGCAGACGTACGGATCGGGAAGCCCATCCGTTTTTTGATACTGTATCCACTGCAAACATGCGCGTTTAAGTAATAACAATAATTTATCTTCTTCCCGTACCTCAATTTCTTCCCGTTCGCGCAAAACGGCTTCGACATTGTGCCGGATGATGTTTTCAATATTTTGCAGAGACATATGCAACTGTTCCATCCTAAGTGCGTGCTCCATCGTCTCCTTTTGATCTTTGGCTTTTCCGTTCTCGATCTCCGCCAGCTCGCGCAATCGTTTCTCTTCCTCGGCCTGCTTCGCCGCCAATTCAACCTGCTTCGCCATCTCCGCTAACACCTCGGGCGGAACCTTTTTCTTTTTCTTACCCCCTTTCTAAACACAAAACATCAAAAACATAAACCACCACAAACCATTTTTACCGCATCTTTCTTCTTCTTGCCTTTCTTTTTTTTCCCGCCTTCTGCAAGACAACCGTACTTAGATTATTACGTTTTGCAACAATTATATTATCAATCAACCCTTCGTTTTCTTTTTTCTTTTTATATTCTTCTCCTCCGGTTCTACTTCCTTGAAAAATATCGTTTCGTCTCTAGACGAACCGGGCGTGTACGACTCCCAAGTCCAATCATCTTCGTCTTCTTCTTCCTCTAAATCATCGTAAGGAATGCTCGTAGTGGTAGTAACAGATGTCGCTTTTCGTTTTTTTCTCTTTTTCCTTGACTTCTTCTTCTTTTTTTCTTACTGGGTTTACCGACTCCTACCTCATCGTAATATCCCTCGTCTTCTTCTTCTTCTTCTTCGCCTGCGCTAATATCAGGTGTTGCCAAAGTTATTAAGTTTTTGCCTTTTTTTCGTTTCTTTCCGCTTTTAGTTTTTTTCCTCTTTATATGTTCTATTACTTCATTCAAAGATTCTCTTACGATGACACCATCAGGTGGTGGCTGTTCAAACCAAGATGGTTCTTCTTCTTCTTCCACAATATCCAATAAACTATTATAAGATAAACCCGTGAACAAAGACAGCTCGTCTTCTCGCACCACTTGTTCCCCTTCTTCGTCTCCAGCATCACTATAAATAAAACCGCTCGGCATCACCGTACATTCCGAGCTTCCTTCGCCGTATCGCGTATCGCTGACGAAACTTGTATCGATTTCGCTCTCTTCATCGGTTTGTTCGTCCCGCATTTTCAAAATAACGTCGACTCACGCTTATGGTTCACTAAAGTTCATATATGATAATGGCGAATAAATTAAAATTACAATCCTAATGTCATCGTGATAGAACAATAAAAATTTTTTTAATAATTTCACCCGTCGAAACGAGAACAATAGAAATTCAACTTGCTTGAATACCGAAAGTTTATTGTTCGTTTTCTTCAGTATTCGATTCGACGGTTATGGAAAGCATCAAAGAATTTTTCGCGAATCGTTCGGTGTTCGTTACGGGCGCAACCGGATTCATTGGTAAAGTTTTGATCGAAAAGCTTTTGCGTTCATTTCCTGAACTCGATAAGGTGTACATTTTGGTGAGGGCAAAGCGCGGAAAAACCGCAGAGGAGCGGATCAAAAACATCACGAGCACACCCGTGAGTATAACAACAACAAAAACAAGTAAATTTTAAACGAATTTTTAGTTGTTTGAGAAACTGAAGGATCAATATCCGAACGCCATCGAGGACAAGTTACGAGTTGTCTTAGGAGATGTGACCGAATTGAGGCTAGGACTTTCAGAATCCGACGAGAACCTGTTGATCGAAAACGTTTCGATCGTATTTCACGGCGCGGCATCAGTTAGATTCGATGATCCGTTAAAGTACGCGGTGCTTTTGAACACGCGTGGGACGCGCGAGCTGCTTAATTTAGCTATGCGGATAAAAAAGTTGGAGGTGTTCGTGCACATATCGACGACTTACTGCAACGTCGATCGTAAGGTGGTTGATGAACAGTTGTATCCTCCACACGCTGACTGGAGAAAAACTATAGAGATTGCAGAAAACGTCGACGAGCACGTTTTGGCCGTGCTGACGACTAAATACATGGAAGTGTTGCCGAATACGTACACTTTCAGCAAGTCTTTGGCCGAGCATTGCGTTTACGACATGTGTAAAGGAAGAATACCATCCTGCGTTTGTCGCCCGAGCATTGGTAAATAATTTAATTATCAATTTTACGTTTCTATCATTGGATGAAAAACTGGATAACTTTATACGTTTAATGTTGTTAGATTTACCAAACGGCATGACTTTCAAATTTCCCACCAAAGACTTAAATCTAACCTTGAGTTTGTCTATTTATGTAAAAACATAAATTAAAAAGCAACAAAATTCCACATGAAGCTTAAACTTGCCAATAAATTTCAGTGATTTCAACTCGATGTGATCCGGTGCCCGGTTGGATCGACAACTACAACGGTCCCGTCGGAATCCTAGTAGCTTCCGGTAAAGGAGTTTTACGCACAGTGTTGGCCGATCCAGAAATAAAAGCGGATTTTATTTCCGTAGACAGCGCGGTTAGGGCGTTGTTATTAGCGGCTTGGAACAAGGCGACCGTCAAGTAATTTTAGAAAATACTCACCATTTTGTATGTTGTACTTGTTATTGATCAAACTTTTACAGAGAGGGTGAGGAAAAATATGACGTGTCGTTTTATAACTGCGCGAACAACGGCATGCACACCGTGACCATGAAAGAACTTTTGGTTCACGGTATGAAGTTCAATTGGGAAGCGCCTCTAAGTACCATACTTTGGTACCCAAGAAGCAGCATCACCACGTGCAGATATTGGTATTACATACAAGTTATATTTCTGCACGTGATGCCCGCATTTATAATCGACAACATCCTAAAGCTGTTCAATGTAAAACCTATGTAAGTTCTAAACTTCGAAAATCTCATAAAAATGACTGACGTGAATTTTTAGATTGGTGAAGATTCAAAGACGTATTTACATAGCAAATCTGGCTATACGTTACTTCGTCTTAAATTATTGGTCGTTTCCCAATGATAAATGTTTGGCGTTAGAAGAGAAGCTGATGCCCGACGAGATGGAAGAATTCGGCTATGATCGTCACACCGTAAACGTGTACGAATATTTGCGCAACTGTCTCGTATACGGACGGCGTTATTTACTTCGCGAAGACGATTCGACCATCGAACGGGCGAAAGTAAATCTTTATAGGTATACGAAATAAGTACGCATTCTAGTTTTTTTTAATAATTGGTTACAGAATGTACGTTTTGGATGTGATCGTACGGTTTCTATTCGTCTTGTTGTTGATGTGGTTCTTTTTCTTCAAATTAGACATGATGACTTACATCGAAGATAAATTGCATTCAGTTTACGATTATCTTACGGAATAAGTTTGATTAATTTAATAGTTTAGTATTGTTGAAGTAATAAAAATTAAAATGTGTAACGAAAAAATGTTGTAACGCACACAATTTCTGATAAAATTTAATTCTAGCGCAATGATCCTGTTATCCAATAACAATAATTTCAACATTCGTCTTAAGCAGTGGTTCCCATACTTTTTTTCTCATAGACCACTTTAAACATTTTGCTGGATCTGGTGGACCCCTGCAGCTATTACATTTACTAACTTACTTCCAAAACCCGAAAAAGTATATGTCTATGTAAATCTGTGTTGTGGCTATTTTTCAATCAACTATGAGTTGAAAGTTTTCGAAAAAAGGTGAGAATTTATATTGCTTTGATTATGCTGTGAGTATTGTCATTCAAGCTAAGTTTCAAAGCCAGTCTAAAAGCGTCTTCATCCAACAGTTGGATTCCTACTTTACTTTTTGTATTCTAAGATTGACTCACAGTACAAGAAACCAATAATCTCCCACTTCGGAGTGGTAAAAAGTAAAAATAAATATTTTCTTGTTTTGTAGCTATTTATTCAAACACAAAAATTACTACACTTTTAATTATGTTGTTATAACAGTCTTAGTAGAATCAAATTTAACATCAAAACTAATAATGATTATTATTTTAAAAACAGTCGCAATATAATCAAAACTTTGATTATATTGCGACTGTTTTTAAAATAATAATCATTATTAGTTTTGATGTTAACCTTTATCTCAGATTACCATTGTAATCTGAGATAAAAGTTATAATTTTAATGGGAGGGATGTACTTGGTGAATTGACAGCAAATTATCAATATTTGGCTTGAGTTTAGTTAAGTATAACCGTAAATCTCCTCGCTCTGTAATATTTAATCTGCTCCGTTTTTGTCAACAAGTTTGTTACGGCACTAAAACTGCGTTCGACAAGATATGACGAAGGAAACGCTATGAGAAATTTTTGCACAATTCCCCACAGTCCTGGATATTTTTCAGGTATTTGTGCCTGCAGCCAAAATGATTGATACCCTCTTTTGAATGCTACTTTGAGCTCCTCATTAGTGCTAAGCTCGAGTAGCTCTTCTTGCAGTACCACATTTTCCACTTCAGTTTCATCATATGGATTTATTATCCATGGTGGTATATCCATCGACAGAATGTCTTCAAATCTGATTTTAAAATCATCATACAGGGCAATCAAATGTTGAACATACGTCTGAATATCTTCGTCGAGGCATTCTACCTGCGATAAATTTGGAAACTGGGAAAATTCACGTCGACCAATATTTTGCTTCATAAGTTTCAGTTTACCAAGAAAAGCTGAAATTTCACTCTTTGTTTTTATCAAATTGAGGCTGTCCCCTTGTAACTGTAGGTTGAGGTCATTGAATTTTTGAACAAATCTGTCAAATACGCAATGTCTGCTTTGAAATTCATGAGGTTTTCTTTTAAAACAGGATCTTTAGTGTTCAGAAACTCTAAAACAGAGTCGAAAAGCAAATAGAATCTTGATAGACATGCACCTTTCGACAACCAGCGTACTTCGGTATGTAGCAGCAATCGTTGGAAGTCCTCATCATTTTCTTCGCACAACTGTGCAAATAAGCGCGTATTTAATGCATTGCTTCTTATTTTGTTAACTGCATTAATCACAAATTGAAGCGCTTGGTGCAATCTATCACTCAATTTTTTCGCTACTAGATGTTGTCGGTGGATGACACAGTGAATTGCAATTACCTCTGGTATAATCCTTTTAAGATGACTTATAAACCCACGATATCGCCCGACCATGGCAGGAGCTCCATCTGTTGCCACCGAAATAATGTTTGTGAATGCAATTGATTTTTCCGTAAAAAATCATTCAGAACATTAAAAATTGATTCACCTTTAGTGTCAGTCTTCAAAGTTTTCGCGAATAGTAACTCTTCAAACATTTGTTCGCCTTTGATAAATCGAACATATGCCAATAATAATGCTTCATTGCCAGGTAAAGTTGACTCGTCCAGTTGAATAGAAAAATGAGTTGTTTGCAGATAATTACACAAGAAACTTTCAACATCAGAGCTCATTTCATCAATACGTCTTTGTACAGTGTTGTTACTCAAAGGAATTCTTTTAAGTATGTCAAATGAAGATTTGTGCAGGACAGTTTTAAGACCTCTTCAACAGCAGGCAAAATTAACTCCTCTCCAATGGTATGCGGTTTCCCAGATTTTGCTATAAGTAATGAGATATTGTAAGATGCCCGCAAGCCATCGTCGTTGCTTTCAGACGTTGAAGCGAACATACTATGCACGGTGGGTCTCTTTTCATACTTTTCCTTCAATGTTTGGAAATATTTCAAATCCTTACCTATTTTGTCAGGATGACACCTTCTTAGATGATCTTCCAGCTTCGATGGTTTCATAGAGTCATTGCTCAAGACTTTGTTGCATAAAAGACACATGGGCAATCGCTTGTCTGTATTTGATGGAAGAAAACCAAATTTCAAATATTCAACACTGTACTGTCGACACTTCTTCTTAGATTCAGCCATGTTTCGTATCAATTACTTACCTGTAAATATGAAAAAATGTTTGTTAAGTAATCTTAAAATGATTTAACAAACATAATAGAAGTGGCTTTTAAGATACAAGTTGCTAACAAATAGATAGGTAGGTACTTACTTTTCCAACACTGGCAAACAATAATATCAATTCACTTTAATTTTCAAAAGTCTGAAAACTACTTCCGTCACTGGTGAACACTTATATAGGTACACTTTCTTTTTGAAATTCCGGAAACAACTGAGTAATGTTTATCATTCGCATTCGTATTTATATTAAAGAAAAATCCAACAAGTTCATGCAAGTTCAGACACGACTTTAACTAGGCGGGCGGGCGGCGCGGCATCGGCGAGTCTTGACACGCTCTTTCTGAATATGGAATATGCAAGTTCTTACAAAAACAATTGCTGAGCTTCTTATAATATTGTCTTCCTATATTCATAGGAGAAGTCAAGCTTCTTATAATATTGTCTGCCTATATATATTATTGTCTCCCTTATTCATAGGAGAAGTCAAGTCGGGTCACCTAATACATTTTATAGACCCCGTTAACGAGTTGTGGACCCCATTTTTTCCACGCAAGCGTAGACCCCTATCGGGCTCCCGTGGACCCCTGGGGGTCCACCTGGAACACTTTGGGAATCCCGGGTCTTAAGGCTCCTTCTCACCTGATGTAAAATATGGCAATTTTTAAACAAATTTTATTTAAGAACCATTTGGTCTAGAAACACGGTCGATAGTTCTATGAATAGATAATAAAAATATCTAGCCAGCTATGTAGCTGTTTTTTAAATTTTTTTGTTTATCATAAAAATATCGCAAAAACTGTATTCATTCAAACAAGTTTTATACATAAACTAGTACCAATAATAGCGAAAAATTTATATAAATTACTTCAATGAGTTGATACCTAGCCAGGTATGTAAACAGATTTTTCTATTGTCAGTATTTTTCGAAATAATTGAGAAATAATTGCGACTATTTCCTGATTCGTTCTAAATTTTAGGACACTTGCTAGCAACCAACATTGCACAGTTCAGATATACCTGGTTTGACACGGCTTAACTTTTCTACCTGCTACTGAAACTTTGTTTATATGATCATAATCTTCCGATAAGCTCCATAAGGCGATGTTTCATTTACCGTTGAAGTAAAATATTGGCGTGTATACCTTTCGTATGATATTTGACAGTAGTTAAATTATTATATGACATCCATCTGTCTTATATTTGAACTGTGATCTAACACTTTCTGAAATAAAAAGTAATTTTGGATTGCTTATAAATATTTTTTCACTTACTACCGTATCTAAGCGAAGATGAAAATCAAAAGTAATGTTTATCATGACAGTAAATGTTTATCATAAGTAAAAATGTTTATCTTTCCTTAGGCAGCTATAGATAAAAACAATACTGATTGACTGCTAAATTTAATTGTTTAACTAAGTAAAAGGCGCATAGTTGTAATGACACGTTCTTCAATTTATTTAAAAAGAGGCGTTCTTGGAACACGACATTTTTATTCTCACTAGTAAAGGAAATTCAATTTTCCTCAGCATTTGTAGAGAAGAAACTTCAATTTTTGTTGAGAAACAATCGTAAATTATATGTAGAGGAACAAATGCGTTTGTGGCCTCGAGGACGAAGCCCGAGGGCAATAATCACTCAAGAAATTTAATCACTTTTAGGGATAGACGCTATTTTTTGCACTCTCTTGTTAGCAGTTTGATTTTAAAAAATAGATAAAATTCCATTTGATCAATTTAGATGGCCTCAGCCCGCAGCCGTTCCTGCCTAAATAAGGTAATATTGTAAATATAAATGGCCAACTTTAGTCCCAGTAAACACATATTTTGCGCACTGAATTTAATGCGCATACAAAGCAATTAGTACCTTTGAGGGGAGGTAACAAGCAGTACTGTTTGTTATGCTCAAGTATAGATACATTTTAGTTATTTTAGTTACCTAAAGATTATTTGTCGTAAAGTGTGTGATTTTAAGTTTATATTACTCCCAGTTTTCGTTATTGTGAGTGGTTTTGCTTCGTAATTTTTTTATTTGAAGAATGGGTATTCATAGCAGGAAGAATAAGGTTCTTCGAAAAAGCAGAAAGTTGGCTTTGAAACGTTTGGCCAAAACGTAAGTAATATCTCTATGATACTATGACTCCTTATTATACTATCTGTAATGACATGATATTCAATTTGCTCCCTCTCAACTAACTGGCAAAATAATTAAAGTGATGTAATGCCATAAAAGAAGTAATTCATATGAAATCTATTTTTGGAATAAAAAAATTGTAAATACCTACTATGTATCGTATCCAAAGCAATCTAATATTTGTGACGAAATAGTTGAAACTCAACCCTAAAAATCATGAACGCTATTCAATATTGTTTATGTTACAATTCAAAAATGTAGTTAGGATAGCTTGTGGCACGAGCGATGAAAGTTTTACCCGGTTTTACCAACTAATTACCTAATTAGTTACATTGTTTAACTTATTTTCAGATTAACTTATTAACGAATTAAGATTACAATTTGGACACAATCAGTTTCAACATACCGTTGCAACATTTTTCAATCGTTGTTATATTTATTTTACCTACTTATAAGTACAAACGATTATTCTTTTTTTTTGTTAAAATTTAATGCATTGAATTTTGCTAGGTTAATAAGTGAATTTGAACTGTAGATGTACAGGTACTTATTGACTTTCAAATAAAAAAATTCAATTGTTTAAAACTTTTAGGAAAAACATAGTTTTAAAATAGTATATTATCTAACAGGCGGAGAAAGCGTCAATTATGGCCGAGCTGAAGTTCGGCGCCGAGCCGTAACGGCGAGGCGCCTGAATGAAAGCGAGGCATTATAATGTGCTTTCGCCGCCATGTTGTATATACAATTTTTTTTCAAGCGTTTACTTATTTTGAATAAAAAGATGGGACTTACGTCAGGATTCATTGTTGGATGTTTATCCCCCAAAAATTTTTACTTCCGTAAAAGTACACGTTTACTCTCTCGGTGGATAAAAACTAATACTGAATATGTTTTCTTTTATTATTTTGCCAGAAGTACCATAGACGTTGTTAGGGATCTCTTATATATTGTTTTTTTTTGTTTTCGTAGACGATACAGTAGTTGCTACAACACAGAAGATCGTAATCAACCTAACCCTAACCAACCTCAACATGTTTCCGAAATAGTTGAAAGCATAACCGATCTCCCAGCATTAGAAGTAGAGTCCGTACCATCGGAAACATACGAGGATACTCAAAAAATTTATGGACGTCGTATCGTGGACATTATTCACGTTTTCAACTCTTTAAAGAAAATACAGCATAAGGGGTTTGGCTGCTGTTTCTTTAATGTCGATATTATTGCAGAAAGGAGATTTGGCCTCCGATCTGTATTTTACACAAACTGCAAAGTGTGCAACCTCAAGAGTAGCTTTTCTTCCGAAGACGAAACAAACGTAGACGTAAACCAAGCTGCCGTTTCGGGCGCACTTGCTGCTGGGATAGGGTGTACCCAGTTTACCGAGTTATGTGCTGCACTTGATATTCCCAAAATGTCAACCAATACGTATTTAAAGAACCAAGAAATTGTCCGGGGAGCAGTCGATGAATGTGTTTGGGAAAGTATGCTTGAAGCAGGTAGAGAAGAAGTACGTTTAGCCCACGAAAATAATAATGTGGATAATGAAGGCACGCCACTCATAAGTGTTATTGTTGATGGAGCTTGGTCCAAAAGGTCCTACCGACGTAATTACAATGCTTCATCTGGTGTTGCTGCCATCATTGGTGTAGCTACGAAAAAGTTTTATATATCGGAGTCAAAAATAAATACTGCTCAATGTGTGCAAGATATACTGCAAAAAAAGAAAGTATTCCAAACCACAGATGTTTCAAAAATTGGTCAGGATCCTCCACTGGAATGGAAGCAGCCTTAATTTTGGACGGATTCAAATGCTCTGTAGACGTCCACGGTGTCAAATATAATAAAATGATTGGGGATGGAGACAGTAGTGTCTACCGAACACTAAAGGATGCAAAACCTTATGGGCCCAGTTTCTTTATTCAAAAATTGAATGCAGGAACCACATATTAAGAAATTACTGTAATCATATACAGAATTTATATAAGACCACTAAAAAGATTCCATTACAACATTTATATTACAAAATATACTACGCCTTCGATCAGCAATAGTAAAGGCAGCAAATTATCATAGATCTAGAAATCTTCCTGTCCACAATAAAATTATTGATTTAAAACAAGATATTATGAATGGACCAAAACGTATCATGGGAGATCATACTGATTGCCAAAAATATTTCTGTAATGGTCCTAAAGCACAAGAAAAGAAATTGTATTCACTTTTTAAATTGCATTCTACCTTTATGCGATTTCAAATAATAATTAGTAGAGTGGCAAATCACTCGTCAAGTTTATTAGAAAATGTGGATACCAATGACGTAGAAAATTTAAACTCAATAATTAATAAATTAGTGGGGGTAAGCGCATAAATTTTTCGCAAAGGGCAATTATCAGACTAGATGTATGGCAGCTGCACTCAATTATAATATCAGAAAATCAATACTTTCTACTGTGCATTTAAAATTAAATAAACAGGGAACTATCGGAACAAACACAAAAAAACATTGCATTGTTAACAAAAAGAAGGCAATAGTAAAAAAAAAATTTTTAAAGCAGTCTACTTCAGCGAATTCCGACTACGGAGATATTCCTGAGGATGATATACAGTCAAATGTGTTGGAAGACTTAAAGAAAAATTACTTGGCAAAATTAGCAGCTGTAGATATATCAAAACTCGAAGAAGACACCAAAGGTCAAAATTCTAATCCACGGTGGCTTGCAGCTCGTTCTGAAAGGCTGACTGCTAGTAACTTTGGGAAAGTGTGTAAAATGCGCTCAACCACTTTTACAACCAATATGGTAAAAACAATTTTATACCCTCCAACACTAAATCATAGTGCACCTATACAATATGGCATATCAAACGAAGATCGAGCTATCCAGATGTTTGAAGAAAAGACTGGGTTGAAAATTGAAAGATGTGGTTTATTTGTGGATCAAGATAACAAATATCTGGGTGCATCTCCTGATGGTCTCGTTGGCGGAAATGCTAAAATATAGAAGTAAAGTGTTCATATTCCGGCAGATACGGTACCGTGTACGAAGGAATTTTAAATAAAGCCATTAAATATTTGGAAATTGTTGACAATACTATTAAAGTTAAAAAAAGACATCAGTTACATATAAGTAAGAGAGAACTTTGTTACTTTGTTGTTTACACAAATGTCGATTTGGAAATAATAACAATACCCAAAGATGAACATTTTTGGTTGACTGAAATGGAACCTAAATTAACAAAATTTTTTATTGGCGCTATACTTCCAGAAATTATTGATTCTCGCCGATCGCAAAATTTACCTTTGAGAGAGCTAAATGTATCGGAATTGTAATAGATGTATATATTATTATTTGATTAGTAAATTGTTTGACTTTTTTTATAATACTCTTTTATTCTTAAATTATTCAAAACAATTTTGCTCGCTCATTTATCGGAATTGTAATAGAAACTAGTTATTTATCGAATTATTTGTGATACAAGCAACCGTAACCTAGAAAATTTAGCAAAATCAAATTCAAATTTACCTATAAATACTTTTTATTTTTTATAATTTTCACAAATTCAAATTCTGGGAAATATAGTTATCAATACCGTAAATAATTTATGAAAAAATATAATTTATTTTTGTCGAAATAAAATTATTTAAAATAAAAACAAAGTACTGGTACACAGATTCGGGTATGTATGTCAATTTAGCGTGTGTCAAAACAAACAAGAGGGTAGTTGACTACTATGTTCATCTTTTTAAATATCAAATTTGCGGCAAGTTTCACGTCACATGCCAGTAAAACATATCTGCACCAATAAGATTTAAATCGTTATTACGGATTTAAGAATTTTATGTGCAGTGATTGGTTATAAAGTTGTTTTTCTTTAAGCGACAATAAAACGGCATATTATTGAACTACTGGCAGACGCTAAAAACGCTTTTTACTGTCTAAACATTAAAAGCAATAGTTCTTTTGTTTTCACAATGATTTAGAGGTTGGTACCTCGGTTATGTCATATTATAAATGTACAGTAAAGTACCAACTTGATTCGCCGAAAATAAAATGTCACTATAACACTGAGAATCTCGAAAAATTTAAAATAACACATGAAAACTAGCAATAAACGCTTGAAGATAAAATAATATATTTCACTTGGAGTTAAAAAATACAAATGCTTCGCTTAATTTGCTGTCTCGGCTAACACCTCGCCAGCAAACTTTTAAGCTCAGCAATTATATTGTTTAACTCCTAGTAAAATAATCTACTATTACTGGTTATTGACATCACAATTTTATTGTATCCGTTTGAATGAATGATTAAAATTTTCAATTTGATGTGTAAAAGAAAATTACAATACAAAATAATCACGCAAAAAAAAGTGTTTAGTAAATAGTTGTCGTCTATGAGCTACCTCATACATTACATTGTATTAGAAATTTTTATATCAGTCAAGTACCGAATTTGCCGAATTTAAGTTATTCGTGTCGGCAATACTTGAAAATAAGTTATTGTGATCACTTTTGAGTTGAAAGTTGAAAGCATTTGCTTTGTTTTCGTATTTACCTGAGCTTCTATTGTTAGTGTATAATCCTCGGTATAATCCGATTACTCATATTTTAAACAACCCTTAAAACTTCAACGAACATGTACAGTTGGTGGTGTATTTTTTCTAAAGCTAGGCGCAAACTTAAAATCCGTGTTATACGCTAGAGAGCCTTAAGCATCAGGAATGTTCGATCCTTTTGTAGTCGTCTACTGGTGATCATCTAATAGAACTTTTGCTTTTGTGTATAGGGGGCGGGTCATATCGAGATGTATGTATAACTCTCTGGGAGCTAAAATGGCGGTGGCGCCCGATAAGTGAGCACGGTAAGCCAACCCTTTAAGGACTGACGGACAATAATGTACGAACCAAAATAACTTAAAAAAACTTCTTATTTAAAATTAATTTAAAAGCCATGGGGTAGAAATGTAGTTATCAGTTGAATTATAGTATTTACATAAATGGCTGCTAAAATACGTGACCGACTAACGTCGGATATGGGGAAATAATTTCAACAGCTTCAAATGAAGTTAAATGTGAAGTATGTAAATAATATATTGATTATTAATTTATAATAAAAATATGCTATTTGAAAACGTAATATTGATACTAGATGAAAGATAAGGTTCAGAATTAGTAAATATGACAAAGATTTCTCTTATTTATGCGTGTATACTGAAAAACAAACCACCTTTTATTGACTTATTTTAATATAACTCTTAAGTCCTTGTACTTCAGGTTCAATTTTTCTTCCACAATTTCTTACCGAATTTTGAATTGGGAGTTTGGTTTGTGACGTCACACTAAACGGGTATATTGTTTTTCCACTAATCGGTGACGGTGCAAGAGACAATAGTCGTGTCACAGAAAACTAAACGTATAGAAACTTCACTCGACCGTCAGCACTTAGATGTTGGATTAGGCACAATTTTTTTCGCGCACTTTTCTAAAACGTTGTGAAATTTTCATGGTTGTTAAGAAATCCCTTATGTAGACTGGTGCTCCGCATAATAAAGCTGTCAACTACCGTATTGTAAATGACGAATTTATTTTTTTGTGCCTATACCGAGACCGAATGAATTGAGCTAATTTTTTTTGCGCTCCTACTTTAAATTTATTTTACAATTCGACCAACTACAATGACATAAGTAAAAGTAATAGGTAATTCATGAATACGACAATGTGTTTGTAGTTTAAACGTTTGTAACACATTGGTGTATTGTTTTAAACACAAAGTATTAAAATGAATTGAATATTATAATTGGACTTACAAGTGCGTACACTTTTTTTTCAAATATTGGGTTTCTCCATGATATTAGTAAGGTGCAGCGCTGGGCGACTGAACGAGTTTCATGAAATCTCAAATAGTCCTTGGAGTAAAGTTTCTGAATACGTTTATTTTCTGTGATCGTGTTTTTAAAGTGTGCAAATCTAGTCTCGTTTAAAATTTTGGCGGGTTATTAAAATTTAATTTAGATTTTTCAAATAATCTATTTTAAAGAATAAGGATTAATCATCAAAAATTCATTGTTAACCTACTAAAAATTAGGTAATTAATATCAGGATTTTATACTGTGCAAGAAACATGATAACACCTAATTTCCAAGTTTAATTTCTAATTAACGTACATCACCATCAGGCATTTACTTACAACAATCATGTACCGTTCCCAAGTTTGTTTAATATCGGCATCTCTGAAATTATTCCACATTTTAACAACCACACAATCGAACAACATCTATGCTCACTTAAACACATTAATGCAAAGTGCGCACTTAGTGTACACATTCAAAAACTGTTCCAAATCTTTACTTGTCCAACTGGTGTGCTTCCAACTATCCAAAATGACGGACAATTCGTAAAAAAAATTCCGCATTTCTCTGGCCCGATGCAAAGAAGTCGCCAACATCAAGATGGGTCGTGAGTAAGATCGAAAATTCGATTCGAGTTCCGAGAAAGCCTTAGATGAAACCAACTGTTTAGCTTGAGAACAAACCAAGCTGCAAAAGTGAGATGAATACGACCAAAACTTAAAAACAACATCTACCTCTTATGCTCCTTCTCCTTGTCAATTACAACCTTCAACTCACGCAAATCTAACAAAAACTCCTTGTCCATTTCTGTATCGAAATAATCTATACCGGGTGCGCTCGTGTATGTCCACGAATCCATAACGCTTTCACTACATTGCTTCAAAGTAGGAAACGACAAATGTTGTAACTTACGTTTTGACGTCTCAAACCTCAAACAAGCAAGGAATACAACTGCAGCATATCTACGAGCTAAATCTTCCGAAAGACTGAACAGTTTTTGAATGTTTAATACAAGCGAGCCTGACATTTCCTCGACTGCCTTAAATATACGTTTCAGATTGTCAAATTGTCGTCGGCACGATTTTAAAGGCACCGAAGTTCGCTCACAAATCTCATCCAGATCTTTTCGATGTTTCGACGACAACTTTTTACCTAGAAGTTCGCGTGCGACATTATCATCAAATTCGTAATACCTATAAAGTGATGTTTTAAATACGTGACCAAAAACAATCACTTACTTACTTTTCTATGAGTAATTGATGAGTTTCAGATTCGATTTGAAAAGCGAGCTGTTCACGTAACTTGCTCGGAGTGCTAAGAAGCTTTTCGAGAAGGGAGTAGGTACGATAGTGGTCGAGTACGTCACTGGCTATTAATTCTAAAGATGCCCCTGTGACCTGTCCGAGACCTTGTTGATTTAATATTGCAACGGCTTCGCTAGCTGCAATAGTTAGGTGAGATTGTGAACTAACGGATGAAAAAGTACCTGTATGTCCGACGATCCATAGCTGGTATATGTCAGGGTCTACTAATGTGTAGTTTGTTATGAAAACGTCCACCTCGGTACACATTCTTTAGCTATATTGGACCTACAACCGTTGTATAGAGGATGCATAAATCTTGCAATAAAGTGTATTGGTTTATCTACTATTTTTGTGTCAGTTTTTTAGCGCATGAATACCACGTGAATATAAAGCGCGCAATTTAAAAGTTGTTTGCATATCGACGTAATTGAACTACTTAATGGCTACATTAGGCTCTGAACAGCTACGCATTACCTCACATTTATCGTAAAAAACCAACTATATAAACTTGATTAAAATGCGACTACAAAAATTTAAGTCGGAAAATACATTTATTTGAAGGAAATACATCGTGTACAAGGAAGACTTAACCAAGTATATCGTGGAATGTTGATCCGTTATATCCAACATCAGATGCCGAGACACTTGTGGACGAAATATACATGCTGTAAACAATCTATTACAGATCAAATATCAAAACCAACCGATCAGGTGCAATATTCAACTCTGCCGATAATTTTGAACAAACCCTTCCAATGTTTTTTATTTTCTGAGACGACCAAAGCACCAATACTCATCAGATTTGCCAAGCAGCTGGGTCATCCTTACCAGCCCACGACATATTAACTCCACTGACAACTGTGGGAACGCAATACTACAACAAACCGTTTAATGCACGGGTTATAACCTTAATAATCCACAAACGCTAATAGGTTTCCCTAAACTTTTGGAAATCACTCCGCATAATCTGAAGAGCTCTTGCTTTGCAGAGCGTTAGTTTCCAAACGAAAATGAGGCATTGTTAACTAATTGTACAAAATATTGATCTGTTAAAACTACACTTTATTTAATAATTTTTTATGTTATAATACAATTCTATGAGCTAAGACAAATTAATTTAATTTGGTTTGAAAAAATAGGGTGGTAGAATGGATGGTGACTTCACTGTCCGGGTAGCAGCTCCATTCCGGCGCACTCTTGAGCTATTCGTATTCCTAACGTAAATACGCCGATGCTTTTTACGACTGACCTAAAATAACGAGTTGAAATCGTATAATTTAGCGTTAAATTCGAAAAAAGTGTGATGGGACAACATAACCTCAAAATGATTAAAGGGTTGATTTTCTTACCATTTGAAGTCGTCATAATATACCGTTCTCAGAAAATTCATAACTGCATTTTGTTTACCCATTTTTTGTAAGAACTTTTGAAATTTGAAGATGAAAATTTGTGAGTTATTCGGTGTCTACTGAACCGCCAGCGGAAACATCAAAATCTAATATTGGTAACTGTGATCCCTTGTCTCTGAAATTTATCTTATATTCATATGTTATGTCGTTAGTGTGAACGCACACCTACTCTCGATTCATTTTCAAATCTATACGAAAATCAACCTTTTTTCAAATTCGTTTCACATTAGAACGGCTTAAGTTATTTTCGTTTCGAAAAAAGTTTCGAGTTTACGAAAGATGTGTCTTTATTTTTCGATTTAGATTTTTTTGTACGAGGGCATCTTCGAGGTTAAAAAATGTTAAAAATAGTCAAAAAATTTCAAACAAATTGAGCCGTAAGTTGACCACAACTCGCTTATTTACGGACCGATTTTCAAAATTCAAAAAGCATCATACGCGGATAAAGAAATTTAAATTTTTGGCCGTTTCAGTTTTGTTAGACCTCGCGTGTTTTCAAAAGTTATAAGCGAAAAACGTTTCCGACAAAATTTCATTCGAAAACTAAAACGGCCATAATTTCTAAATTATAACAGATAAAAAAATTATTTAAAAAAACGTTCCTTTTATGACCCTATCACATAATGTTTAAAAAAATTTATCATTTTAAAAAAATTTTTTTTAATGGAATTTTACATTGTTATACGAATACTGTAATTTTTATAACTCCGGAACCATATTTTTGCAAATTTTCGAATGGTTTAACGGTAGAGGATTCAATTTCACCCAAAAAAATCTTCGTATGCACGAACTTGATGACTCACACACGCGTAACTGCAAGCGTTATGCGAACCAAACAGTCAATTTCACCTAAATAAACTTTGTTGTATTACGTTAAAGCGGTCGAGCCAATAAATCCGCTTCTAAATATTTTTTTAATAAATAATTTCTATTCGGACTACATCCATATATGTTATGTTATGTCGTTTGTGCGTCCTCACCTACTCTCTTCGTACATTTGTACGAACTCACATGGAGTACATACTCTGCATTCATATTGATTACTCAACTGATGAATGTTAATGTAAGTGCTAATTATTGTTCATGACTGTCTGCTCTTTAGAAGCTAATTAAGTTTTGTGACTTAACGCATGCGTAGCATGCTGGCTTTGTCTAGTCATAAAATAATAAGGGTAAAGTTACGGTCACATTATCAGTCAGTTTGATGAAACTAGACTGTCAGTCTGAAGTAGTGACGTAATGACTAACAGTTTGACGGTTTTCATCAAACTTGGTGGTCACACTACCAGTTGGTTTTGTTAAAACAGTTTGATATAACATCTATCCTGATTGGCTAATTCAAATTGTCTATAAAAAGCGCGAAGAATGGGAAACGAAGCTAACTTCTTTAACTTTTGTCATTTGATTCCTTATCATTGATAAAACACCATTGCCATGATGGTCATTTCTAGCAGCTAACCAACGTCTTGACCAAATACGCCTTCTTCTATTCATATTAATTACTTTATGAGTAAGTAATGTTAGACCTAACAAAGCTATCACTTAATTAAAAAAGCAATAATTAACCGAATAACAACACGAATCAACAAATAACAATAGGAATCAACAAACAACAACCAAATCAACAAATAAGAACAACAATATTAATAAATAACAAGCAAATTAGTAATCTAAAATAAACACAAAGAAACCTCTGAACACGCCGTCAAAAACAAAGTAAGTTAGATTTTGATGGCATGAAAACGTAGTGGTGGGGTGTTTTAAGCGTTCATATAATATGTCAATCAGATTTACATTTGCTTCAAATTGACGTCAGGGAGTATCAAGCAAATTATAGCATAAGTTTTGATTCTAGTGACTTGGCAGAAGTTTTATTTTACATCACAATTTTTATAAGCACGGTCATTACGCTGCAATAAACTAAGAAACATAAAACTGCACTGTAGTAATTTAATTTCATTCAATATATAGGTATAAAATAAACAGTTTTCAAAAATGAACTTGTTTAAACAGCAGGTTGAAACGTTAAGAGTTTCAAACTAAATATTTATCTGTCCTATGACTACAACAGGTTCAGGCTCCGGCAAGCTTCAGTGAAGAAAAGGGGGGTTTGGGCGCCAGTAGGACAATGCCACTGCCTGATTCTCTTACTCGCTGATTAGGACCTACGCTAACCAAGCAATCTTCTACCTGCGATGAATTTAAGTCAACAAACGTCGAAGAAATAGAAACAATTTAATCCCAGTAAATTTTGCTATATTTACAATCTAAATAAAATGTGGATATTTATAAAATAAAATAAAAGATTACAAGATAAACCAGTACAAGTACATGCAATAAATGTGTGGTCATAAAACAAATCAAATGGGAAATTGGGAATGATTTCGCTAGTAATAGTTCGTAACCATAAGTTATGATGCAAGATTGGGGCAAGATTTCACCCTGTAAATTTCATAAATAAATTATTGTAATTAGCGGCGCGGTAAGACTAAATAAAAACGTAGTGAATTCGTAATATTCCTACGATAAAATATTAATCTTTAATTTTATATATTTCCTTTTGTTTTTGTTTTCTTTTTTTTTTTAATTATTGAATGTTTCCTGCTCGAGCAAACAACACCAATAAACCAATCACTAAAACGCTCAAGTAGTGTTGGATTTGTTTCACTTAAGACAAGAATATATTAAATTCAATACGGTGTAATCTCAATAATTATCTGTCGAACTAAAATTCATAGAAATTTCCGATATCACTGGAAATCAGCGCGTCATAAAGAAATTGTGAATGATGGTTACTAAAAAACTATTTTACATGTCAGAATAAGCGTAATAAATAATCCCAAACAAAATAAGAAAAATCTAAATAAATAACACGAAAGTGTAGATATTTACAACGCATTTACCTAATTCAAACTATTTTATGATAACAATAAATTTCGTTAAATCTGTTCCCTTATCACAACAAAGTATACGGACGAAAACAATCAAAAATAATTATAATTGGTAAGTACTCAATGTTTTTAACATTAATAGAAAATTAAATTTGTATCTTATCTGAACTTTTGTAGGTTTTTAGACGTATCGGCAAACTACTGAGATTAGCTATCGATGCATCATCGGGTGGAAGACACGATTCCGGTAGACGGGAAGGCCCATTTAATAGTCAACATATGACATGCCAATCAACAATTGCACGTTAGATTCGAACGAATTTCAGCGGTAATGAAGGCACTTGACAGAGGCTAAAGTAATAAAATTAATACACGAAGGTAAAGCAAGAAGTTTCATACCTTAATTTATTTTGAATTTAATAAATTTTTGTTGTGTTCAAATTGCACTGATCCTTATAAAAGTATGACCGACGCATCAATAAAACTACTGCAATCTCGGTCTTAAATTATATTTGATTCCTAGGAGCAACCATTATCCCAACTACTGTGGAGGATCTCAATCAACCAATAATTAATCAATTTTTTGATTTTCTACCCAGGTCCCTACAATTATTGCACACAACTCTTTAGAACTGTCTATCCAATCGAAAACCGAAAAGTGCTTTATCTGCGTGTATTTGCATTAGGAAATTTGAACTGTGGATAACCTCCAGCGATAAATTTGAAAATTTTGCGGCTCGAAAGTGATTTAAAAGTATAAATTTTATATGCAACTATCATGTCACACAATTTGATACAGTTGCATCGACACCTACAGTAATAGGAAAATAAAATAGAAAATAAATGTAATTGAAAATATTATCAAAACGTTACAGGGTGCTTTTAAGTCGATAAATGTGCTACAAAAACTCATTTCAATGTAAAATCTCTGATAGCATACAGTTTCTACGTTGGTTAGTTACGTGGACAATATGTTTCTACGTACGTTTTTGTAAGCCTTAGATGAGTCAATTGTATTATTTATTAAGAACACAATAATTTTGTGACGTTAAGCGAATTTTTTTGTGGTTTTTCCTGTAATAAAATGTTTCGATCAAATAATTAACGTTCCAAATTTATTTTTAAGCGTATATTTTATAGCGTATTTTGCAACATAAAAACTTTCTTGAAAATTCGTAAAAAAATTAACTCGGCAGTTCTTTTTGTTAGTTGTTTTAAGTTGGAAATGTTTTAATTACGTCCACTACAGCGGCAGAAATACTTTCTTTGTCAAATTTATATTCAAGCTGATACATTTTATTATACCACAGTTTTTGTTATCTGTATGTGCTTTTTTTGAATATAAGGCCCACACATTTTTGTTGAATTGCACTTTTTTGTTTCTATGGTAACAATTGGGATTGGTTGGTGAAGAGATTGAAAACTTATATGGAGCAGAAGCGCGTTTTAATTTGGTAAATTAGGAGAGTATCGTACCAAACATTGTCAATAGAAGTTCGGATGTGAATCTTCGGACAGTAAAATTTTATAAGCATAGCAGTTTTGTAATGTCAGTTACTGACAACAAAAATAATCACAACAAAACTAATGCTTTATTAAGTGGCAAATTAATAAAAAAAATATGAGGCATGTTATTGTCAACATTTGTATTTCCATGGCCTTTAAATATGTGTGACATTTCAATTCAAGTTCCTAATTTATATATGCGTTCACCGTTTCTGTAGATTAAGCATGGCATTAAGTACGGCCACATTACGGTGACCAATAATAAACTAAAAAAACATAAATCGTAATTTGATTTCGTTCAACATAAAAAATACAGTTTTCATAAAAATGCACTCGTATAAACAGCAGGATGCTTTTAAGTCAATAAATGCTAGTAGTTCTTTATTAAATATAAATAACTCAAATGCACCGCAAAATTTTATACAATCTACAATTTTGTTCAAAATATAGCGATTTTTCGAAACATTTTCATTAAAAACTCTAAGGATTTTCTATAAGCATTGTCTAGCTGTGTACGAATATCAACATTTCCTACGGTTGCAAAATTTACCGAGCATTTCATGTGTTCTGCAGACGAAACATGTTTTTTTATTTCCTCTTTTAAATGTTTTAAATCTCTGACACCGGATTTGGACTATAGCGAGTCTGACGAGTCTTTAGAAAATAATAAACAAACAAAACAGTAAAATACATTTGATACTTCACAAACACATATCCAGTTAGCTAAATCGTACATTACCTTGCGAAAGTTTCGATGAACATCTTTATTTTTGTCTTTGCTAGTCTGTCGTAAACTTAGTTCTGGCAAAGGACGACCATTTGCCTTGAACTCAACTAATTTTGTAAAATTAAGTTTGTTAGCACTTTTAATTGTTTAATTTTCTGCACTACCGACATTTTCTATTATAGCGCATGCACACGCGAATCAAAAATAGTATTTTTACAAAACAACACAACAACAGTAATATAATAAAATCTAAATGATTAAAAACGCGAAAATCGAATCAAAAATCGAGCGTAGTTGTACACCCTATACGAAGTCAACGTAAACTGCGGGATCCGGCTCATGACCCAAAGTTGATTATTGTTTCGGACGTTCGCGTTTATTCGGGCGCTGCACGTTTTCGAGTTTTCCGGGTAGATCTAATTCAATGAGGACAATTCGCACCGCCAGCCCAAGGTTGAAGAGGATGAATTACGAACGACGGCCGATAAATTTTAAGTTATTGTACTTGCGACTTAATTACCTATTTTAATAAAACACGTAATAATGAATATTTTTTTATATATTGTCAAAATTTTTGGGAGGTCATTAACCAAATGACCATATGAACAAGCCGCCACTGGGACCCTTCAAGTAGTAAGAGAGATAGACAAAATGCATTGAAAAAGGATAACGCTGCATGTTTACGGCCAATTTTTTTGGGCAAACACCGATTGCATTTAACACCTGTCATACCGATAGTTACAATAGAACGTTGTTAATTATAATTAACATAATTACATAATTGATATCATTACGACATTCAATTTGAACACTCATTGTAAAAACAATAATTACATTTATTTCCACGCTATCGAGGATTTCGCCTTGAAAATGCATGATCGTGGCTTTAGTCGCGAGAGTGTAGATAACGACGGCTGGTTCCATTGGGGTAGCTGTGGTAATTCTTATTGGCGATTTTGGTAATTGCAGCTGTGAAAACCCTAAACCTGATGCGAGTAAGGTAAACTAGCGGGCGTGTTTTTCCGAACATGTTTGCAGTGTGAATCGTTTAGCTTCTAAATAAGGACGATACCGGCTTCAATCACGCCTGGTCGCTACTCGCCAGAATGTTCATGGCGAGGGCTGATTTCATCGGGGTAGCTGTGATAATTCTTACTGGCGACAGCGATAACTGCGGCTGTGACAATCCTGGATTTGCTGCATGTGAGGTAAACAAATGGGTGTGAAAAGTGTGTATTGTTTATCTTCTAAATGAGGGCGAAATCTTTCAATTGCCCACTTAACGGCAAGACACTCTTGTCTATTCAGGTGATACCGGCTTTGCGTGTCGTTCAATTTGGCGTTGGCGTGCTAGATGTGTAAGGAGGTCAAAAATTAATTTAAAAAGTAGGAATACTTAAAAAAATATAAATAACTCAAATGCACCGCAAAATTTTATACAATCTACAATTTTATTCAAAATATAGCGATTTTTCGAAACATTTTCATTAAAAACTCTAAGGGATTTTCTATAAGCATTGTCTAGCTGTGTACGAATATCAACATTTCCTACGGTTGCAAAATTCACCGAGCATTTCATGTGTTCTGCAGACGAAGCATGTTTTTTTATTTTCTCTTTTAAATGTTTTAAATCTCTTACACCGGATTTGACCATAGCGAGTCTGACGATTCTTTAGAAAATAATAAACAAACAAAACAGTAAAATACGTTTGATAGTTCACAACCACATATCCAGTTAGCTAAATCGTACATTACCTTGCGAAAGTTTCGATGAACATCTTTATTTTTGTCTTTGCTAGTTTGTCGTAAACTTAGTTCTGGCAAAGGACGACCATTTGCCTTAAACTCAACTAATTTTGTAAAATTAAGTTCGTTAGCACTTTTAGTTGTTTAATTTTCTGCACTACCGACATTTTCTATAATAGCGCATGCACACGCGAACCAAAAATAGTATTTTTACAAAACAACACATCAACAGTAAAAAATATCAATATAAATTCTTAAATTGATTTAAAACACGCAAAAATCGAATCAAAAATCGAGCGTAGATGTATACCCTATTCAAAGCCAACGTAAACTGCGGGACCCGGCTTATGACCCAAAGTTGATTATTGCTTCGGACGTTCGCGTTTATTCGGGCGCTGCACGTTTTTCGAGTTTTTCCGGGTAGATCTAATTCAATGAGGACAATTCGCACCGCCAGCCCAAGGTTGAAGAGAATGAATTACGAACGACGGCCGATAAATTTTAAGTTATTATACTTGCGACTTTTGCGAGTAAATTACCTATTTTAATAAAACACGTAATAATTAATATTTTTTTATATATTGTCAACATTTTTGGAAGGTCATTGACCAATTGACCATATGGACAAGCCGCCACTGTTTATAACTGTCGTTAATTACTCCGGCGGTATGTAAGGTACATCGCCAGACGCGTTTGCGACGGCGGAAAGTTGGTAGCGACTGCTGCGATGATGGTGGTGAATTATTCGCAGCCTTGTGGACGTTTGTAACTTCGACAATGACGGTGTGGGGCAGGTGGTAGACATGGTTGGTTGAAGTAGGATTTAACTGCTTGAATAGTGCATTGGTTTATCCCTTATCTTCTAGCTTGCCCTACGTTGGGCGCCAATTGTTGCCAGATAGTACACGTGCGTTTTAACTGTCCGGCGAAATAACATATACTCGTGTAAATAAGCACCGCTTCCCAGAAATTACTCGTCGAGACGCAAATTTATTATTTAATTTTGCAACGTGTTAAACGTTAACACGAAGGGGCGGCATTGCTTCTACTTCTTACTTTTAACTTTTGTATTTTCTGTTTGTGATTCGTTTTGTTTTCTTACCGTGTAAAAATTCCACAAACAAACTACGCAATCTTAAAGTAAACTACCTTAATCCGTTTTGAAATTAAAATAATTGAGATAACATTTTATCTACTTGTATTGCCAGTCACGAAATGAGTGTTTCCATAAAAGAAAGTGCTAAAATCTATTTAAATAAACGCTATGGGGATGAAAACGTTGCCAAGCAGGTGCTCTGAGTGTTTGAAACAAAATTTATCAACCAACGCAGTTTTTTAGGTGATAGTTTCTTTAATAACCGGATTGCTGTACGCGATAGTCGGATTTAACATTTCTTATACGGGCATAATCGTACCCCAACTTTTGGACGAAAGAAATACTTCGACTATTGAAACAACGTCTACAAAGCTTTCGTGGATTGGTATGTAACCTCTAACGGTAACGTTTAGGTTTAAATGTATACGTTTTCAGTGAGTGCCAATATATTGGGTATGCCTTTGAGCGGTCTTCTCTCGGGTATTGTTGTTGATCGATTTGGAAGAGTGAATACGATGAAATTTTTTTCCGTGCCAAGCGTTACCGGTTGGTTTTTGATAGCTATTGCAAAAACCGCTGATGTCATCATAGTAGGCCAGTTCATAGTAGGTTTTTCGATATGTATACTACTGAGTGTTTAAAAAAGTAGGTACTTAATCGATTGTTTTAGCTTTTCTGATGAATTCGGTTTTCGTGTATATTGCAGAGGTTACTCATCCTAAACTTCGAGGGCTGTTTCTTTCATCAATCGGGTTTTACTTATCAGTGGGTAGGTGTCAAACTTTTCCGATTAGAAAAAAATATTTTTTTTTGCTTAGGTTTATTCGTAATATATCTGCAAGGGCGATATTTTCATTGGCGATGTATAGCGTGGATAATCATATCGTACATCATTGTGGCAACAGGTTTGTTGTTTTTTGTACCGGAAAGTCCGTCTTGGCTTGTTTCGAAAAATCGGATAAAGCAAGCAACCGTGTCACTAATATGGTTTCGGAAAGACGACGATAACGTAGCTATTGACAATTTAATTATAATTGTTTTATATTATACTTTGTAGGTTAAGGTGGCTGTGAAGATTAAAAACCTTGTCGATGAAAATTCGGACAAAATGCAAACACGAAATAATGTGTCCTTTAGTACACTTGCGCAACCGACAGTGATCAAACCTTTTCTCATACTCACAGGTTTGTTCATGTTGCAACAATTCACCGGTGTTGAGGTTATTACGTCAAACATCATTATATTTTTTAGGGTATTAACCGTTGTTAAATAATTTAGTTTGTAAAGCTGTGTTTTAGGAAATGGGTGTTACATACGATCTTTATTTGGTTACAGCGACCATTGCCGTTTTTCGCATAATAATGTCAATCGCATCTCTTTGGATTTCGAAAGTTTTCAACAGACGCACCCAGCTTTTCATCAGTGGTTTAGGAATGACGGCATCTTTGAGTGTATCGGCTCTGACCACTAAGTGGATGCAGCAAAACCTATGCGAAATGTGGATTCCGGTTGTCTCAGTCATAGCGTACTATGTTTTTTCGTGTTGGGGAGTGTTTGTTGTACCTTGCGTGCTCTCGGCCGAATTGTATCCCCTTAACGTCCGAGGATTGATGCAAAGTTTATCAATTTGCGTGTGTTGCGTCATCAATTTCATTGCTTTGTATTATTACAACGCGACGATGAAATTTTTTGGTGGCGTTGTGGGTCTTCAATATTTTTACTCAATCGTGTCTTTGGCTTTAGTTGTTTATACGTTTGTGTTTGTTCCAGAAACACACAAAAAGGAATTGATTGAAGTGGAACAGTATTTTAGGCAACATTCTACGTACTTGTCGGTGTAAAGAGGTATTAAAATGCACTTGTCTGCTATTAAATAGCCGAATCTCATCTACACAACAGCATAATTTTCTTATTATGGAATATCTTATTAATAATATAAATATAATTAAAAATATATAAGGTATTTAAATGACCACGAGTTTGAAATTTATTATCTAATACAAAAATGTTCTACTGTATGCGCACGATCTGGTAACAATTGGTGTCCAACGTGAGGCAAATACCAAATAAGGTATTTCCAACTAAGCAGTTAGACCACCGCGTCAATTACTATACCTACCATAACGAGCTGACTGTTGTGGTCGAAGCTGCAGGCGTCTACAAAAAAATCTGTCACGAGAAAATTTGTAGCAGCAAACACGCTTGCCGATACACCATGCACACCACATGTCCAGCGTTCCCACAGGCGCAATTACCGCATCAAAGAGTACCGTAACTGAAACTAGGCGTTGCCATAGGGGCTCTCATAGCTCAGACGCTACTAAAACACCTCCACATTTAGTACACTAACGAAGCCACCGCCAACAAAAGCACATCGTTAGTTACGTAAAGTTGATATCACGTAACGCTGTAACATGGGGCACAGAAAAATACCGCGGAGCTTCTTCTCTGGCTCGAAATCATTAAAGACAATAAGATCAATTTTGCCAGATTGGCCCTAGCGGACTGACGGATCACCTCTTACGGCACTCCACTCCCACTAAGCTGGATGCCGAACGACTACTATCACCCGGGAAAGAACGGAATCGTGAGTGGAACCATTACCTTACAACTAAACGATTGATCAAACCACACGAACCACCGGTCGATTACTAGTCGTACCCAAGAAGTTATCATCCCGAAGGTGAAAAACTCGTCAAAACCATTGCTCGAAATTAAACGCCAATGTCCAAAACTACGTACGCGAAAACCGACAAAACTACCGCCACGGGAAACTTGATGAGTCCCTACACAATCACCAAAGACACCGGTTACAAACGTTTATTAGTAGTGACAAATATTTTCAGCTTATGGGTGGAAGTCAAAGTAACTACGACGACAACCAAAGACAATGGGAGAATGGACAATTCCGGTTTACCACCCGCAAACTAGTCCGGTAGAAAGAAATCTATTTCGAAGTGCAAACCGCACTCTTATGAAATCGTGCCCTTTCAACTATTTTATTTAACTTGAGGAAGAGAAAGAACCGGAATTACCCCAAGCTAAGCTCTACTTCGGTAACAATTGGCGCCCAACGTGGGGCCAATTAGAAGATAAACTATCTCAAATCAATGCACCACCATAATGACCATACCTAACACTCGCAGCACACGATAACAAGCTCACTGTCGTCGTCGAAACCGCGGACGTCCACAAAACTGCTACTATAACCGTTGTTGCCGTCGTCGTCACAAACACCCAACTTCCCAGTTTCGCCATAAATCTAGCGACCAAAATACCACCATATTTAATACGCTAACGAAGCTACTGCCAACAAAAGCAGTTACGTAGAGCCGATATTACGAGAATGAGCAAGAGTGTTTTGCTGTCACATGAGCCATAGAAAAGTACCGTCTTTGTAGAAGATAAATGATTGACACAGCGAACGGCTCACCGAGCTCTTTTCTGGTTTGATCTCATTAAAAACAAGAAGAACAAAGCACTAACGGACTACCGAATCACCTTTTTCAGCACCCTGCTCTCTCTAAATTGAATGCCGAACGACTACTACCACCTGGGTTAGAACGGAATCGTGTAACAAAACTATTACCTAGAATAGCTTTTGCCCAAATGGCAGTTCCAACCACTTACTTTACCGAACGACAGCAAATAAACACATTGCGGTCAACTTCATACGAATCTGGAAAACCAACAGTTCGATCGAGAGTATGAGAAACCATATCTGCCGACATAATTGGTTTTTAATACAACCACCAAAGACACCGGTTGCAACATCTGTTAGTGGTGAAGAATCTTTTCAACTTGAAGACGACTTTAGCCTAACCATCCCGACGACCAATAAAAGAAAAGTGGTGAACAACATTTTCGAATTCCCCCGAGCACTCATTACCGTCATTACATCAATAGAATGGGACGCCGCATTAAAAGAGTGTCTACAAAGGGCAACTCTAATTAACTAAAATTGGACGAAATAAAAAGTTCAAGATTCCGTTCGCACACCTTGAAGCGATGCCCTGTTCAGAAAACAAATAAGCGAAAATAACCGATCATAAGAACACATATCGGTCGATTGGTGAGAATCTCCATAACCACCAAGGTCACACGTTACAAACGCAACATAAAATGTAGATTAAAAGAACATCACCGAGACGCTAAGTCCAGAGCAGTAGATAAATCAGCAATCGCAGAACATCTACACAAAAAAGGAAAACACATCATCAACTTCGAGGAAGCTAAAGTTCTATCTAGGACTAACAACTACTATCCAAGGATAATCAGAGAATCCTTAGAAATTATGAAAAATAAAACAACTTCAATCGAGAAGATGGTTACCGATTAAGCAACACGTGGAAACTAACTCTTCATAAAAACAAAGAAAACAAATTAGTCGATACCAAACAGAAGATCAACCAACCATCGAAAACCAACCACCCGTCACTGATCGACATCAACCAACCGTAACGGAACATAGGTATATAACGAGGAGCAGAAGACAACAACATCACTCTTTAGAGTAACTTCTGAAGAACCTAACAGCATGGTTAGCGAAACGTCAAGCAGAGAACGTAGGAAGGAAGGACGAACACGGAAGATAATAATCTTAGAACTACAGAAAAATGCCAACAGTTAATTAACTGTTGGCATTTTTCTTAGTTTATACTATTCATACGTGTCAATGTTTTACACGAGATGTCGTAAGACACACATTTTGCTTATAATAATCTTAGTATCTTTTATTGTGTTTGCAATTGTATGAACAAATGTTTAAAACTTTAATTATTTATAAAAATGTGTCAAGCGTTTAATTTTTATCTAAATAATAACTATTACTAACGTTTTCTGTAATTGCATTATGTTTTTATTTTTGTTATTCTGTAATTGGCTATTTTCTGATAAATACTGTAAATAAGTAATCTAAAAAAAAGACAATACAATTCTGGCGAAAACTACCGTATCGTCTCAGTTTTAATATAATTAAGATAAGAATTAATTTCATAATTCATAATTAACGTTTATTACCAGTTACATAATGAGCGCGTGCATAGAAGAAAGTGATAAAACGCTATGGGATGATAACGTTTCCAAGCAGGTAATGTGGGCGTTTTAAACCAATAATTTATTAACCGAGGCATTTTATTTAGGTGTTGGTCTCTTTGATTACTGGATTTCTGTATGTCGTCGTCGGATTTAACATTTCGTACACGGGTATAATCGTACCGCAACTGTTAGACGAAAGAAACACTTCGACTATTGAAACAACCTCTACAAAGCTATCGTGGATCGGTATTTAATCTCTAAAACTGACGTTTAGGTTTAAGTTAATAAGGTTTCAGTTAGTGCCAATATATTGGGTATGCCTTTGAGCGGTCTTCTCTCAGGTGTGGTTGTTGACCGATTTGGAAGAATGAATACTATGAAATTTTTTTCCGTGCCGAGTATTACCGGTTGGTTATTGATAGCCATGGCAAAGACGGCTGATGTCATCATAGTGGGGCAGTTCATAGCAGGTTTTTCCACATGTATATAAAACTGGCTGTTTATTAAGAGTGTACTTAGCCGATTGTTTTAGCTTTTCTGATTAATTCGGTGTTCGTGTACATTGCAGAAGTTACTGATCCGAAACTTAGAGGAATGTTTCTTTCATCAATTGGGCTTTATTTATCACTGGGTGAGTGTCAGATTTTTCCGATTGGAAAAAATTAATTTGTTTGACTTAGGTTTATTCGTAATATACCTGCAAGGGCGGTATTTTCATTGGCGATGTATAGCGTGGATAATTATATCGTATACCATTGTGACAACAGGTTTGTTGTTTTTATACCGGAAAGTCCATCGTGGCTCGTTTCAAAAAACCGGATCAAGCAAGCAACCTTGTCACTACAATGGTTTCGCAACGATGACAACAACGTAGGTATTGGCAACTTGATTATAATTTAGAAACCTATATTGTATTTTATAGGTTAAGGTAGCTGTCAAAATTAATAAACTAGTCGATGAAAACTTGGACAAGATCCAAATGAGCAAAGTGTCGTTTACCACGTTTAAACAACCGACAGTATTAAAACCCTTTCTTATACTCACAGGTTTGTTCACGTTCCAACAGTTCTCTGGTATTGAGGTTATTACAGCAAACATCATCACATTCTTTAGGGTAAGCAGTATACATAGAGCAGAAAAAAACAGTACTTACTTTAATTTTTTAGGAAATGCGCGTTACGTACGATCTCTACGTAATCACGGCAACCATTGCTGCGCTACGCATAATAATGTCAGCAGCATCTCTTTGGATTTCGAAGGTTTTTAACAGACGCACGCAGCTATTCATCAGCGGTTTAGGAATGACGGCATCTTTGAGTTTATCGGCGCTTACAACTGAATGGATGCAACAGAACCAATGCGCAATGTGGATTCCAGTTGCCTCGGTCATTGCGTACTACGTTTTTTCGTGTTTTGGAGTGTTTACTGTTCCTTACGTGCTTTCGGCCGAACTATTTCCTCTTAACGTTCGAGGTCTGATGCAAAGCTTATCAACATGCGTGTGTTACGTAATTAATTTTATCGCTTTATATTATTACAACTCGACAATGATATTTTTCGGCGGCATTGTAGGTCTTCAGTATTTTTACTCAATCGTTTCTATGGCTTTCGTTGTTTACACCTTTGTGTTTATTCCGGAAACGCACAAAAAGGAATTGAACGAAGTCGAACAGCATTTTCGGCACCATTCAACGTATTTAACAGTGTAGATTTTTAATTAACATCATATATATTGTGGTGATGCGATTTGGTGTTTAATAAAATAATTAACATGAGACTCTATTAATTTTTATTCTATGATTAACCTCAGAATCTTGGTTTCATTAATAAAATGCGTGGTTTGTGTCTTTAAAACAAAATTTTAATTCAATTGTGGGAAGAGTTGGCTCGAAACAGTGGCATGTGAGAAGATTTAATTACTCCTTCGTATAGTCTGTAGGTTAATTGATGTCCATCAATACCTTTAACCGGGTAACGATCATTTTCTTAAAATCTTTGAATCTATGTACGGACCTTAAACTCTGAAATTGTCTTTTTGTTAACTTTACACTATATTGTTTGTGTTTTTGTGTTTCTTGCTCTAAATTATATTTCTAAACTTTTCTGTATTCTTTAAAGCATCGTTCCTAATATTAAATTTTGATTCCGGTCAGTTTTCTCATTATCTAACAAAATGTTTATATTATCTGATATGGAACCTAATTGGTTAACACCAAATAGATAATAATTTTGGTAAACTTTTTCCCGTGCTTCTATTTATTGTAAATTGTACATCAAGTAAAGTTTCTGGCCATTTTCTAGACTCAACCATAAGTTTTAAAATCCTACGCGCTGAAGACGTTCAATTTGCCTGTTTGCTCGAGGCATACCAGAAGAAATTATTGTGTGTTCAATCTGTGAATTTAACAAAAATGATTCAAACACTTTTGAGGTAATTATACGTTTACACTATAATCAATAGATGTAGCATTGCTGATGAGGTTGAAGCTCAATTGTGAAATAGAAGATAAATGCGATTGTATTGTTGTAAGTGAGATAGATATAAAATTCCAACCATCTAATACAGCGCATGTCTGAAAATTGTTTTACAAAATAAATTTGTTTATGGTCAACCAGCCAACTTTGTGCTATTTATGATACAGTTTTTTGGCCATAATGTGCCTCTTTATAGACTAATCTTTTTTTGTTACTTTATGTCAATGCCAAACGTAAATGTCAGAATAACTGTGTTGATTTTAACAGTAAAAACTGTCAATTAGAAACACAAGCTAAGGCGACTAGATATACGTCGGTATGATAAATTCTTTCTGCAGTTCATATTTGTATGAGTAAAATCTTACAGTTGACCATCAAATCTTGTATACAACTCGTTCATAACCTCGTTTTAAGGTCTCGCCACAGTTTCTTCTGTAAAAAATAATTTTGACAAAATCTTCTTTCCTGAGATTATCGGTTTGAACATTGCCAGGCACTTCTGGAAAATCTTCTGTTTCTTGTTATTATAGACCGTCATCGTCGTCCCGGTTGCTGTCCTCACCGTTGTCGTCATCACTCGAGTCTTTTAATGGCACTGCATTTTCTTCTATCTCTATATCATCCACGCTGATACTATTTCCAGGTACAACTGTAATCTTCTTTCTCTTTTGTATTTTTGGTTGCTCGTAAGTTCTAGCTTCTTTATACATCTGCAATAAAATTTCTTCCAGTGATTTTCATTTCATGGTTATCTACACTCTGTTTCTTGGGTAAACGTTTCAGAATCTGCTCTGGGTTGAAAGGCACTATTCCAGTGCCAGAAAATTCTAATTTTATATTTTTTTCCATATTAGGCAAATCTTTAAGAGCTCGACACAAGAGAGATGTAAATACTTTTTAGGAAGTGAACCCTTGTATCTCTTCTTCCACTTTTCTATTTGCTTACGCCAGGATATTTTATAGAACGGAAGACGGCGACGTCCAAAGGATGTGTTAAGTAGGTCAAATTTGGAGGAGAAAACAAAATTTGAAATTATTTTTTTCTGCAAGCTTAGACTTCAAATGATAAATGGCTCGCTAAATTGTCTCCTATGAGTTTTTTCCATCTCTTCTTTTGAGAGTATAGTAAAACAATCGTTTGGACAACTAAAATTAAGTTAATTAAACCATCCAGATTTTGTAGTATCATGCAATTATTTAGCAATAAACGCGAATTGTAATGTCCATAATATGCACTATTGGTCAAGAACGAATCCGCACTAGATGCAGAAGTTCAGCACGGTCGTTGGTCTGTAAATTGTTGGCAGGGATTCTAGAAGGGCAATCAGTCCAGTCTTTTTAATAACCAACTAAATGACCACAATTACCTACAGTTTTTAACAGATTCTGTTAGAGGAAGTGCACCTAGAAATTGAACTTTGAGTGAATGTTCGTCAATTTTTAGTGCCAACTACCCTGGTAGATGGATAGGGGGAATAGGCCGGCTAGATCACCGGATTTAACATGCTGATTTTATTTATAGGGTCGAGTAAAAGATATAGTTTTTTTGAACCGACCCACTCACGTGATAACATGATTGGACGAATAAGGGACTGTATGCAAACTATTTAGTAGCTGTACTATATGAAGTTTCGCTAACGCGGGAAAGGATGCTTAAGTGCATCGAAACGATGGACGGCAGTTTGAACATTTAGGACGGCATTAATTAAATTGTTTCAATTGAAATTTGTTTTACGTAAGTATGAATCAGCTCTAACACTTGTTTTTGATTGGTTTCAAAAGATAGAAAGTTGTGGCCGACTGTTTAGGAATTTGTCCTCTATTTAGCTGTGTAAAAAGATACGGTGTTTTAAAAATCTCATGATAATCGCAATAATTGTTGTAATGTCAAACAGCGCCCTCTAGCTGTCACGTCAAAATTTATTCGGATTATCTTTATACAGCTATTATTAAGTAAAGCTCTTTTAAAGAGACCTAGTTTGTTCAATTCTGTTAACTTAACCGAAGTTATTTCCATTTAAATAAAAACTTGTTTGACGTTCCCCACACTACATTTATAAGAAGAAATACTCTAAAAAAATCTGAAATATTGCAGTATTTACTACGGCAAAATTTAAAATATATTTATATTTGCATATTTTACTTGGAGAAAGAACCAATTATAGATCCATAACAGCTTCGCCCTCTAGCGGCCATCTTACAAACTTGAAAATAATTTCCCGCGATTTCTCGTAGCCGATTTACCCATTAAAATTTTTTTTCAATATTGTCAGATTTATAATTCCCGAGATTTAGCCGGCGTCCATTCTTAGTTGGCCACCCGGTACATCCCGACGAACCTCTACACTGTTCATATTGTGTTTAGCCAAGGTAACTGTATACGGGTCATCACTTGACGTTAAAAGGTTTAAAAAACGCAGAAATTTCTTTTGAACTCTCTCCAGCCTTTGTATTTGAATTTTTGGTTCCAAATAGGTGAACAATTTTCTAATTTGGTGCGTACGAATGAAGAATATATTATTACTAAAATTTTAGAGCCCTTAAAATCCTTACAGAAACGTCGACTGTCTATAAGGATACCCAAATCTTTTACAACATCACACCTTTCTAACTGAACAGCATCAATAGCATAATTAGAAGTTATGGATTTTGATTGCCTTAAAAAACGTATTATTAGGAGTTATAGACAGTCAAGTGAAGAACTAATGACCTTATATATTTTTACATTGTCAGCAAACAAGAGAAAAAATAAAAATTTTTTCACCTTGACAATATGTCATTTATAAAGATTAAAATGGTCCTAAATGGGAACCCTGTGGTACACCTGACGGCAGTATTATGGGATATGAATAATTGGAATTTATTTTCACGATTTGAACACGGCTACTCAAATATGATGAAAACCAACTCAATAGAGAACAGGTAACACCAAAGCTTTCAAGTTTGTTTATAAAAATTTTATAGTTAACCCTATCAAAAGCTTTACGAAAATCTGTGTAAATTGCACCCACTTGTGCGCCGTTTTCTAAGCCACCTGTAACTCTGTTTATAAATATGCTCAAATTCGATTTGGTACTACGGCCAGATAAAAAACCATGTTGTTCGAGAGCAAAATATGTCCTGAATATCGGATTTAATTTATGTAGTATTACTGGCGTCAAACATTTTACCTAAATGGGGTAGTAAAGATACAGGACGGTAATTCAAAACATTGAAGACTTCTCCACGCTTAAAAATCAGCTGCACATAAGAAATTTTCCGGTTTCGAGGGAAACAACCTTTGTTTACAGAGGCACAACAAATAATGAATAGCGGAACCACTAACGATTGAGCACAGTTTTTAATAAAGCTTCGGGAATTCCATCCGGGCCAGGAGCTCATTTACAAGTACTAAGTTTGAGAAGTTGACTAAAAATTAATTCTGTGGAAACCTCTATATTTGATAACTTGATATTGGTAGTAGTAGTAGTAGCAGTACGGGTTCTTCCATAACGAGTGCCCTGTGACCTGTTTAACATCGAACTCAGATAGAAATGTTCACTTTTATAGACAACAAATGGAGGAAGCATAGCCCACTTGCTGCAATGTAAAACATTACGGGCGTACAATTTTTTGTAGATTCAATAATTCGCTTCGGATGCTTGCATCCTCTCCTGCAAACTGCTTTGCGGTTTCCGAGATCGTCAACAAAGCAGGTTTCGTCTTAATTCAGGATACACTCGGCGGAAACATTTTCGATAATTGTCTTTAAGTTCGCAAAATACTCGTTAATGACCTCTGAAGATATGGCCGCCCTAGATCTTTTGATATTCTCAGCAACGTCTCTTATGTCGTGTCATAAATGATCTAAACCAATCTACTCCAAGCATATTACCCTTAACCCTTAGTCCTGTTAGCCCTTTTTTATTTAGATATTGTTATATCATAAGACGAATTTCCAATTTATCAAGAGTTACCCCCTTTTTGTTTGTTCCAGCTTGTGAAAGAGGTGTCGTGTTTAAAAGTAAATTTGATATTTTGTTTTGTCCAAACTCAACAGTATGATTACAACCCACAGTTAAATTCTAAACTTGCAGATTGCGTATCTTTTTTAGTTAACATGTTAATTTTGTAAACCTCTTTGTGTATGTAGAAATTGAGAGGGAGACGCACTTCCTGTATGTTGTATTTTATATTTTTAAGTTAGTTTAAAAAACCAATTCGAAACTACTAAGTACTATGTAATCAAACAAGTACAAACCTGTAGCGGATCAAAACTGTTATTGTTAACAATCGTTGAACATTGAACAGTGTGCGTAAGTTATTCACGTATAAACTATCAAAAGTGATTTTTATGCGGGTGATAAAATCATGTTAGTGATAATGTGTAAGGAACAATCCATTATGTAAAAATAAAGAGAACTTACGTTTGACTAAAGTCAAAATAATGCGTGCAAACTTTTCGAGTTTCCCGTATACATGCAAAATAATTTAAAATGCAACATCGTAATAAACTGTTCCTCTTAAAGAAGTCAAGTAACGTCAAAAAGCTTGGAAGTTTTCAAAACATTCAACGTAAACTCGCCACGAAACAGGTTTTTACTGGCTGAAGAAAGTGACAACCCCTCTATCGCCAGTAAAAAACCCTTTTTCCTGGCTAGTAACGTATAATTTACCTTGCTAGTAATGTTAAATACTATTACGTTACTAATTTCGAAATCGGAGAAAAAATCATGTGAGCTTTAGACGTATTGCTTTGGAAACGCACGACACTTATTTTGTTGATTATTTCATTTCAATTTCACGTTTCCGGAACGTTTTGCTGGTGAGATTTCTGATATGAGTGTCTCGCAAGCTATCATTGATGAAGCAGCAAGTGTAGTTGCAAGATTACTGCCCGAAAAATCTTCATCAAGGTATGAAACGAGTACGCGGAGTTCAAAAAGTGGCAAAAGAAAACAACGTGACTGGTGTTACGGAAGACGTTATATTAGCGTATATCAATAAATTGTCCGCCAAATTCAGCCCGAATAATTTATGGTCAAAGTGGTCAATGGTTAAGAGTTGTTTGGCAGTTAGAGAAAACATTGATGTTTGCAGGTTTGTTTCCTTATATTTATTAGTCAGGTTTTTAGTTACATATGTCATTTTCTAGATTTCATAAAGTGGTTGCGTTTTTGAAAAGACGAAATGAACGCTACGTCCCCAAGAAAGCCAAGGTTCTGACGAAAGAGCAAGTGGAAAAGTTTATCATTCAAGCTCCTGACGAGAAGTGGTTACTTGCCAAAGTCATTACCATTTTTGGTATATTTGGATGTTGTCGGTGCGATGAGTTTCTATCCCTCACTGTAAATGACGTGGAGGATTTGGAGAAATATATTGTTGTCACCTTACGAGAGATCAAAAATTTAACGACAAGGAGGTTTACAATAACGGACGATGGGTGTAGCTTTAAACCTTGTGCTCTTTATCGGAAATATAGGCCCTACGACTTCCAAGAAGTAAAGATCTGTGGTTGTTCTTGACGTACCGCAGTGGAAAATGTGTCGCCCTAAATGCAGGTCAACATACTGTAGGCGCAATACCCAAGAAAATTGTTGAATATTTGGAATTAGAAGAACCGGCACTTTATACAGGGCATTCATTTCGACGAACTGGAGCAACGATGGTGGTTGATGCAGGTGGTGATACTTTGTTCTGAAGCGTGCAGGGGATGGAAATCAACACAAACTGCAGAAAGCTACGTAAATGATTCGATTAATAATAAGATTAAAATGACAAAAAGAATGTTTCCACGTGACGAATCCACGCCATCCACTTCTACAGAAAATATATGCGCAAGTACAAGCATGACATCAACATTACTGAAATCGCCACTGCACCATGATATTTAATGTATACGATAGTAATAAAACCCAATTTTCAAATGTTAATAACAAATAAATCACGTTAGAGAGTTTGTCTGTCATTTCAAATTTACCCCAGTCAATAGAGCAAATAATTAGTAAATTTTTGACAAAAATAATAGTAAGATACCGCCTGCGCCATATAATTGTAAATAGTATAAAGTACCTTATAATAATGTTTTATACCGAAAATGAATTGTTATTATATAGTTAATTAACATTTATATGCAAAGAAACGTGTTTTTCTCAACTTTTTTCCTGAGTGAAAAGTGATAAACCAATGTTAATGGTGTAAAAAGAAAGTTATAGAAGATAAAAAATACGAATAAAATGAGCACTAATTGGACTCAATCAAGTAATACTTTTCCAAGTAAAGTCGGAAAAAGTAAAAGATTTGGGTTTTTCTTTTAAAATTTGTAGATTCGTCATTTTTAGAGATGTAAGACAAATCTTTCAAAACATAGGAGGTAATGGTACGTACTTAGTGTGTGCAAAACCCTGCAATTGTCGGGCAATAAGTTTATGCACAACTGCGATTTAAATTTTTTAGCAATATATTCAATCGAGGCTGAATGTCGTGTGATAATCCAATTGTCAGAAATAAAAAAATATTGTAAAGTTGAAATAAAGGAACAAAACGTATATTCTCATTTTTTGATAAAATGATATTTAACACCCAAAAAATGCATGCAAAGATGACTGAAAATGACCGAGTGTGAGCATACGGCGGAGTAGTAGAGGTACCTGCCCGCTAGCGCTTTTTGAGGAGATTGAGATTTATATAAGCGCGCTGCGGACAGGTACTCCCACTACTTCTCCGTTTTCTCTCATTCGGTCATTTTTAGTCATCTACATGCATTTTTTGCGTATGAAATATCATTTTATCAAAAAATCCGGATATACGTTTTGTTTCTTTCTACTTCACATATTTTTTTTCTATTTCTGACAATCGGACGACCACACAAGCATTCAGCTTCGATTGAATATATTGCTTTAAAAAATTTAAATCTCAATTGTGCATAAACTAATTGTTCTACAATTGCAGGGTTTGGCATACATTAAGTACGTATCATTACCTCCTGAAATATTTATTCTGCATCTCAAAAAATGACGGAGCTACGAATTTTAAAAGAAAAACCCAAATATTTTACTTTTTCTGATTTTTCTCAGAAAGTTATTACCTGGTCAAGTAGAATTGGTACTCATTTTCTTCGTATTCTTATCTTCTACAACTTTTCTTTTTACACCATTAACATTGGTTCACTACAAGGTACTTTATACTATTTACAATTACATGGCGTAGGTGGTATCCTACTATTATTTTTGTCAAAAATATATCTCTATTTACTGGACTAATTACATATAATAAGGTAAAATATGAGCACGTGTGTAAAATTTTACAGGCTAGCCAGTTATATTTTACAAGTTAGTAGCTAGTTAAGAGGCATTTTCAAGATAACTATAGTGAGTTGATAAGCTCCTGTTTACAAGTGAGGAACAAATAAAATACTATTACAATCACAATCACAAACATAATAGGTATATTTAGTTTTTAAAACGTACGTCAATTTTCGTTAGAGCTTTTTCCTGTGTGTTTTTAATACAAATATAAAATATGGAAGGTGATCAGTACCTACAGTACTCCATGGTCAACAAGAAAAACATGTTGTTCCTGAGAATCAACACTTTGGTATCCGGACCTGGTCATCAAGACCCTCCCGGATAAGAAATGTACAACACAATTTTACAAAACACAATCACACACTAATATAAGGCACACAACAAATATTCTACAAATTAATGTTGAGGGGTTGAGTAAAGTCAAATCAGATTTCTTGTCTAACCTTTGTTTCAGGAATAGGGTCGATATTTTACTTTTATAGGAAACACACTGTGGAGATGAGACAATTATACTCAATAAAGGTATAGTAAAAGGTTTTCAATTTATTGAGAGCCCGATTCATGGAATAGTAACAACCTACGTCAAAGAAAAATATTCAATTCCAAAATATACAAAAAGTATAATTTCTGGATTTTCGTTATAACTACTAAAATAGGAGAAACTTTTAATGTCGTTTTCCTCATCCATGTGTATATGTTGGTGACTTTAATTGTCATAACACATTATGGGGTTACAAAGACAACGATATCAATGGAATAACGTTACAAACATGGATGGAATTTCAAAACATATATTCAGTATACGATCCAAAAGACAACAAAACATTTTACTCTGGGTCGATGGCAAAACGATTACAGCCGGGACCTGTGTTTAGTATCAAAATGGATCGTGACATGGTTTTACATTGGAATCAACACGCATGGTATTAAATGATTTTCCGAAAGTTTTTTTTTTTTATTAATAATTTTAATTTTTTTTTTTTTTTTTTTTTTTTTCTCAAAAAAACTGCCAACTTAACAAAAACTTACCAATTTGGAATGACATTGACAACCCACCCGCTAAAAGACTTAAATCTCAAAGTCCTATATGAATGCAAGACTACTTAAGTACGTCTGAAGTTGAAGAGTGGAAAAAATTATAGTCTGGAGTTGATATTTTTAATAAACATCTCATTGATGATCTAACAATAGAAGTCCCGGGCTTTGATAAAAAAAAAATTTGGTCAAAAGTAAATCGCATAAGAAATAAAAATGCAACTCTATGTTGTTCCAAGTTGTGACTGTGGAAACGAACCGGAGACCGTTACACATATTGTAGAGGATTGTCAATTAACGAAATTTAAAGGAGCGTTTCCAAACATTCATAATTTAACGGATGATGGCTTACGAATCTGAAGGACATCTGAAGTTTAGCAATGTTTTGTATTCTTGTCTTGATTATCTGTTTTTTTATTATTTTGTTTTGCTATTTCTTTAACCTACTATTTTTTTCGTCATTGTCGTGAGTGGCGCTTGGACCGGTCCATTATATGTCGTCATGCAATGGCTGTGCTGTTACATGTTATGTTCTTATTTACCTTCTATACTTACATATGAATACTTAAGGTGGGTAAGGGTTGGCATGTTTAGGTTTTAGTGGTGTTCCTAAACCTTGAAGCAAATGCTTTGCCAACACGAACCAATCCACTATTGCATACGGTTTCGGCACCACGCTACAGATTTATACTGATCTTCTGGGGAATAAAACTTACATCACAATACAATATGTAAAATGTACCATACGAATAAATAAATAAATCACAAACACCACGTATATACGAGTATTCTCCCCACAAGGGATGCCAAAAAGGCTTGTGGTCTTTCAAAAACAGTTTTTATATACTGACATTTGTATAAATCATCAAAAACTAAACGTATGCAACCAAATTATTTAACAAACGCCACGCAGCGTACAATAGCGTAAAAGACAAAAATTGTAGTTTTCGGGGACAAACTAAGTTCGTCGGTTTCTCGTTCGGTGATACTACCGTTAGTTTAGTTATTAGTTTAACCACTACTACTTTGAAATGGCGTTTTTTAAACGTAGCCTTACACGGTTTCTCTTGAGTGAGTTCTATTAGTATGTCTAGACAATGAACTTTTTGTGTAACACCTGTAGTCGCACTTATCGCAGCCGAAAGGCCGCTCTCTTGAGTGTTTGTACATGTGTTTAGTCAAATCACTTTTTGTGTAACACCTGTAGTCGCACTTTTCACAGCTGAAAGGCCACTCTCCTGAGTGTTTGTACATGTGGATTTTCAAGCTAACTTTACGATTACAGCAAAAATCACAAAAATTACACTTAAATGGTTTTTCTTGAGTGTGTGTTCTATTGTGCACAATCAAATCACTTTTTTGGTAACACCTGTAGTCGCACTTATCACAGCTGAAAGGCCGTTCTCCTGAGTGTTTGTACATGTGGGTTTTCAAGCTATCTGCACGATTACAGCAAAAATCACAAACATTACACTTAAAAGGTTTTTCTTGAGTGTGTGTTTTATTGTGCCTAGACAAAGAACTTTTTATGTAACACCTGTAATCGCACTTATTACAGCTGAAAGGTCTTTCCCCTGAGTGTCGGTACATGTGGTTTTTCAAGCTAACTGCACGATTACAGCAAAAATCACAAGCATTACACTTAAATGGTTTTTCTTGAGTGTGTGTCCTATTGTGTTGAATCAAAACACTTTTTTTGTAACACCTGTACTCACACTTATCACAGCTCAAAAGCCTTTCTTCAGAGGGTTTACACAAACGCCTTCTCAAATTTTTAGATTTGTTACGAATACAGTTGCAATTTAACAGTTTCTTAAAGGTTAACACATGAAACTCTGAAGTTGTCCGGCTTTTAGACAGATAACCGCAATCGTAACAAAGACTTTTCTTCTAATGTAACATTAAAGTGTACCTCTTCATGGCTTCGTAATGAGGAATTATCAAATGTAGTATAACTACACAGATTGCATTTTAATAAATGAGTAAATATGTGATTGGTTAATATTTGTTTATCGCTTGTAGCGTAGTTACATTGGTAGCAGTAGTACAACATATCTGATGCTGTAAATCCTTCCAAGCACGTGAATATGTCACACTCTTCTTTAACAATGTTTTCATTTTCATTTTTAATCTCAACCTGACAGACTCTTCTTTAATTTTTTTCAAATAATTTTTTTCATTAACAAGTAAAGAAGAGTTTGTCAGAAATGATTGTTCAAGGTTTACATTTTCTAAAAAGTTTTCGTTTAGCTTTAATGTTTGGTGCTCTTCATCAATCTTGAGCTTACATTCGTTGCACACAAGTGGGTTTTCATCAATGGTCAATTCCTACAATGTAATTTTAGTGTATAAATAATTTAGTAGGATAAGATACTTACTGCTTTTATGGGAAACGTCGACAATGTAGGAAGTTGCACTGAATCGTAGCATAGGGGACGTAGTGGTGCTTCTTCTATTATATTTTTAAAACAAATTTGACATTCTATTGTGGTATCTGCCATTATTAATTCACTAATTATTTTTCTAATAATATTGATGCTTATTCAAGAAGACATGAATCAAGTACAAATTTCGTAGTGTTTGTTGTACCTACAAATATATAATACTTGCTTACTTATCTGTGTATAGGATGGTTCAGAAAATGTATATGTGTTGATTGAAGAAATTTGCGTAGGCTTTGGGCTCTTGGGTACTAAGCGTGAATATAATTGAACGTTTAATATTTATCCCAATAAATAGTTTATTGTTGCTATGAAGTAATGGTTGCTATATTAAGAGGGATACGACGCTAAAAAATTACATGCATTTCGTGTGTTACAAGAATCTCTCTAAATAGTTTATTACTGCACCTTTTTAATAAATGATGGCTAGTTTTATAGATAAAGGACAGCTTAACAAATTGGCTTGATTGATTATTAAATCACAGTTAAAAGGAATTGTTAAAAAAAGATCAAATTGAAAGTTTTTGTGTAAGTTTGAAGGCGCATAAGTCGATTGTTATACCACCAATTTAAAATGGCCAAAGCCAATTTCCAGGTCGAAGTATAAATAATACGTGAGTCTAATTTAAGTAAAATCAGTTTGCAAATAAGTTAGATACAATTAATGCCGTAACACTCTATAAGCAATAATTTTATATTTCGAGCTGATAGTCTACATCCCCACTATACCTTAGCAGTTGCCGCTGCTCGAGTTGGGAATCCCATTATTCGAATTCGAACGCGTACGGTTTCAATTGACTTTATATATTATATAAAATATCTCTGCACGTTATAATTTTTTTAATTGGTTTAACTGTGTTGTCGTATTTAGTATGGGGAAAGGCGAGACAACCGCGATAAGACATTCAAAAAGAAAAAATAAGGGCAATGCTAAAACCTGAAGCTGCTCGTCAAAAATTACCGAGAAATTTATACAGAGCATATTAGACGAATGTATAGATAGGAGTACTACCATTGCCGTAAGTACTCGTCACATCTAATTGAAAGACGTTACTTATCAAATGAATATATTGTTTTTTGTCTATTGCATGTTTCCATTTGCGGTAGGAAACGTTGTAGTACTCTATTTTCAGCTTGTTCATTTGTCCATGATGAAGTTCGCGATATTTCTTCAAATAATTTTGAGAATTGAGTACAGTATAAAATACAGTATAAAATAAATATCAACTTTATGCTTTTTTCAAAATAAGATAAAACATCTGTAGTAACTCGTATAAAATATTTGCATTGTAACGAATGTGATAATTGTGGAAGTATGAAAACGAGGCCCGGCAATATTATAAATAATAATAAATATTTTACGGTGATTAAAACAACTAAAAATATAGAATAATTTAGTTATTTTAATCACCGTAAAATATTTAACATATACTACATACAACTTATTAATTATTTTAAAATTATAAATAATATTTTATACTTCCGCAATTATGCGATTTGTTACTGGTTACATAGATAGCTATTATTTAGGGTCCAGTACAGGAATTAGCATACAAACCACCAAACACGAGGAGAATGTCAGTTGATATCGTTGGGACAACAAACTCTGATAGACCCGGCCCATCAAAGGTTGCAAAATCTCAAATGAAATATATAATTATTTTAAATATATTTAATTTGTAGGAGGCAGAAGGAAATCGCTCTACAGATCATATTAATAATGTAATTTCTATTGATGGAAAACGGTTAATTGACATTCAGCACTTTTGGGAACAAATTCAAAATATCAATACGCATGCTCCTCATTTTGGTTGTTCAATCAACAATATACACTTTACGAAAGAGCTTAGAAACGGTTTAACTTCAACATTCCTAATGAAGTGTGACATGTGTAACTCAAAATTTTACCTACAGACAAACAAAACGATAGTTTAAATACACATTCTGTTGAAGGTGCAATGAGTGTAGGTATTGGGTACTCCAATATGCATGAATTGTTTTCGGTTATGGATGTACCATATATGAATGACAAGCTTTATACCAAATGCCACGATACTGTTTGCGACACATGGCAAGAAACTGCTAGCGAGGTAATGAGAGAGGCTGCGCAAGAAGAACGTGAACATGCTATTTCAATCGGACAGCTAGATAATAATGGTGTACCTCTTGTAACAGTTGTAGCTGACGGTTGCTGGTCGAAACGTTCTTATAGAACAAATTACAACGCTTCTTCGGGAGCAGCTGCAATTGTTGGCCAGCACACTCGGAAGGTTCTTTTATTGGAGTGAAAAATAAATTTTGCTCAATTTGCAGTGGGTATCAGAGATGTGACAAGAGTATACCTGAACATACTTGCTACAAAAATTTTATTGGAAGTTCTACAAGTATGGAAGCGCAAAGTATAGTAGAGGGTTTCAGGGCGAGTGAAGACATGTATGGTATTCGATATTGGAAAATGATTGCAGATGGAGATAGTTCTACCTATAAAAGAATTCTTGAATCGCGACCTTACAAAGATTTAACTGTGGAGAAAGTAGAATGTCGAAATCATTTATTACGTAATTACTGTAATAAACTAAAAGCTTTATCCACAGAAACTCGATTTTTAATTAAACTTAGAAAATTATTAGGTAGGTGTGCATAAGTAGGTAGAGATGCATGGTTTATAAAATAATGAAAAACCATTATACAACACAGGTTTAAATTAATGAAACGTGTACCTACAGAGTTCTACCACTTTATATATTTTCTAATTTTCGGATTACTCACCGTTATCTAAATAATTTTTGTTTATATGGTACCAAAATGAAATTACTACAACACAGTCTTTTAATAATTGTCTCCTAGGGATTGTTATCTTTAATTTTTCCAGGTAAAAATATTTTACGCCTACGAACAGCAGTAGTGTCGGCAATTGCATTTAGAAAGCAGAACAAAAATCCGGAGTCGGTAGTACTGCTTAAAAAGATATTGACAATAGTTTTTATCACGTTTTTGGCTCACATGATAATTGTGCAAGATACTTTTGTAAAGAGGCTCAGAAGACATTAAGTACATCGAAGAAATAAAAAGCAATCTTGAATTTTATAATAAATTACATCAAATAATTTCAAACATATCCAATCATGCAAGGAGCTTAATCGAAGACGTCGATAGTAACGTTGTTGAACAGTTTAATTCTATTATTGCAAAATTTGTCGGTGGGAAAAGAATAAATTTTTCAAGACGTCGATCATACATTGGCAGATGTAATGCAGCAGTTGTTTCTTTTAATTCAAGCGGATGTCATTATGACTTTTACAAAAATTACATGGAGTTAGCCCCGGTAAAATTTTAAAACGTTACGAACAACAAAAGCAACATCGAAAAAAATTGATGAACAAAATTAAAGCCTCTAATAAACTTAGAAAACGACTTTTTCTTGAAAGTAAAACGTATGTAGCACAAGCTGACGACAAGGACTATGGAGAAAATTGTTCAAAACCAGATTTAGATTTAAGTGTTTTTGAAGCCGAAAACAAAAGTTTTTAAAAAATTTAAAGCGTAGTGACCAAGAACGAGCTGAACTACAAAAAATACAATTGCTCAAGCTGAAAGTGGGTACTGGTTGGAAGAACGTAGAAAACTTTTAACAGCATCGTATTTTCATGCCGTATGCACAAGAAGAGCTACGACACAATGTGGATCGTTGGTAAAATCAATACTATATTCAAGTCAGTTGAACGTACCAGCAACAAATCACGGCAAAAATTTGAAAAAAGCTCTTGGGCAACTGCAAATGCAGGAAAACGTGTTTATTGAGGAGTGTGGTTTATTTACTGATAAAGACATTTCATTTTTAGGTAATTGGTATTTTTAAGACGCATAATATCTACGATCGCTTTTCAAAATAAATTAAATCAAAATACAGAGTGGTCAAAATAAAAAACCCCGTGTGAATAAAAAGGGTAAATACTTACAAGTAATATTATATGTTTATTCGACGTCAACTACCATTAGAGAGCTGTGATTATAAACGTCAAAATTGTTAATAATCCGTCACATTGTGACACGCGTCGTGAGCAATTTATTGCTGCTGAAAAAGCATAGTAACCACATGTGGCTATGCAAGTACTTCCAAATAATATTTTTATGGGAAGAAGTTGAATAAAATTTAAAACTGAATCGTGTGTTACAGAGGGAACTAGTTCTACGACAAAATAGCATATGATATTCGTTTATAATGTAGGATTACGGCATTTGTAAAATTATTATATTTGCTTCGCTCATACGATAAAGTTCACTCATGCCATAATCTCTTACATTATAAACTAATTACATAATATACTATTACATTTATATAGTAGATGCAGAATACCTAGATGAATAAAAACCTACTAAACTTCTAACAGTTTACAAAATATGTTGAAAGTGTTTACTATGTGTAAACTACAATCCATATGTCAGTTCATCTGAACATGTTTTCGAAATGGTGTCTTTTACTTTGGCCACTATGTATAAATTGATATTCATGTTTAGCCGATACGTATTCATTTATCAAATACTTGGCCTGTTTAATTCTGTAGTAGATCTACAAAGGCGATCACAGAACAAGAGTAGGTGACTAAAAACAATTACTAGTTCTCTTTTTAGGTGCTACTCCAGATGGTGTCGTTGGAAATGACTTAATTGTGGAAGTCAAATGTCCATATTCTTGCTATAAAATGAATGTTGATGAAGCTATTAGAAAGAAAAAATTAAGTTTTGGACATATAAAAACCACGAATATGTTATAAATACACATCATAAGTGGTACTTTCAAATCCAGGGCCAGCTGCATATTACCGGACGCAAAGGCTGCATATTTGGAGTATGGACGGGTAGTGAATTGTCCATGAAAGTTGCGTATATTTTAAAGAGAAATGATTTTTGGGAAAAAATATGCGTCTGAAGTTGTGCAATTTTATATTGACTGTATTTTACCTGAACTGATTGATCCAAGACATACGAGACATTTGCCAATTCGTGAACCAGATTATTTAAAAATCGCAAAATAGAAAAAGAAAATCAACCAAAAATGTGTAATTGTTGATAATTTTTTGTCCTATACAAACCGCCGAAAAGTCTGAGCAAAATAACTCATGGGTGATAATACAAACTAAATGACAAAAATCCTATAAAATATCTTTTGAACTCTATTTTTCCAATTTAGCAGCGTTATTTAATTTTTGTGAAAATTTGATGTAACACTAATCATGACAAATGTGTAAACTTGGCCTTTGCATTAAACCACTTGTTATTGTTGCGATGCAACGGAAAAAAATTATTCAAAAAATGTATTTCAAAAATAAATATAGTGTTCATTTTGAGTTTACCAAAAAAATTATAGGAACTTTGAGCATTATTTTTCGCTATAAATCGAGTTTTTTGTTCACGATTTCGGATCTGGTGATTCATTTCGATGGACTATTAGACGTTATGGCCAAACCTGTCAGAATAAAAGCTAAAAATTTGTAATCAGAGATTTCGCATATTGATTTACCAAACACAACTTCCGCTTATACAGAAAGTTGATGTCATCTTTGTTATTTTGAATGGGACACCCGGAATATGTTTGACTTTTTCAATTGCTGACTTAATTCTACATAAGTTTTAATAACAAAGTGCTATACCCAACTGCAATCGTTTTGAGATAATAAACAAAAAATATTAAAATTTAATGCCACTTAAAAACTCTAATGATTCAGCAATAAATTGTAATTCTTAGGTTTTACCTTGATGTTTTATTACTCTAAGATGGCTCTATGACATCCTTGAGAAAAAATTAATTTTTATGCAGGGTGAAAGAAAATTGACGGTAAATTTGGAAAATGAAAATTGGTAATAACTTTGTTTTCTTAAATAGCAATTATTTTTTCTCACTCTGTAGTATTCTATTTTAAATTTAGAAAATAATTTCTTAACATATCCCTATACCCAAGTTTGCTAAGAGTAAGCGTCAAACTTGGGTATAGGGATATGTTAGAATTTTTTTAAATTGAGCAAAGAATTTTACAGGGCGAGAATAAAAGGTGGTTGCTATTTAAAAACAAAGTTATTGCCATTTTCATTTCCCAAATTACCATCAATTTCTTTCATCCTGTAAAAAATATGCAAATTTTTACAAGGATATTATAGAGCCGTCTTAGAGAAATAAAATTATACGGTAAAATTAAAAAATTACTATTCATTACTGAATTACTAGAGTTTCTAAGTTACAGTAAAACCTCAATATTTTTTATGAAATATTTATTATCTCCTAAACCATTGCAGTTAGATATAGCATATTGTTATTAAAACTTATGTAGAATTTAATCAGCAATTCGAAAAGTCAAACATATACTGGGTGTCCTATTTAAAATAACAATGACGTCAACTTCCAGTATAACCGGAAGTTGCAAAAAGTCATACATATTTTCATTTGATAGATCAATACCCGAAACTCCTAATTACAAATTTTCAGCTTTATTTTGACAAGTTTTGCCATACATCTAATAGTCCGTTGAAAAGGATCACCCTGTATTTAAGAAAAATGGAGATAGCGTGCTTGTTGGGAGCTATAGTCCATGTTAATAAATTTTTAATTTTATTTCTTTTGCTTAGACCTTTAGAATTATTGTTTCTTATGTATCAATTGCCTGCTGTTAGAATCTTTTTATTTTTCATTAGGTATAACCAACGTATAATTTTTCAATACATGACTTTATCAACCATTTACTTAAATGATAATGTGTATAATGCTAATTATAAATAAGATATATTTTATTTTTCTAATATAATTTTGTCAACAAACTTATGGTTTGCATCATGAAAAATCCTAAAGTACAGCTGGAAATATTCTAGTCGTCGATTATGGAAAAGTGTAACATAATAGCATTCACCGTATTAACCGGGCGCAGCCGCTTACGTCGACACGGCTTACTATACCCCTGATTCTGCTATTCCCCTGATCGGAAATAGGTAGGGAGAAACAAACGTTCACCGTGGCCGATTTTCAACCGACCGAGTTTCGTATCCCTCTTAAGAAATGTGATACTTTACTTAATGATTCGTAATAAAAAATATACCTATACCATTTCCGATGAGTGTCCGAAAAAGTATATTTATTTTAATCGAAAACTAAGGATAGTGATTATGATTCTTCAATAACATTTTTAACGGAGTATTTCACGAAACGCTGTACTGCAATTGCAGACTAGTGCTTTTGTCGTGTCTAGTATTTTATAAATAGACAAATCGGTTATAATTAATATACTTAATTGAAACAAGCACATAAAATTCCAAAAACTTCAGGTGATCGACTCACCGAAATTTTAAATAAATTATCTACTCTGGACACAATCTCAAAAGATATGCAAGAGGTAAAACATACCTTGTCTACATTTAATGACACCACTAACAAAAAATACAGCAGACAAAATCTCTAGAAAATCATTATCAATAGCTTTCCAGAATCTGAAAATAGTAAAATTGATTTAGCAAATGCAGTTTTAGAAACATTAAATGAAAAATTAAGTTTAAATCTGTCACTGCTACACATTGTTGACGCTTTCCGCATCGGAAAGAATACAATTAAAGTTGTCCGATAGCATCATTTTCAAACACTATAACTAAAGATATGGTCTTTACAAAGACAAAGAATCTGAAAGGTACTAAAATTTTTATAAATATTAACCTAACTAAATCCGAATACAAAAAAGCGTTGGCTTAAGTTAAGAAACTACGTGAACAAGGTGTTATTCCAAAATTGTACTAACCAGGTTTCAATGAAAAAAGACCGAGGGAATCGTCAGACAATTCACGTTCCACCGTTAGGCAACTTCCAAAGATGTTTAAGTCCACCTTAATAAATCAGCAACCAGATACCAACACGACTCGAATTCTTTTGAGGTGAATTTTTTAGGTACAACCTAATTAAGCTTATAATTATGCCGCAAAATTATTAAGGCCGCAACGCAAAGTTGGTACTATTTATATAATTAAATAATTCAAACCAATTATGTTTATTAAAGACAAAGACAAAACAATGATGTCAGATAATAAAAACCATACATAATAACACGACTGCACTTCCGGTACGATTGAGTTCACTCATTATGTTAAGTCAAAACATAGATAAACTGCGTTCAATCAGGTGTTTGCAAATATGACAGGTCATATCAAGTCCAGGTGTATAATAAATAAAATTTAAGTTGGAGTAAAGCGTACGAACAGCCTTAAAATGAATATAGGTACATGCCATAAATGCAAGTATTACTATTTTGCAGAAATTTCTCAGAATACGTAATCTTTTACCTGCATTCTGCATGGTTGCGTTTAACTTGTTGTGTGTGTACAACCCTTTTTGTTAAATACACAAATACTAATACCTAATCCTTTTCAAAACAATATTAGAAGATTTGAACGTAGGTAGTTTTTACCATTGACTCCTTCAATTAACAATTGTTTTCTCTGTGACAAGAATGTATCATTGTGAACATTTAAGAAAGATGTTTGACGTGAAAATTTCTCTTCAATAGTTTGTAATGAAATTACTGTGTATGATGAATGCATAAATCACTGCAAATAGCAAATTCAAGTTGCAACTATACATTTTCTAACTTATTCAAAATTAGCAGTTTATTAAGCTTGTATTACATTATACTTTTTCGTCTAGAAACTTTGACAAGTTTGTAAACTTGATGAACTTGACAAAACTTTGATAATGTAATACGGAAACTCCGTCAAGTTTTGAAACTATAGAAGCGGACCAAGTTTCATCAAAGTTTACTTACTAGACTTGCGCTGGATCGAATTTAAGAGCTACCAACACTTACTCATAAACTAGTTACTTATGTGTTTTTTGATGTTTGTTTATTTCTACTATGTTAGCTTCTACGGTTATAGCGTTAAAACACGGAGTTTTTTTAATTTTATTTAGGAGGGTCTTTTACAACGCACGTTACAATTACAGTCAAAATATTGTTTATTTTTCTTAAATTGGTAATTACTTGTTAACACTTCTATAGAGTTTGCGCAATAAAATTATAAAAATCACACGAACAAAGTTGGAAGGGATTTCTAGTTTAGTATCCCGTCTAGTTTACAAACTTGTCAAAGTTTTCTAGACGAAAAGAGTATAATGTAATACATGCTTTAAAATCACTGTCAGGCTATATTTTTAATTTTTTGTTTTCTTAATTCTTGTGTCGTGAATAACCAGAATACAAAGTAAGGTAAGTAATTCAGTAATTGTACAAATTTTATTTTAATTTAACAACCATGACGGAAAACTCACGATCAAAGTGGTTGGACTAAACTTAAAAAAGAAAAGCAAGGCGTTAAAACATGTTTATATTTTGTTTCTACATTTAAATCGATTATTAAATTACCGGAGTATAGGCAACCAAATTGTCAAGTGTAAATGTTTATAACTTTATTTCAATTATCATAAACTCTTGACCCCGAACAATCGAAATTGTTAGAAAATTTGTAGTATAATGGTTTTCAAAAGCGTTAAAAGTCGCGATGCGAATGCATCGTATTCGTTAGTTATAGTTTTTTAAAATTAAACGAATTTCCCGGTAGCTGATAGCGTCGGAAGTTTCCGAGGGCCAATCCATTAAAGTAAAATAATAATACGTATTAAAAGGAATTCAGCTTATCAGCATTCCGATAATTTTCAAACTAGGAACCGTTCGCGGATATTGGCTCCTGTCAACATTTTGGTTATTTATGGAATTGGAACCTCATTGTTATTTCTTCGTTTCGGAAGCGCAAGTATCTACGCTTCTCTTTGGCGTCTTGGCCGCCGTATCTTCAAGTTACTGATAAGGTCAGATGTTTGATTATTTTACTTTGTACGCTTGACAAAAATAACGTACCAACTATATTCCGCGTTTATCATCTCCGTTATCACCGCAAATTAGTTATATGCATCAACATGTACATAAATATAGCATAAAAGAATTTTTAGTTGTAACGGGCGTGCATTTTAGATAATTTTCTCCCCACATTTTTTTGTTTTCTTTTACGTATGGTCGCATACAATAATTTTAGAAACGTTCGTACAACAGTAGCCAAGTCAATAGAATAAGAAATTAAATTTGAGTTCAAAATAAAAAAAATAAAATAAATAGAGATTGAGAAAACTAAGCTAAGCATAAAAAAAAGGAAATCTAATTAAAATTAACTAACGAACTAACCTAAAATTAAGCTTATTTACTAATTAATAAACTAACGACTAAAAACATATACAAAAAGATACCTATTCTGGTTACCGTTGTTTCAAACTTTTATTAATTTCACTTCCACCCTTTATGACAATTTTGTACCAAAAGCAATAAGAATCATTATCAATTTGCATAGCCAATAATTATCATAATTTTTTATTTGAATTTTGTTTTCGACAAATTTGGTAAAAGTTTATATATTGTTTTTGTATGAGTTCTTTTGATTGTATAATAAACCAGTCACAATTTATTTACCTTTTTTGTTCATAACTTTCTTTTTGTCCTTACCAACTTTCCTGGCGTCCTAGAAGGTCTAACTAGGCCGTTAATTAATAAAACAAAAGTAATAGACCAGGCGCCCACCTAACAACTAATAATCTTATTCAATTCTATCCACGGCCTCAGCCAAGAGTTAGTCGAGGTACGTGCCCTTCCAACAGGACACAAGGAAAGTGCACCGTGGATGATCCTCTTTTCCTTCGAAAATTATTTTCCACGTTACAGCGTGAAGAGGAAAAGAAAAAATTGCCAAAAATTGATAAATATTTTGTGGAACAGGTGGATTCATCAGGCGAAGGAATTAAAACTGTAGGGACATCTGCAATAGAGGAATCTCAAGAAGCGGTTCAAATAGCTCATACAGCATCTACAGCGGCTACAGAAGCTGCATATGACTCTATAATTTCTGCAGAAACTTCTGTAGTTTTGGTGAATTGTAAGACTGTCGAAACACAAAATTCAAGTCAACACAAAAATTTGAAATTTGATGTAGGCCAATGGAACAATCTTTCTGAAGAAGAAATAAATGTTTGGATACAAAGAGGCCCGGACCAATGCCAAAATTGGACAATGTCCTTTGAAAAATCAAGACGGGATTTTCCTAATCAAACAAGATATTGTTCCAGTGGACTCTTTTACAGCGAGAAACCAAATGGGAAAAAATCAGAAGAGAATGGTTGCTTTATTCCCCTTTTAATGGCGAGGTTTATTGCTTCGTATGCAAACTACTTTGTTCATCGTCTACGAGTTTGGTCAATGAAGGTTTTGACGACTGGCGAAATCCTATGCAATTTAAATCTCATGAGAATTCAAATGATCATTAAATGGCACTGTTTGCTTATTTGAAAAGAAAGTTGTTTCATTACGTAACAGAACAACCATTTGCTACATACTCAGGGCTATAGCAGATACACATTTTCCCGGATGCCGTATAACTGCACAAAAAGATTAAAGGAGATGGGAATAAAGAAGTATAATGCTGCTGCGAAAGAAGTTCTCAGTGACAAAATATGAGACGTCGTCTGGAATTTGCAAGGCGATATGTGAACGAACCTTTGGAATTTTGGAATCGAGTGATTTTTAGCGACGAAAAAACGTTCAATAGCCGCAACGATGGACCACTAAAAGTTTTTAGAATGGAAGGAACTCGTTACGAAAATAATCACATATGTCCTAAAAACGAAGTGGTTATTTTTCTGTGAATGTGTGGGGTTGGGTTAGCGCGCGGGGTCCAGGAGTTTGTTGGGCTATCGATGGACGTCTTGATTCTGCTGCGTATTTAGATATTTTGGAAACTATTATGAAACCTTCAGTCGAAGTGTTTTATCCAGACGAAGATTATATTTTCCAACAAGTAAGTATTCTTATTTCACTATACTTTCTCCAAAAAATAGTTCGGGATCTGTTGAATTAACATTTTCATAATGTATTTTTTGTTAAAGGACAACGCCCCTATTCATACTTCGCGGGTTGTGCGCAATTGGATACGAGAAAATAACTTGGAGCTGTTACCCTGGCCAGCAAAAGCCCAGATTTTAACATTATCGAAAATGTTTGGGCTCGAATACTTGCTGTTATCCGAAGACAACAAGGGCCAAATTTTATACCAGTAAACCGTAATGCACTAATTGCAGCCATTGATACCGCATGGGAAACGATTAATATTAATTATATTGATACCTTGATAGCGTCAATGAGCAGACGCCTCCAAGAATGTATCAATAATAATGGAGGTCACACCCATTATTGATTTCTTATATTTATTTATATAGTAATACCTTTATTTAAAAAAAAGTTTTCATTTAATTTTAAACTATAACTTGGTATCTTAATTATAATTATGTAATAAATTCTTGTCAAAAACTAAATATATACGTTGACAATAAGAATTGCCTTAGTTTTTATTTTCACTTTTATATTAACTACAGAAAAAAATGAAACGTCATAAAATATACATTTTGTAAGGACTAAATATTATGAATAGAGAGTTTAATGATTTTTTTAATAACTTACAATAATTAGTAGGTTAGATTTATTTAAAAATAAGTAATAATCAGTCAACCCAAATAACCATGTTTAGTTTTTGATTTAATTTAAAAGTTATTGCTTGTAGACGTTTTTAAATCAAAATTATTTCTAATTTTATTTTGTAAACATTTCCTAAACAAAATTTTGATTCGATAATTAATCGAGCTATGGTGTTTAATTAGCGATACCTTCAAATATATTCTTTAAAGAAAAAATTAAGTAAGCAACGTAAATTACCTATTTTCTAAAACGTGCTTAGTGTAATGATTCATTCTACAGTCCTTCTATAAGATAACCCCTGCTGAGACTACCTGCTGTTAGAATTGTAAATGATACCCTTAAGCCCGCTTCACAATGTGCAAACTTTTGTTTACAGAAATTGTGGTGTCCAAGTTTTAAATTTCATGAGTGTACAAGCCCAAACAGGAGAGAACATTCAGAGTTATAATGAAGAACATTCATCACTCAACAGATACTGACAAGATCAAACAAAACTTAAAAGCACTTAGCCATGAAGTTAATGTATGGAACATAAAACAACATTCAACCAAAAGTCCACTCTCTATATGTTTGTAGTTGAAATTAAATAAAAAGATAACAATAAAGAGATCTACCAATAAACTAAACTTTTTATGAACACGAGTATTGCAGTTGAGCCCCCGTATGCAAAAAGAGCAATCCCACAATGTGCCAAATGCCAAAATTTGACCATTCAAAAAACGACTGCCAGTAAATAGACCGTTGTGTTAAACGCATAGGATCCCACTCAACTAAAGACTGCCCAAGGAAAAACAAAGATGATCAGGTTAAATGTGTAAACTGTGGCGAAAATCATCTCGCAAACTATAGAGGGTGCGCAGTGTACAAACAACTACAAGAAAACTTTTTCCAAAACTAAGACGCGAGATTACCATGCAAATGCGCAAACCAACTCAAACATATCAAATTCCTGAGATTTCGTACGCAGATCAGGTAGTAATACAAAATAAACAACCTACACAAAACTTAAACAACAATACAGTATTACAACCACAAATTCAACAGTCAAACGACATGGAAAAGTTGAAATCCATGATGAAAAGTTTAATCACACAAGGGGACTATGGTGAACCTCCTAACCACGTTAATCAACAAAATACAATAATGGCTCAACTCTTAAAATAACTGTTTGGAATGCCAATGGCCTTAACCAACATTCGCAAGAGATTAAACTATTCCTTGAAAATAACCAAATTGATATACTCCTTATATCTGAATCTCATTTTATCTACAAAAGCTACATCAAACTTCTTAACTACTGCATTTACAACAGAAACCACCCGATAGAACTGCTCATAGCGGAACAGCTATTATAATAAAATCCAACATAAAACATCAAGAACTAGATAAATACGAAAAATCACGTTTACAAGCTACTACTAATCAAGTGGAAGACAAGATAGCAACCACAAAGATCTACGCAATCTATAGACCTCCAAAACACTCAACAAAAAAAGACGATTACTCTAATTTCTTCCAAAGTCTAGAGAATAGGTTCATAGCAGCCGGAGATTTTAATGCAAAGCATCAAGACTCGGGGATCAAGAGTCACAAGAACCGATGGACGGGAACTATTAGCAGCGATACAAGCAAAAAATCTAAACTACTTAACGACTGGGGAACTGACCTACTGGCCTACAGATCGCCGAAAAACCCCTGATCTAATCGATTTATTGTGTTAATAAAGGAATAAATATAAACCTTTTCACAATCAAATCGTGCCTAGAACTAGCTGCTGACCATTCGTCTCTTATAATAACATTTCATTCGAAGATAATACATGTACAAACGAGACCAATACTATGTACTACTAAAACAAACTGGGGTTATTTTCGAACTAACCTAACGGATAACATAAATCTAAAAATACCACTTAAAACCAAACACGACATAGAAAAAGCTGTAATCGAATGAACCAATACAATTCAACAAGCTGCATGGGCAGCCACACCCACCAAAAAAAACATCAGCACCAATAACTGCCCTTTAATCTAAAAAATAAAATAACTTAAAAAAGACGCATGAGAAAACGCTAGCAAACTACTCGACCAAAAGCAGTCAAACGTGCCCTAAATCGGTCCTCAAAACAATTAACAAAGCTATTATTATTACATAAAAATAAAGGAGTCGAAAACTACCTAGCAAATCTCACAGCAACGGAAATCTCCGATTACTCGCTCTGGAAAGCGGTTCAAAATTAAAAGGCCTATAATGCACAAAAATCACCTTATTATCAAACCAAATGGTCAATGGGCTTGCAACAGTAAAGAAAAAGCAGAAACCTTTTCTGAGCACTTAGCTAACGTGTTCAAACCTTTTCCTAGTCAAAATTCTAAAGTGGACTCTAAAATAATAAACTTTCTACAATGCCCTTTTAAATGAGTCTTTCCATCAAGCCATTTAAGATCTTAGAAGTACAAGCTATAATAGATAAGAACACTATCCCAAAAAGGCGCCAGGCTTCGATTTTATCACTGGGGAGATTCTCAAACAGTTACCTGACATTGTTGTCCAAGCGATAACCCAAATATTCAAAGCCATCCTCACCATTAGATACTATCCAGTTTCTTAGAAAGTGGTCCAAATAATAATGATACCGAAACCTGGAAAAACACCTACTGATCCCGCTTCCTATAAACCAATTAGCATCCTTTCAATTCTCTCTAAAGTTTTTGAAAAGATATTTCTAAAAAAACAACAGCCAATACTGGATTAAAAAGGATTAATACCCAATCACCAGTTCGGTTTTCGACGACAACACGCAACTGTAGAACAAGTCCACCGAATAGTAGACCAAATATACATATATCGACTTTGATGAATATAGATATTGCTCCGCGGCGTTCTTAAATGTATCCCAGGCCTTTGACAAGGTCTGGCACCTAGGGGACTACTATATAAACTAAAAAAGCTTACTGCCACACCTATCCTATGAAGTACTAAAATCTTACCTATCAGACCGGTATTTCTATGTGAATCACCATAGCGAATGCACCGATCTACAACCCGCTGTAGGTATCTGGAGTTCCCCAAGTCAGTGTTCTGGGACCTACACTGTACTTGCTGTTTACGGCTGACATTCCCACTACGAGTACAACTACAATTGCTACCTTTGCTGATGACACAGCTATCCTGGCATCACATACTAACCCTGACACAGCATCCTGCAAGTCTTCCTCAATAAAATCCAACAATGGCTAAAAGTATGGAGAGTCAAGGTGAATGAAAACAAATCCCTAACACATCACTTTTACCATGAATTGTGACTCAAACATGGCGATTCTCTAAAATATTTAGGACTCCATTTGACTTGGAGAACTCATATATTCAACAAACGTAAACAACTTGGTTTACAATACCGAAAAATCTATTGAATGATCAAAAGGGGATCTAGATTATCATCAGAAAACAAACTCTTGCTCTATAAAGTCACGTTAAAGCCTATCTGGACGTATGGTCTTTCTCTATGGGAAACAGCCAGTAATTCCAACCTACCCAATCATTGAACGATTTCAAAGTAGTGTTGTGTGTTATATAGTTAGTGCCCCGTGGTATGTGCCAAATAAAATTATCTCAAGTGATTTGCGTATACCCTACTATCAGAGAAGAAATAGAAAAGTGCCGAAAGATATAAAAAAACGATTATTGACACATTCCATCCATTTGATGGACGAACCTCATAAACCAAAACGTTTAAAACAATTTCAACCTAATGAACTTCTAACACGTTTTAACCCATAATATATTAGTTATAAGCTGTACCACTCACTTGTATATAGCCTAGTGAAATTTATAAAGAGTGGCTTATTGGAGCCTACAGGCCCTTAAGTAACTGGCAGTGTATACTGTCGCTTGCAGTCATTATTATATGTTTCACGCTAAGTACTTATTGTCCCTTTTAATCAGGATAGATTGTATAACAAAGGAGTTCAATAAAAAACTTTTCTTTTTACTTTAGATTTTTTTAATTTTTCTCTGACATCTTGATTTCTTTATTTTTTGGTATTTTGCTTTTTTTGAAAATTTTCCATTAGAGTTTTTCTTATTACCTAAATTGTAGGTTACGTTAAAGATTTTAATGAACCAATGGACACCAAGGTGATGGACAGTGGTGCCGGCAACAATGATGAAGTTCTGCCATCTCCTGAATCTCTAGCAGCAAAAAACTAATGACTGTTTTGGAACGTTTGGTTGATTTGTGGTAAATAAAATTTGTTAATTATGTCTGTTAACAATAAAAAGTTATACTCAAAGACTAGTTTAATAATACAGGTGCCTTTAAAACTAAACCTTTCACTGTGGTTTCTAAATTTTCACCAGCGTACGAAACTAAAGGAGAAATTTCAACTACGTCACCAATCACGGTTCCACCAGCTAGTTCAATGCACTTCTTATGTAAATAAAATAAATCATATCTTGCTGTTCGTGCATTGTCCATTTCCGCAGCTTCCGAATTCTTCAAGGCACTAAACTCTTTGTACCGCACTACTTCCCACACAACAAAACTCTTGCACACTCTAAACGAATCGAAAATAAATTTCTCGAGCTTGAAACCCGAAATGGTCGGAACTAAATGTGCTTTCAATATGGTTGCATGATTGTTGACGACCATATCGAGAAAGTTGAAAGAAAAATAATGATTGCAAATGTTGCCCAAATTAAACACCAAGTTTCCTTGGTGGTCTCGTAAAGTGGCATCTTCGTTTTTAATTTCCGAGTACTCTGCTACACAGGTTTCCCCATTAATAGTGCACAATACACCAATTTTCTCCAAAGGATTGGTTTTCCTTACAGCTTTTGCACCACAGTCAGCCTGTTTATGAATGCAATACCCAATGAAGATCGGATCAGCAACTTTCACCAAAATGTTGTCAACGCTGTAAACGTAAATGTGTTTAATGCCTCGCATTTCCATATCCTTTAAAATCAAACCATCACCCAGCGCTTTGTACATACCTCCGTTACCATCAGGAGCAGAAATCAACCTCCCCTTGTCCACAACCAATTGCTTCTTAGCATTTAAAACAGGAAGCGTCCCTTGATTAAAAAACACCACATTTTTTTTGTTAATGTCAAAGTAATTGTATGATTTAAAAAATGTTTCAGTTTCTTCGTTCGTGACATTGCTAGTCATAATGTACCATGTTATTGATCCTGTTTTATTACAACTCTCATTAGCTAGCATCTCGATTTTCCTGATTCGTTCGGCTTGAATTTGGAATAAGCTTTTTTCGGAAGGCAACCCGATGCTGAAAGTACCTTTCGGTTGTACTACACCTAGTCTGGTTCCTTGTCCGCCGGCGAGCACAAGAGCAGCAACACGTCCATTTGAAATTTCCTCAAACCCGACGTCTCGATATTTCGTTAACTGAACCAAACTGCAATCATTTTCAAGCTCCAATTGTTTTAATGGAAAAGGTTGGAGCTTTGTCTTTATTTCAGAATTCTTAGTCGAAAGTTCTTCAATATAGGGGATGATTTCCTCCATAAATTGATTTTTCTCATCAGCTGACAAATCATTCCAATTATTAAGAATGTGCTCTTGTTTTATAAGTTTTAATCTGTGCTTCAAGTTTTCCAAATCCATTGCTGTGACAGAATATGTCAAAGAGAATATCTGTCAAATCACATTTATTAATCAATAAATTACATTTCTAAACAATATAATGTCTTTAATCACATTCGGTATTTCCCACCGCCTAACAACATCTAAAACACCATACGGATATTTAACTTTATAACGCATCACAATATAATTCCGCACCTGATTACGACTAAGCTCGAGCAATGTCGGAAATTCAGGTATGAGAACAAGTTTTTCTTCGATTTTGTTTAGATTCAAAAACGCCTTCTCACATTCTTCCAACAACGTTCCTCTCACGTGCGAAGGAAATGAAAAGTATCCCAAATTCGTTATTATATTTCGTTGAAGCACACGCAAACCCACACTAAGCACCGATTGAATTTGTTCTTTGAACAAATCCAACAGTCGAGTCGCACTGTAATCGCTTTCTAAATTAACCAAATAATAACACAGCGGATGATTGATTACATTGATCTGCATGTCGGATACTCCATAAATGAGACACTTGAATTCATCACCACATCCAAAAATATTCAAAACATCCTTAATATCGTTTTTATTAACTTCTGAACCTAAGCTTAAAAACGTGTTAATTAGTGTGATACGATCTCCTGCGTCGATTTTTTTGTCATAAAATGCGCAGAATAATGATCTGAAGGTAAAGCCTTTCATACGATTGTTCATAAATTCAATTAATGCAGAAGCTTCATCGGATTCTAAAATCATTAATAATGATTCGACCCATTCGTGCTTAGGGAAATTGCATTGGTTTAAATAAATAACGATAAAGCTTGGTAAAGTATGCAACAGGTGGTTGGTGTCAACTGCTGTCCAGATTGCTTTAAAAATTTGTGAGGAATCTAGTTTTAAAATGAATTGTAAACCAAGCCATTGGTTTTCGGAAGTGAAATAAACATTGATTATGCTACTGAGATCTTCGTGACAGTAATAATCAACAAGAACCTCAACAGCTTCAAAGTTATTCCATCCGATGGCGTTAGTAATTGCGGTAAAACCTTCGTCGGACTCGATTGTAACGTCAGCGTTGTAATATAATAACATGGAAAGTAGCTCAATTCCGTGTAAAACAGCATGATGCATTGGAGTGCGCCCGTTTACATCTTGAACATTAACATCGACCCCTCTTTCAAGAAGTTCGTGTACAATTGTAAGAGGCACACGATGCTCAATGGCCGTATGCAATGAATTACGATTCCAACAGTCTATAGCGTTGATATCGCTGCCTGCCTCAATTAAATATAGAATTACAGCTTGGTTTCGATTTTTAATAATGCTAGTTAGTAATGGTGTTTGCCCCAGAGAATTGGTACACGATAAGCTATGTTTATCTTCTTCCACCAATCTTTTAAGTGTTTGAGTGCTGTTTTGCAATATAGCCTGATGGACGGGGCAGATATCATTGTGTTCCTTGTTTTCTGCCTACAAAAATCAAAAATTAAACATTGGAAAAATGACAAACAAATATTTATACATAGTCCTTCAGAACACGTTTCATCGTCTTCCTTACAAAACTGAACATGAAGCTAGAATAAAATGTAACCCGCAAAGTGCGATAGTTGGGTCAACAATTAAAATAACCATTCCAACAACAAATTATTGAAAATATATAACAACGCCATTTATAGAGTATTTACAAGTTCGAAATGACAGTGGCGGCCCGCGGCCATGTGGCGGATCGTGGGTCAGTAACAAATTAAATAGAATAACTTATTATTAAACTTTTCAATTTCAAATCAATCCTCCTGTTTGTATGATTAGCAAAACGGTTTAACTTAAAATATTTCTTGCACATACATTAAAAGGGACGTTTAAGTCATGTGTATCAATAGATGGCGTTATCGTATAATTTTTATCAATTTTTTATGCAATTCAACTGCATTTAGGAACAAAATACAATAAATTTAATTAAATAATACGTTTCTATACGTATTTCTTGAAAGAACCTCTAGTATGAAATCATAATTCCAATTAATACACACATAATTTAAAAAATTAACTTGGGTATTTCTGAAATTTTTTTAACAAAATACAAAAATTTTGAGATATACAAAACCTAAAGCAGTATTTCAAGTAAGGTGAGTTGGGGTAACTGGACCATGATTTCACAAACCCTGTGTCTGACCTTTCACCTTAATCTGTAAATCATAAATTCACTCTCTTCCCACAAGTAATATTTTTAACATATAGTTTGATTAATATTGAGTCAATTTATGTAAGTTTAAATGTTAATAAAACATTACAAATTCATATTAAAAATAATATGAATAAAGGACCTAGTTATCCCATGAAATTAGAGCAACTGGACCAGCTTCTATTAAAACACACAATAGCCTGTATATTAGCTTGTGGGGTAACTTGGCCTAAAAAAAAATCTTAAATGCTTTCATGCAAAATGACAATCATTCGTCTAACTCAAGTAGTTTTCAAACTACAATGTGTGCAACACCTTTATCTCATACGACTGCGTGTTTAAGCTAAGTAGGTTAACATAATGAAATCAGTCTTACAAGTATTAAGTTTATGCTTATTTATTAGACTCAAGACAAATCATGAAAAAATAAAAAAACTAATTGGTTAGTAATTATTTTTAAGAAATTTCATAAAAGTTGTAACTATTTTGGACATTAAAAATATTGGAAAATAAAACTGCAACTTGACAGTTGTAAGCTAATTTATTGAAACTTGACTACAAACAGTAAAAATATGACAATAATAAATTCTTCTGTCTGTTTCACATATCCAATAAATGAGTAAGTTCTTTAACGTGATAAAAACCCTTTTAGAAATTATTTTGGGTTCATCGATTGACCCAATGATATCATCCCAACTATATCTTCCTATGTCTTCTTTATGTGGCCATTTCCAAGATTTCAATGACTTTTGCATTGATGATATTTCTACATCTTCATCATTAAATCTCAATATCTTTCCTGGGAAATATTCCTCTTCATATACAAATCTTACCATATTCCCCGATTTTCTTTTGAACTGTTTTTACTGATAACTTATGAATAGGTTTTTCACCACTACAGATTAGTTCAAACTCCTTCTCTTCTTCCATTTCTTTGTCGTTTTCTTCAATAATGTCTTTCAAATTCAGATCGTTACTACTATCAGACATGAGTTTATCGTCTTGTTTCTTCATTTTAAACAGTTTTTTAGTCACATATTTTTAGCAAAACCAGATTTCTTGTTAATTTTGAAGTATTTTCGTTTTGTTTCCTTATTTTTTATTTTCTCCTCTGCTTCTTTTTTTAGTGAATAGTCTTTTGTTGTTATTATCTCACAATTTGCCACAAGCCTTCTTTGTTTCTTAGGTTGAGTTTCTGTTTGTTTCCCCTTTCCTATCATTTCCAACAGCAACTCCTCGAAGTCTTTTCGTTCATTCTTTTCTTTTCGACCAGCTTCTTGTTGAACACTTGTACTTGACGAAGGTCACCAATCTTCCTTCTTAAACAATGATAGAGGAATTTCATCTTTGTTAAGGCCTCTCTTTTCTACATCATAAATCCCTGTGCTTTTAAAACCATTGATAATGTTAATTCTAGGTATTTCTTGAGCAAGTTGAGTCAATAAATGCACAAACATTTGGGAATTATTTTACGTGGATTTTCTCTTTGCCACTTACAGAGAGATTTATCCCAATTTGTCTTCAGACTCTTAAACACTGACACGTCTAGGGGCTGCAGTACCTGTTGTGTGAGGCGGAAACTTCGTTTTCTTGTGCCAACCTTATCAACTGTGTTGAAACATGAGTGGAGTGTCTGTCATATATCAACAATATTGGCCTAGTCTCAGTTATGTTTGGTAAAATAACATCACGAAACCGGTTATGGAATAAAGTTTTTCTATCCAGCCTTGTGATGTTGCTGAAACTGCTGTTTGAAATGTTTCCTGGTTATTTATCCAATTGTCCATGACGTATTTTTCTTTGAAAACACAAAGTAAAAGAACCATATCATCTTCTGTAGAGCAACACAACAAAACTGATGTATTTTCACGACCAGATGAGCTCGTCTTTCGTATGCTCTTCGTTCCAACCGCACCAACAACCTTTGTTTTACTAAGGTCATGGCAGAATGATGTCTCGTCACAGTTAAATATTTGCCCTGGTTTCCCCTCAAGATTGAGTTTATTTATGGTTTTTCCCAGCACTTCAAAATAATTGTAAATTACCCAGAGGTTTATTTGATCAGATCTGATATATTCCACTATCTTTATACAGCATGTAAGAAGAGCTCTTTTTAAACGAGACCTAGTTTGTTCAATTATGTTAACTTATACCGAAGTTATTTGCATTTAAATAAACGTTCCCTCACCACTACATTTTCTAAGACAGAGTAAAATACCCTAAACAAAAAAATCTGAAATTTTGCAGTCTTTACTACGGCAATATTTAAAAATATATTTATATTTGCATATTTTGAAGAAAGAGCCAATTTTATGATCGGCTATAACAGTTTTGCCCCTAGCGGCCATCTTACAAACTTGAAAATATTTTCTCGCGATTTCACGTAGTCGATTTACTTATTAAATATTTTATCATTATAATTCTATTTTATTCAAAACATCAGTTAGCGCGAATACGGATATTTTACAATCATTTCAATTTTATAGTACTTCAATGGTGATTTTTTATAAATAGGGTACATATGATTACTTGAGTTATTTCATGTTTTAATTGACTTGAAGGTGTCTTAGAGTAAATGTCCATAAATGTTCATTTTGCTAAAAATTAAGCAGTGATAAGACTAATCGAACCAGCGAACAATATGTGTTTGTCTACTTACTTTTCTTACTTTAACTTATTTCTTTTATTTCACAAAAATACGAAGATTTGTTAAATATTTGATTAAATAGAAAACAAACATCAAATGTAAAATAGTAAACTTATTATTTTTTTAAAAAGTTAAAAGACCTCTATATTTTAGTAGAAATAATTACCTGAATATAAAGGTTTCTGCAGAAAGTTTCTCAGAGACATCTACCAATGCAAAAGTGCGTAAAATATTATGGACGTATACATAGCACGCCATCATTTAAGTTTTTTGGTAATCTTTTTATAAACGCCTCTTTTCTATTGAATTTAACAAAACAAACACTGTACCGAGACTGTACCTAGTGACCCAAAAATATTTTTTAAGGAATTGTATGTATTAATGTGCAAATGTCGTCTTTTTTAACAATATTGCAGAAAAAAATTATTTTATTGCCCAATACGTTTTTTTTTGGTGGGTCATTGTCCAATTGACCTTATTGACAAGTCGCCACTGCAACATGACGAAACAGGAATAAAGAAACGAAATCTCAGGTAGAAAGAAACATTTAATTAATAAAAACAGCACTGAACACTTTAAACTCTATTTCGAAAATTGTTTTCAAATCGTCACTAGGATACCTGAGACCAGTAGATTCAAAACCTTTACCCTCATACGTTTTATTCACAATCAAAAGTTCTTCTTTTTCGTCTAACCTGTTAGATTTTTTTGTGTAATTTTTTTGTCCAAATTTGTCGAATAGTTTTTTTTTGCTATCCAGCGAAATAAACAGCGCTCTAAGTGAGTAGCAGTATTTGCTATATTTAGTGGTTTTTCAAATGTATTCTCCATTTCAAAAGCTACAGAAGTCGATGCTGCAGTTACATCTGTCACAGTTTCTGTAACGTTTTCTTGTTTTTTCATTATCTGATGGTAATGTTAAAAACTGATCTTCATCTTCTAAACAATTACTATGATCACTTACAGGTTTCAAAAATTTATTTATTTATAGCCTCCCTTTTGTCTTACAATAAAAAACAAGTTTTCAATTACATCTTGGTTTAACCTACCAGTTAATAAAAATTACTTGCCTCTTTTTTCTCTTCATAAAAAAGTTGCACAGAATCTATAGAGACAACTATACCATCAAAACATGGAGGTTTTGTTTATTTTCCAGTTTTACGGTCAACTTTCTTTATTTCTCTGAATATTTCCAACCCTTTTGTTAAAGTCTTCTCGATCTTGGGATTTTTTCCGATAAAGCGAGTTTTATTATACAGGCCCGTCGAATTTAAACAGTCAAATAAAAATCGTTACAGTTTTGAATAAAATTTGCTGTGTTTAAACCGTATCACTGCGCAAAGTTTTCGGAAATTATTTGGACTTAAATGAGCATTCGTTATTTTCAATAGTCTCCTTGCCCCAGTGCTTGAACGTTGATCAATGTCATATATCTTAACAATGTCTTTGAACGAAACTACTTTATTATTTAATACAAAGTCACCACTAATCAAATTATTTCTAACACTTTTAAATAAGTGCGGAACATCATAAATTACCATTATTGTTTAGAAAATAGGATTTGTTTATGTCTGTAATAATCAAATCTGTAAACAAACTCCTATTATTTGACCCTTGATCGCAAACAATTCCTTTAACTTTCAGTCCTGTTTTTGTTATAACGTTTAACACATAAATCAATAATTGTTTTAGATCATGATGTTTGGTGGCATTTGATGATAAAAAGTAACATATTGGCATTTTCCAATTTGAATATAATCCACGAACAACAAAAACCAACGCTTCTTCAGCAATTTTGTTGCTTCTACCAAAGCATCCGTGATCTTGATAACCTTCAATGTTGTCCATCGCTTTTGAATATTCTAATGTATTTTTTATTGACATTTCATCAAATGCCACCATACAGTATCTTTCTTCGTCCGTCATGGCTTCTATTTTAATTTTCATATTGTGAATAAATATGTCACTAAAACCTGGAGTAAATTTAGAATTACTTCCAACCCAAAATCTAATTGTAGATACTGCCGGTAATCTGATTTGCTTACGAAGCATTCTGTAGGCACTTGGACTTTTAAAATAGAGACCAAGGAAGAAATCTTTTTTCCTAACAGAACCGGATTTATGAAGAAGTTGTATACGTACTAAAGTTTTTGATTGGTGAGTAGGGTATTTTGCGGTCATCAATAAATTCGTCACATTACTTTTCTTCATTTTACTTGACGAACGTCTTATGACTGAACTTTGGTTTTTTATTTTTCTGGTAGCCTTTAATAATAGTGACTTTAATTTTTTTTCTCGGTGTGTCTTATTCAATATCTTTGAATAACCTCTTCTTGCTTTTATTTAATTTAGGAGAAACTGGGAAGTCAAAAATATTGTGTATCTGTGCATCGACGGGAACATTCTTTTTATGTGGAGTTAAAAATTGCTAATGTTCAGAGACATTGTGAGTTTTAGGGATGTCTATTTGCTTTGATGTTGATGGTTCATCCCGATTTCTCAAGTCAGTTTTAGTCGGTTTTATTATACTGTTTTCTTCATTGTATGGAGTGGGTACCGCCGTGCGTTTCAATGATTTGTTCGAATCGAAAAAGTCACTATCATTGAAGTGCTCGTCACAAACATTTTCTTTCTTTAAGTTTCAGGAGATAGATTTAAAAAAACACAGATGTACTGGTTTTGCTATATAAGAAAAAAAATTTTGTAATTATTTACTTACCTATCCAAAAATCTTTGCAAAATTTCAATGTGAAACTATTTTAAGATAAAAAGTATGATGTCTTCCATTTGAATTCCAGCCTTAATTATACTAGTGACATAGAAGAAGAACACCCAGTAATAATGAATATTTTGTAAATTTAGCGGTTGTTTTGTTAACCTCATTCAAAAACACTTACGATTAAGTAGCTCTAAAACAATGAATTAAGCATTTGTAAGTACAGTTGTCATTTAAGCGATTTAAATTGCATTTCAAAGAGCTTCTTTAATTCAATCACAATGCCTCCAGTGCGAAGACGCCATAATTTTCGGCAATTAAGCGAGTTTGATAGGGGTAGAATTGTGGGATTGCGTGAGGCTGGTTTGTCTATGAGAGATATAGCCGCTAGAACGCAACGGAGTTTAAACACTGTGGCAGTCTGTGTTCGGGCATGGAACCAAGAGGGCCGTACACAAAAAGCGAGAGGTACAAGACGTCGTCGAAGAACCACAGAACGTCTTAGACTATTGGCTTTTCGGGACCGCTTCTCTTCTACACGGGCGATTGCGGACCAGTGGTTTGAAGAACATGAAAGACCGATTGGGATGCGAACCGTTTATAGACAGACCCTTTTTGTGCTACCACTGACTCCAGAGCATCGACGTTATCGTCTAGCGTGGTGTAGAGAACGGACAAATTGGGACCAAGAATGGAATTCAATTGTCTTTAGTGATTAATCCAGATTCTGTTTGGGTATGCATGACGGTCGTGCATGGGTGAGAAGACGGCGCGGTGAAAGACAAGATCCCAATTTTCTGTGAATAGGCATGTGCACCACACAGTTGGAGTTATGGTATGGGGAGCTATTGGAAGTAGGTCACCTTTGGTCTTCATTAGAGGTAACATGACCGCTGCGCGCTACATCCAGGAGGTCGTAGGAGATTGTACTTTATGTTTGGACCATCCCCAACAGCACATTCCAACAAGACAACGCACGACCTCATGTTGCTAGGGTTTCTTTGGCTCATTTTGAGGCCAAACAAATTGCTTTGTTGCCTTGGCCACCAAGATCTCCCGATCTTTCGCCCATCGAGCACGTCTGGGATATTATGGGAAGAAGATTACTCAATTTACCTCACCCTGCACAAACTCTAGCGGCTTTGCAGCATCAGTTACAGATAGCATGGGATGAGATACCTCAAGAAGAAATCGATCACCTCATTAGAAGTATGCCCAGACGTGTTAATGAGTGCAGAAGACATCGTGGTGGAGCAACACATTATTAAGTTTTTGAAGAAGTTATCAGTTTAATTTTTATCAAATTGTGATCGTTTACTAATCTAATTCGTATACACTAGTATACCAAAAATTGTTCAAATAAATTCATTATTACTGGGTGTTCTTCTTTCTATGTCACTTAGTATATAATAATAATTAATTATATGTATATGTTACCTAAACATGGTGCCACCAAAGAAGATACTTGCGTCATTATTTTCTGATGTATGAAATAAGGTACCGATCATTGTATGAGTAAGACATAGATATGTGAAAAATAAAGAGGAACATTTACTATATGCGTTATGAATAAAGTTACTCTGAGGTTCTGTCAAGTCAGGCCTTAAACTAATATAAATATAAAATAATAATTAAACAATATTTGTGGCAACCACGAACAAAGGGATTTTTTATCGAATCTGCATAGTAATTAATTAGATTCGGACAAATTAATTAGATGTTTTAGAATGCATTTTAAAAATGGAAATAATTAGAACGGGGGACGACCCGGTCCCAAAACGTATTTAGACAACTTCACTTAAGCAATGAAGGTCGTTAGAGTAATTACTTAAAGTGATTATATTTCTTTGTATACAAGTGATATTTCGTATAAGAAATATTTAGTTTTTAAAAATCTTTATTTAATGAGAACGTTTACATGTTACCCCGAAGGCGGTTGTTCGCCAACTTACTACAATAATTAAAGCTACTTTACAGCTTTATGAAAAAGCTTACTGTTAATTTTATGATTTAGTTGTTGTCATTGTTTGTATTTTATCAGTGAACTGGAACACTTTATTACGTACTATTAATTTACATTACAATAACTAAGATTAACACCGTCGGCGTCGTGGATCCCGTTTTCGTAACGTGGTGCGGTCGACGAAGCGGTAGATGTCGGAAGGTGGCAGGTCGATGGGATGCAGCTTCCAGGCTGCCGGCGAGGTCGGCGCCGTGGTGATTTCCTCAATCGTGCGCGGGCGCACGAGCATGGGTATCCGTGTCATCTGTGGCGACGAAGGTAGGGGAGATACTAGTGCCGGTACGGGTGCTCGTCGGAGCGCGTACGTTGCTCCGTTGTCGGTATCGTTCTCGTCGGGACCCCCGCGGTGCTTGGGTTGATGTGGGACGCATCGACCGACTCTTGATTGTGTAGCGATGCGATCCCTTGCGTTAGGTGTGGTGTGCTGGGCTATACGCGCCAGCGGGTGCTCCGGGCTATTAACGCACCGGTGGTTGCTGAGCTATACGCGCCAGCGAGTGCTCCGGGCTATACGCGCTGGAGGTTGCTGTACTAGGCTAGACGCTCCAGTGGGTGACTCTACTAGTTTTAGCGACTAACTGAGAGTGCCTCTTTACTGTGCGAGCCGTCTTCTTATAGGGGTTGTTGGCGTGATCACCCGGCTTCGCGCATACTCGGTATGTAGAAGGGATGATTTTTGTATGCGTGGGGATAGCGCGTGTTTGTGGTTCCCACATACCCCCTTGCTAGTGATGGAGTCACGTTTAGAATTGTATTGGATGTGGAACATTTTGTCTTGTCACTTTGGAACGTTGGCAATGTGTGCATTGTTGTGTCCATCTACGGCAGTCGTTTTGAATAGGTACCTAGCCATACGAATCTTTGAGATACGAGTTTGGCTGATGCTTTTGCTCCTGGGTGTGACAATTGGTGTAGGCTTTCGAAGGCTTGCCTTCTGAGTGCATTTGTGACAAACGGTTTTGCCTGTGCTGTGGACACGTCGCAGTAGACTTCGGTTGTGTGTCCTGCCATGTGCAATTTTTTTAGCTGGATGCTTGTGTTGTCTTGCTGTAGGATGTTCTGTAGTTCTACGTCGTTTGCTTGGCTTTGCCCTAATTTGTCGAAGTTGATGCCTGTTGTGAGCAATGTGTTGGCTACTATGTTGTCTCTGCCTGATATGTGCTGTATGTCCGTCGAGAATTGTCCTATGTAGTCCAGGTATCTAAACTGTCGTGGTGAACATCTTTCTAGTTTCTGCTTGAAAGCGAATGTTATCGGCTTGTGATCTGTGTAGATCGTGAATTGACGTCCTTGCAACAGGTGTTGGTAATGACGTATTGTGGAGTAAATGGCTAGCAGTTCTCTGTCGTAAGCTGCGTATTTCTGTTCTGCGTTTGACAACTTTCGTGACAGGAAGGCCAGTGGTTTCCAATCTCCGTTTTGGATTTGCTGTATGACACCTCCGATTGCTGTGTCTGATGCGTCCGTTGTAACTGATATTTGGGCGCCTGGTTGTTGGTGTGTAAACAGCGCGGCTTCTGCAATCTGCTGTTTGCATTCCTCGAATTCTGCTCGTGCTTCCTCATTCCATTGTATGGGTTGGTTGCCTTTGAGTTTGCCTTTTAAGAGGTCCTTCAGCGGTGCTTGCGTTTTTGCTGCTTTTGGTATGAAACGTCGGTAGTAGTTGATCATGCCTAAAACACTTGTCGTAACTTTCTTGCTGTTTTGGGTGCTTCAAAATCTTGGATTGCTTTGACTTTGTCTGGTAGTGGTTGTGTTCCCTGCTCTGAGACGTGATAGCCAACAAATTGGACTTGTGCTTTTCCGAATGTGCATTTTGCTGGGTTAATAATAATACCGTTGTCTTGCAGTTTTTGAAACAGTTGTAACTCGTGTTCTTCCTCGGACGTTGATGCTACCAGGATGTCGTCGATGTATGCGTAACAAAAATCCATGTTTCGTAGTATCATCCAAGAATTTTTGAAACGTCTGTGCTGCGTTATGTAACCCGAACGTTATGTAATGGAATTCGTATAACCTAAACGGCGTGGTGATTGCGGTTTTGGGTATATGTTCCTCGGTGACTGGGATTTGGTGATATGCTTTTACCAAATCTATTGTGGCGAAATACTTCTTTCCGTGCAGTGTTTGGGAGAAATCCTCGATGTGTGGGACCGGATATTTGTCGGGGAGTGATTGTGCGTTTAACGCTCTGTAATCTCCGCACGGTCTCCATTCCGCGTTTTTCTTGGCCACTAGGTGTAGTGGTGCTGCCCAAGAACTTTTTAATGGTCGAGCGATGCCCAGTTGGACCATGAGTTTGAACTCTTCCTTGGCTAGCTTGAGTTTGTCCGGTGCTAGTCGTCGCGGTCTGCTGGCTGCTGGTGGACCCTCTGTTGTTTGAATGTGGTGTTTTGTAGAATGTTGCGATTTGTAGGTATTCCTGCTGATTTTGTGATTGCTGGGAATTCTTTTAGCAACTCGTGGTACTTCTTGTTGCTGCAGATTGTGCTAACCCCTTCGTTTTGTGTGTTGTGAGTTGTGCGGCCGTCTGCTGTTAGGTTTGTGACTGTGTCGTATAGTTTTTGTTTGCGCACATCTACTAGTAGTGCGTAGTGTGATAGGAAGTCGGCTCCTATGATGGGTTTGTATGTATCTGCTACTATGAATCTCCACGGGAAGCTTTTTCTTAACCGAAGATCCAGGTCTAGGTTTACTGCTCCGTATGTGTTGATTTCGGTGTTGTTGGCTGCGTATAGTTTGTACTGCGATGCTTGTCGTTTGTCTTTGAGTAATTTTCGCGGGAAGAAGCACACGTCTGCCCCAGTGTCTATCAAGAATTCAATTTTAGATTTCTGATCTGTGACGTAAAGACGGCGCGTTTGTTTTTAAGCGTCGCTGGCCGTCATTAGCGACTGTTCTGGTCGTTTCCCTGATTGCTTGCTGCCTTGCATTGCGCTTGGCATTTCTTGACTTTGCTGCCGAATTTATAGCGGTACGAGCATGTGTCGTATGTTTTGGATCTGGACTGGCTTCGTGTTCTTGTACGACCTGCTGCGCAACTTGGTGTTCTACTTTGTATTTGCGTTTTGACTTGTGCAATTTCGTTGACCGAATCTTTGATTGTGTCGTATATCGTATTGACCGTAGGGGTAGTAACCGTAGTTGTGTTTAAGATTGCGTCGGCTAAGTCTGCTACGTTTGATATGTTTGATGTTTTCTGTGTTGCTAGGATTGCTTGGACGTTGGTCGGTAGTCGACTAGACCAGATTGATCTGAGGAGTGTTTCCGGTACTGCTGTTCCTGACAGGTGCTGCAGGTGTCTTAAGAACTGGGATGGTTTGCGATCTCCTAGCTCTTCTCGCACTAGCAATTGCTTGGTTTTCTGCTCTTGGCTGATGCTGAGTTTACGTATTAACTTTTTAGCTTGTCGTATTTGTTTTCTGTGGGTGATGCGGTGAGGACATCTCGTACTTTGCTTGCGTACCGGGCCTCTAGGTTGACTGCTACGTATCCGTATTTTGTTCCACCTGATGTGATGCCGCTTATATGGAATTGATTCTCAATTTGTGAGAACCATAGTTCCGGGTCATCTGGCCAAAAAGGTGGAATTGGATACGCTGCACCTGTGTTGGTTCGAAGCTTGTCTCTGGTTGATCCGGCATTGTAGTGTTGTTTACTTGCGCATTATTTCGATTGTTTGTTTAGCGGATTGATATTGTTTATTGTTGATAACACTCTCGGCACTTATTCACGGAAAAAAAATTTTTTTTTTAGTGTTGCTTGTTCACTTTAATTGTTTATTCACTTGTCGCGGGTCACCAATTTAGTTGTTGTATTGTTTGTATTTTATCAGTGAACTGAAACACCATATTACGTACTATTAATTTACATTACAATAACTAAGATTAACACCGTCGACGTCGTGGGTCCCGTTTTCGTAACGCGGTGCGGTCGACAAAGCAGTAGATGTCGGAAGGTGGCAGGTCGATGGGATGCAGCTTCCAGGCTGGCGGCGAGGTCGGCGCATTGGTGGTTTCCTCAATTGTGCGCGGACGCACGAGCATGGGTATCCGTGTCATCTGTGGCGACGGAGGTAGGGGAGATACTGATGCCCGTACGGGTGCTCGTCGGAGGAAGGCGCGTACGTTGCTCCGTTGTCGGCGTCGTTCTCGTCGGGACCCCCGCAGTGCCTGGGTTGATGTGGGACGCAACGACCGACCCTTGGTTGTGTAGCGATGCGATCCCTTGCGTTAGGTGTGGTGCTGGGCTATACGCGCCAGCGGTTGCTCCGGACTATACACGCCGGTGATTGCTGGGTTATACGCGCCAGCGGGTGCTCCGGGTTATTAACGCACCGGTGGTTGCTGGGCTATACGCGCCAGCGAGTGCTCCGGGCTATACGCGCCGGTGGTTGCTGTACTAGGCTAGACGCGCCAGTGGGTGACTCTGCTAGTTCTAGCGACTAACTGAGAGTGCCTCTTTACTGTGCGAGTCTTCTTATAAGGGTTGTTGGCGTAATTGCCCGGCTTTGCGCATACTCGGTATGTAGAAGGGATGATTTTTGTATGCGTGAGGATAGCGCGTGTTTGTGGTCTCCACAAGTGCTATTTGTATTTATATCCTAAACACGAAATAGTTTTCTTTTTGTACAATAGAAAGTGTTAATGAATATATAAATTAAATACAATAGCCCGTATTTACCGCCACTTTTAAATCTTGAAAGTATTTTAGAAGTAGTTTTAAAATTAGTTTTAAATTTGAATCATTCGCCTCTACATTCAAACTCAAAAATTACTTTAGTAACTACGAAGTAACTGTATTTAAATACAAATCTAATTGCATTCTTATACATGATTGGGAGTAACTTTTACTAAAACTAGTTTTAAGGACAGATTTAAAAACATCGGTAAATACGGCTCAGTGTCATCGTTGAATAATGAAAAGATAATTATTTGTTTACTGCAAGATATTATGTATTTTGAAAATCGCAGTTTTAGGCGGAATTGCAACTAGTCTCAATACAAAAACTGGTTAAAGTGGTTTGCGTCGATATTTTAATATAATAGAAAATTTACCTGAAGTATTATAAACAAGAATGTCCAAACTTAACCGCCTCGGGGATGGGCTTCTTTAAAGTCCATGCGTGTACCAATAAGACCATTTTACAGAAAACTCAATTCGGTTGCGTTGTAGGTGGGAACATCCAAAATTCGAATCATGCTAATACGGTAATGTGTAATTTGTCCTTTAAAACATTAAATAAAGAACTAACAAAATTTTGGAAAATTAAAGAAATAGCTACGTCTAATAATTTTTTAACTCAAACCAAACGCAAATGCGTAGTACATTTTGAGGATACCCATAAACGTCATGAAGTGGGACGATTTCTTGTAAGACTTCCTTTTAAACCAAATTCAAAACAGTTAGGCGGGTCAATCAATAATGCACTCAAACGGTTTTATAATTTAGACCGAAAATTTAAAACCGACTCTAATTTAAGGAATAAATATATACTACAACTAGGTCACATAGAGTTAGTTCCTGCGAGAGAAACCATTGATATAGATTCAACAAGCACATTTTACCTGCCACATCACGTCTAATAGAGAATTCAAGTTCGACAACCAAAACTATGGTTGTATTCGATGGTTCAGCTAAGACACAATCAGGTATTTCACTAAACGATAAACTTTTAATAGGGCCGACCATTCAACAAGACCTGTATTCTATTCTAACGCGTTTTAGATTTCATAAGTATGTTTTAAGCGCGGATATAGTTAAAATGTATCTCCAAATCAAAGTAGATAAATGTGATAGAGATTTTCAACGCACTTTCTTGAATAAATATTCAGCGTACACTAAGTTCCAAAGAGTTATATCTTATTGTTTTTGATTTATAAACAACTTAAGGAATTTAACAAAACATGTATAGATAATCTAACTTGCTTGGAATTAGAATATGCAAATGTTGTACTAATTAGAACGTTACAAAAATATACCTACCTTTAAGGAAGATTTTGATCATCTCATCAAACATCAAAAAGTCTCAAACTCCAGTACACTTTTGTGTTTAATTCCTTACTTAGATGAACACAATCTTCTTAGAGTCGGCGGTCGGTTAAGAAATGCATCCATAAGTTTTGATCAAAAATATCTGTTGCTGTTACCACCAAAATACCACTCACAAAATTAATCGTTAAATACTATTATCTTAAACAACTCCATGCAGGCCCAGAAGCAACACTTGCTGCTATAAGACAAAAATATTGGGTCTTATCAGGTCGCAGGGTTGTAACAAGTGTAATCCATAAATTTTTACCGTGTTATAAAACGAACCCAAAATTTATAGAACCCTTGATGGGAAATTTACCTCCACATTGCATAGAACATGCTAGGCCATTTATTAACACGGGCATTGACTATACCGGGCAAATTCTAATTAAGAAAAGTCAACGACTTTCGAAAAGGACTTTTATAAAGGGGTATATTGAACTTTTCATATGTTTGTCTACTAAAGCAATTCACATCGAGTTAATATGCGATCTTACGTCAAAGTCATTTTTAAATACATTAAAACGCTTTATTTCTCGACGCGGTAAAATTACAAATCTTTACCCTGACAATGCAAAAACCTTTGTTGGAACAAATAAAGAGTTGAGTAAAGATTTTAAATTATTATTTAAATCAGATCAATTTAAGTCAGGCGTATTTGATTTTCTGTCAATGGACAAGATAAACTGGCATTTTATACCGCCCAGAGCTACTCATTTTGGAGGGCTCTGGGAAGCTGGTGTGAAATCCGTTAAAACTTACATCAAACGAACCGTGGGTGATGCAAATCTGACGTACGAAGAATTACTAACCTTATTAACGGAAATAGAAGCTCGCATAAATTTCAGACTTTTAATCTCATTATCCAGCTCCCCTAACGATTTTACTGTGTAATTTTGCTGATCATTTCCTGATCTGCGCTCACGTGTTCTACGGATGGAACTGCAAGAAGTGGACAAAGTCGGTGAGATAGTAGACAAACTGCGGGTGAGGAAAGCATCGGGCATAGATAGACTGCATCTTGTTATTGTGTAAAACGTGTATATGACTTTAAAGATGTTTGTCGAAAAAACACTGCGCAGGTATTGCACAATAAGGAACCTTTTCAAAGCGTTGGAAAGAGCCACGATCTGTGTATGATGATAGATGAATATGCCGGATTAGTTGTGTCATTAAAAGGTGTACGAAAGGGTAATAGTGGAAAGATTTTTTGGTCTCAACTGGGCGGAAAGTGACGGTTTTAAGAAGACGCCTCGATAAGTTTTAAAGAAAGTGTCGTCTCATCTATAAAAATATATGCCTAAGGCCTATTTGAGATTTTAAAGAATCATTCGACAATCTGCAGCCGTGAGTAGATTCTTTCACAACAAGATCCTTCACCTTGAACGTAAAACGACGTGGTCCGGGGAAGAGTAACGCGGGTATGTCCGCAGACCATTTGGTACTTAATAATGGATATACTGCTGGAGGAAGTCGGCGTGGCTTATGCTAAGGACTATGTTTATACATTACATAAGTGAAAACAGATTCTTGTAAAATATTTATTTTTTAGATTAAAAAAATAATTTATGACAACAACTCGACAACTTGTTTTTCCCGCGATATCCTTACAATGTCGCCCGTCTTTATCAATACAGTTGCGTTTTTGGCATCTAATAAGCAGGGAATTCCAAGTACTTTTGACGCAGCAATCGCTTCTGCAACCACACCTTTAGGACATACACAATTAACTAAGATTATGTTACCGCAAGAGAAGACACCACTAGTTTCAGTTACCAAACCGCCGATCATAGAAAAATACAGTTCCCAATTAAGATTGACGCTTGTCGCAATTAAAACATCGCCTGCAACAACAACAAAAAATCACGCCTATTTATTACCCTTTCGGGAATACCTACCAACAACTAACTGCTTAATTTCGCCTACGTTTCGGACAACACAAGCCCTTCCAATGACCCCGTCACCGATACCAACAAATTTCCCTTTAATTCTTAACCCACCCAAACATTTTACTGGATCTTGAAAGAACGAAGGCACGCACGCTTTGTTCCAAACATCGTAAAGCTCCCGTCTTCGAATAGCTTTCGCTATGGTACTACTATCGCGACGGTTCACGAGATCCTTCAACTCGTACCAAGTGAAGTAGTAAATTAAATCCGAATTGATTATTAAACGTTCCTCCACCATGTCCTCCGATAAATCTTTGATCATCACCCTAAGATTATCGAACGCGTCCAAAACCATCTCTTGCAATTTCAATCGCCGCATCAAAGATTTCTTGCAAATTTTCGATAGCAATTCGACTAATTTTCTTTTAACGTAATATTGACTCGTAATATTTTTGGTCGGGGTGGGTACTGAATCGTCTTCCATTTTGCACTGAAACTGGAGTTCTTGAATCACTTCGTTTTTCCATAACTTGGAGTTGAGTTCGAATTCGCGAACGCCACGTTTACCGTACCGTTCGCAAAAATTCAGAACCATACTTTCAGCTTTGGGACAGATAGTTACATCGCCGTTTCGTATGAAGTTGTTGTGCAAGTTGAACATGCGAAGAAGGTCTGCTACGCGTCGCAGCTCGTGCATCGCCTTGAAAGCGAACGAAAACGGCATAAGGTGTTGCAAACTGGAGCTTTTATTTCCAACCAACGACGATAAGAGTGACGTTTGAGCAATGGTATCTCGCGTGGCTTGAGCATGATGTTCTCCAACTATTTTCAGATATTCCAACGCCGATTCTATCGAGTCTGAAGTTACGAAATCAAATTTGCGTTTCTTGAAGCAGCTGCGTATTGCTTCCAGTGCGTCAACAATACCAATTCTATAAGATTTTGTGAAGACGCTCTAAAATGCAAAACTTAGATTGTGTCACTCAGTTTTACATGTAACTTACGTGGGTAACGTTAAATACTAAACGATGTGCGCGCAAACCGATAAGTCTTTTGCCGAAACCTTTGTAAAAACTATCGCTTAAAAGATTTTTAACTATGCTACCTGAGAGAGGAGTTAATGCACCAGGTGCTATTTCTTGAATACTCGCCGTAGTCTGTACGTGCTTCCTGGACATAACAGGAGTATCAAACTCATGCAGCAACTCCTCATCGGTCCACTTATAAATATCCGCTACTTGTTGCACTTGAACCACGTAGAAGATTTCCTAAGCATTAAAGTGAAGTTTCTCTAACCTTAACAAACTTACGTTGTGCAAACGCCAGGTGATGTGACAAAAGAAACCGAATGCTTTTTCCAACTCGACCGCAATTTGTCCCAACGTTAAAATTTGTTCTTCAGTCAAACCATGAACTGATACCGCTTCTTCTACGACACCATCCCAGCTTTTACTAAGAATGATGCTTGAACCATTTAGTTGTATGACAATTTTCGATGGATCTCCACTAGCCGGGTGACAACTATACAAAACGCCACTCAATTTCGCTGGCACCATCTTCTGAACCACCACAGCGGCGTTTGCGCACAAATCGAATCCGTTCTCTAAACGATAACAAACACTTTCGTAAGTGTACAAAGAACTCCAACAAGAAGCGACAGCTTGTATCACGTCGCTCGCCGAACAATCTAGAAAGAATTTCAATCCGCGGTGATTGATTTTCGCGCACGATGAGCGCACAGCCCACGTGCCTTGCACTCCGATCTTTCTAATCTCATTCATAATCAATTTGCAAACATCTTCGTTCACTGGTTCCGAAAGAAACAAATCTACAATTCTACGAAAACTCTTAGCTTGCGATAGAAACAAAGAAAAATTCACCTCTGGCAGCTATTAGCGATGTCGTTGCTTTTCCTTGAATGTGTTAGATAACTGAAAGCTTCCTTCAGTGAAGCATTGGTCTCTACGTGCACGGAGAATGCGGTTGTTAAGATTACGAAACCTTCCGGTACTACAAACTGGAAATCATATTAACTTAACCTAATCAATGTAAATTTTCACAATAAATCCACTCCTATTAACGCAACAAAAAGCACGTTTCTTTTAGAGAGCAATGCATTACGACGATAAAGTTAAGTTTCGAAGGTATTTAGGAAGTTCCACCCCAGAGAGGTCTCGTAAATTGGCGGATTTTGATATAGGAACACGAACTCTTAAACGGCTTAGTTGCTGAGATACAGAGTGTTGAAAGTTTAACCTTTTTGGAAAATCGAAAAATAGTATGAATTGAAGCAAATTGTTTAGCACAACGCCGACGGGCAAATTGCAATGCACATAATAATTTGGAATATGTCAGTACTTGCAGACTCTTGTTTAGAATCAAATATCTTCAAGACCGTTGGTTTTAGCACCATAAAATGTTATTACTTTTTCGACCAAAAATGAATAGAGAATTTTTAAAAAATTATTTGCTTGAGTGGCGTAATAAATAGGAGAGTAAAAGTTGTTATTAACTCTTATAGCGCGCCACTGGTTAAATTTTTGAAAAGTTAGTTTATGTCAAAATATGACTTTCTTGAAGAGTATGATATTGGTCACCAAATTTTTGATTTCTTGCAAACCCTGTGTCTCAGCAACTAAGCTATTTAAGGGTTCATGTTCATATATCAAAATTCACCAATTTACGACATCTCTCTGGAGTAGAGCGTTGTTGGTCAAATATAGCAACACCATGTATCCATCAGTGGCGGCTTGTCCATAGGGTCATTTGGTCAATGACCTCCCAAAAATTTTCACAATATATAAAAAAATATTAATTATTACGTGTTTTATTAAAATAGGTAATTTACTCGCAAAAGTCGCAAGTTGCAAGTATAATAACTTAAAATTTATCGGTCGTCGTTCGTAATTCATCCTTCTCAACCTTGGGCTGGCGGTGCGAATTGACCTCATTGAATTAGATTTACCCGGAAAATCTCAAAAAACGTGCAGCGCCCGAATAAACGCGAACGTCCGAAGCAATAATCAACTCTGGGTCATAAGCCGGGTCCCGCAGTTTACTTTGGCTTCGGATAGGATATCTACGTTCGATTTTTGCGTGTTTTAAATCAATTTAAGAATTTATATTGATATTTTTTACTGTTGTGTTGTTTAGTAAAAATACTATTTTTTTTTCGCGTGTGCATGCGCTATTATAGAAAATGTCGGTAGTGCAGAAAATGTGCCAACGTACTTGATTTTACAAAATTAGTTGAGTTCAAGGCAAATGGTCGTCCTTTGCCAGAACTAAGTTTACGACAGACTAGCAAAGACAAAAATAAAGATGTTCATCAAACGTATTTTACTGTTTTGTTTGTTTATTATTTTCTAAAGACTCGTCAGACTCGCTATGGTGCAAATCCGGTGTAAGCGATTTAAAACATGAAATGCTCGGTAAATTTTGCAAATTCGTACACAGCTAGACAATGCTTATAGAAAATCCCTTAGAGATTTTAATGAAAATGTTTAAAACAATCGCTATATTTTGAACAAAATTGTAGATTGTATAAAATTTTGGGGTGCATTTGAGTTATTTATATTTTTTTAAGTATGCCTATTTTTTAAATAATTATTTGACCTCCCAGTATGATTGGCCACGAGCCGCCACTGGTATACATTCGCCGCTTTCTGAAATAAAAATGACTCACTAATGTTTTGCCCACTTTCATAACGATCTTTATCTTATACATAAAACAACAATCATTACTTTAGAAGAGTTCATGGAGGAGGCCAAAGCAAGATATTGCCCTTTGTCACCGGACAGAATGGCAACTTCGCTCACACAATCGGTCAAAGGCGACGTGTAACAGTTCGAATCGATCTTCACCATTGGTTCGGTCAATAACATATCGGGCAAATCCATTTCGGGATCTTCAAAAACATGCGTAACTACATATATAATACAAGTGAAGATTAATAACTACTTACAACGGGATGCATGATAGAAATAAGCAAATCCTTTTGCTTCTTGGGTGTTGATGATGTACTTGCACGGAACGATGGTGACCGTTCCGAAACCGATGGCAACCACTGATTTCTGCATGACTAACGACGCCACGCATTTATACGATTTTTTCTTAGCTGCGTGAGAGAGTTTAACTGAAATAGTCGAAATAAAAACCTACCTGTAAAATGAAAGACGGAGTTTGAAGGGATCTTGTGCTCCCCGACGTGCTCCAAGTTGATGTCGTGGCAAACGACGGGATAAGCCTTATAGTTATCCAAAACCGAACCGTACTTTAAACTAAAACTCATCAATGTTCTTTAAAGTTTTGTTAAACAGGGGCTACATACTGAGAGCAACCTTTGTAGTAAGATTTAACACCAACATTAAAGGCGAGTCCGTCTTCAGTGACGGCGACGAACATCAAATCTCTGTATTGAGTGAAGTGTTCGCTTCTTCCCCAATAGCGTTTCCTAAAGGAATGTAAGTACAAGTTCTTGCTAGACAACCCATAAGTGACCAATCCGCGCAAGACTCCATACTGTTCGTAACCTTTTTCGTCTCCCCTAAAAGTCACCACTCAGAATTTAATGTAAACATTAAGTACGGGTATATGTACAATAAGTTAATCCAATCGCCGTTTCGCCAAGTTTCTTTGGCAAGCGCATCGGACAACACAGTCGTCGGTACATCTTGAGGGAAATAAAAAGGTTCGCTCGCACCGTTCCACAAGAAGGTGAATTTTACATGTACTACCTTCTCGGTGTAATTTGATCTCAAGAGCCCGTTAAATGTTAATCGTAATCGACGAAGGGGTTCTAAAATGCTTACGGTTAAACCACCCGCTTGCCACACTTGTCCTCGAGTGCTATACAAAGCGACTTTTTCTTTGTCTAAGAAAAATTATAGTAGACAATTTTACCAAAGAAAAGTTAAGCGTAACTTTTCATCCATAGATATGAGCTGAGCGTTATAAATCCATAGACTCAACAATGAAGATCAGCTAATACTTCAAAACCTACGCGTCACTGAAAATATTTACCAATTTATGAACGAATGATATTTAAATTAACTTAACGACCTGTTTTTTTTTCTATGGACTGTGTTAAAAAAGGGATAAAGTATTAAAACATATTTAGAAAAAAGTAAAAGAATGATAAGATCACCAGGAAAGAGAATAGAGAAGGAAGAGGAGAGAAAAGGAAAAAAGGGCAAACGTGAAAGAGAGGAAGAAGACAAAGTGAAAATCATACGGAAGGAAATATTAAAAGAAATTAGGCCATATACCAAATGTGGAAGCTGTTGGAAATCTAGAGGATTCCATATACTTATAAATGCCTGTGTAGGTATATAGAACATTCTGGAAGCTTTTGTCGTTTCTGGTAGAAAGCAGAACGTTTTTCTAAAAGTACGAGCAAGTTGGCGTGTGCCTGCGCAGTCAGTTGAAGTTTAGAGTTTGATCTTGACAGAATCATAAGTGACAAAACTAATTGTTAAATAAATAATTTTCTGTGTTGTGCTGATGTTTTGTTTTATTGTGCTAGTTAAACACGAGACCTAGGTCGGAGCAAAACAGTTTAAGGTGATCGATCACAGTTTTAAGCATAATTTTCGTTGGTGCGTTTCGGTCTTTCCGGTGAATAATCTCATCGAACCAGAACCCTTTGGATTTTTAGTTTAATGTTAACCATACGGTGAATTTAGCTTAACGAAAGAGTTCAAAATCCTCGCTATAGTCATAACACCAAGAGAAAGTAAACGAAGAAATAAAAGAGGATAGTGAAAAGGTAAATGCAAGAGATTTTAAGAAAAAGTAGATAGTTTGTAGAAAAAGGTGGAGTTGCTAGAAAAAAAACGTTGGAGATAAAAAAACAAAAGGAAAAAAATTCTGAAAATATATGAGGAGTTTTAAAATGGTGGAGCTAATGGAAACCTGGATGGAGGAAAAAGATTTAAGTATTTGAAAAGAATTAATTGCTTGAAGAATTTAAATGGGAAATTCATTTCTCGGAAAGGGGAAAAAATAAGAAAAAAACGAAGGGGGTGTTACGAGAAAAAATAAGTTATATGAGAACTATACTGAGAACAGAAGAAAAAGATGAAATATTTATAATGAAGAGCAGTTTTACTGAACTGCGCCTTGAGATTGGCATACAGATCTTTACAGTAGTGCAAAAGTATATAGGATGTTCCATTAAAAAAATTAAAAATGATATTACAGACCGAAAATGTGACCTTTCAACAACGTCATTTCTTTGTCAAATTTTAATATCGTAGTTTTCAAGATATAAACTAGCCAAAACCTCATATGGGACACACTGTATGTAAAGTGCGGAGTACCGAACTAAGAGTGGGTTAGTTCTCTTATTAGTTCGATCACAGAAAAGTAAACTAGTTCGATCCTGTTTACACCGTTTTAACTTGATCCCGTTTATATTTAACCTCACTTTTAAAGGAAAAAATAATTATAGGAGGGGATTTTAACGCAAGGATAGGAGAGGAAGGAGGAATATAATAGTCAACGGAGAAGAAAGAAAGAGAACATCAATGGACAAAAAATAAATGGACAAAGGAAGAAAATTGTTAGAAATGTGTGAAGAAAGAGGATGGACAATTCTAAATGGAAATATGGAGGAAGGGAGGAGGGGAGAGTACACATATATAAGTGAAAAAGGTCAATCGGTAATTGAGTATGTGATAATTAATGAAAAAAGTAAAGAGGACATTGAAATGTTAAGAATTAATGAAGAGGTGGAGTCAGATCACCAACCATTAGAAGTGATATTAGAAGAGGAAGGGAATGTGGAGGGCATGGTAGATGGGGAGGAGTGGAGAGAACAGAAAATATGGACAGAAGAGGTTATAAAAGGTATAAAGAGAAATTGGAGAAAGAAACGGAAAAACAGGAGATGTAAATGAAGATATGAAAAGGATAATAGAAAAATGGATTCGGCAGCAGAAAAGAGAAAATACAGAATAAGAAAAAAACAGGAAAAGGCAAGGAATGGTGGAATGCAGAGTGTGAGAAGGAGAAAAGAGAAATGAGAAAAGGAAGAAGAAAATGGAAAAAGGGAAGATAGAGATAGAGGAATATAAAAAGATAAAAACTAAATTAAAAAAAATAAAAAAGAAAAGAAGAATATAAGGAACAGTTAGAGAAAAGGATAGAAGAAATAAAAATGAAGAACAAGCATGGGAATTTATAAACAGAAGTAGAACGCAAAAAAAGACGAGAGTAAAGATAGATGCAGAAAAATGGAAAGATCAGTGTAGTCATCTGTTAGGAGGTAAGGAAGAAAAAGTAATAGACAAAGGAGAGAGAAGGAAGAAGGCAAGGAACAGAGAATGGGGGATAACTAAAAAAGAAATGGATAAAGCAATACAGAAAATGAAGAAATGAAAGGCAAAAGGGACGGATGGAACACAAGGAGAACAATGGAGATACACTGCAGAAAAAATGAGGGAGCACTTAAGAAGAATATATGAAAGTATATGGGAAGGAAAAGAAATTTCAAATAAATGGTAAGAGGCTATAATATGTCTTGTATACAAGGGAGGAGAAAAAAACGAGACGAAAAACTACAGGAGGAGTGAGCCTGACAAATGTGGAATATAAGGTTTATGCAGAAATAGCGAGGGAAAGATTAGAATAGGAAATAGAAGAGAAAAGAATTATCCCGGACTGGCAAGCCGGATTCAGAAAAGGAAAAGGGACAATAGATAATATATACATTCTAAAACACATGGTTAATAAAGAAATTACGAAAAAAGGAGGGAGAATGTATAGAATGTTTATTGACATCAAGGCAGCGTTTGATAATGTGGATAGAGGGCTACTATGAAAAATTATGGAGGAAATAGGGATAAATGTAGAAATTAAGGATGCAATTGAGGAAATATATGAGGAAACAAAATGTAGAACAAGCGTAGGCAGAAAGTTGGGACGTGAAATTTTGGACGGAAAAAGGATTAAAACAAGGATGTCCATTAAGCCCCAGTCTGTTCTTATTATACATAAGAGATTTGGAGAAAGAACTAGAGAAGCATCAAGTGGGAGGAGTAGTAATAGGAAGAAAAAAGGTATGGGTGCTGACGTACGCAGATGATATAGTGGCAGTAGAGAAGAATGGAGAAGAAATGGGAAGAGTGATTAAGGTTTTAGAAAGATACTTAGAGGGAAAGAAGCTACAGGCAAATGTTGAAAAAACAAAAATAATTGAATTTAAAAAGAGAAAGGGAAGGCGGAAAGAAGATAAATGGTAGTGGGGAGAGAAAGAAATAGAGAAAGTGGACATTTACAGGTACCTAGGTTATAACATTAGGTATGATAATAAAGATGAAGACCACATAAGAGAACTCGGAGAGAAAGGAAACAAAATAGTAAGACAAGTTTGGGGGATAAGTGAAAAGACATTTGGGAAGGATTTAGAGAAAAGACGATGGATTTTCGACAAAATAGTGAAAAGTGTGATGTTATATAGAGCAGAGATTTGGGGATGGAAGGAATGGGAACTATTAGTAATATTGGAAGTTAGAGCTGGATAAGGAGACACCTGGTTATATAGTGGAAGAAGAAATGAAATTAGAAAAATACGGATAGAAACTGGAAAGAGAGAGCGTTGAGATTCGAAGAAAGGATGGAAAACAGGAAGAACAATGAACTTTTATATGAATGTTGGAAAGAAGTGGAGGCACAGAAAATTAGTTACAGGGAAGATAAAAGGAAAAAATATTATGAAAGGCGTGGATATGTGAGAGAGGAGATAAGAAGTTTGAGACAGGAAGGAAGATATATATGGAAAAGAAAATAATAACGAGAGATAAAGACACGCAAATGCAAGAAAGAAGAGCAAGAATAAAAGAAGGAAAATACAACAAGAAATATGGACAATTAATAACGGGAAGAGTGCCAAAATACATAATGGAGGGGAAATCGCTGAAAGAAGAAAAAATGATAGCAAGGTTTAGAACAGGAAATGAAGAAGGGAGAATAAATACTGGTTGGAGGATGAAGAGAGGATATGTAGATTGTGTGGGGATGAATGGGAAAGCATAATGCACATGAAAGAAGGATGTAATGAGTTAAGAGAAGAGGAAACGAAGTAGTGGGTGCTATTGGGTGAGAAAGGAGAGGGAGTACAATGGATGAAGGAAGTGATGGAGAGAAGAAAAAGATGAACGAGAGGAAAAGAAAGATAATGAAGATAAAAGAATAAAGATGAAGGAAAGAAAAAGAAGATTTTGTTAAGGGAAAGAATATGAAAGATGTTTAGAAAAGAAGAGGTAGAAGAGTTAATTTTGTTAAATAAGAATATTGTTAGTTTGGTGGTAAGAAAATGTATGGTTTTAGGTTATATTTGTATAGAAAACCGAATTCATTTGTTATTTGTATAAAAGACCAAATAAATAAGATTCATTCATTCATTCATTCACGTAAAGTGCGGAGAACCGAACTAAGAAGTGGGGTTAGTTCTCTTATTCGTTCGATCACAGAAAAATAAACTAGTTCGATCCTGTTTACACCATTTTAACTTGATCCCGTTGATATTTAACCTCACTTTTAATTTTTTAATTATATATTTTTTAATTTTTCAATTTTAATAATTTTTTTTTTATATTACCTTTCTACATTAAATAAACTTAGTCTCGGATTTCGACGACGCTACATATACGATCAACAAGAGAAATTTAACCTTACTTTTCTTTCCCGCAACATTTAATTCGATCCTACGTGTTTACACCACAGAAAAGTAAGCTTATTTTTCTGTGTTTACACCGCACTTTGACTCGAAGGTTCGAACCAAATTGATTCGGTAATCGGTACTATGGATCAACACGTACCGAACTAATTTAGTTCTTGTGTGTTTATACCGAAAATACATAACGGTTAGTTCAAATAAAGTTCGCATATAGTCCTTTGTTCGAGTACTAAACTGGCAGTGCAAACATAGCCAGTATGTTTTTTAAAACCAACAACCCCAATCATAATGCAAGTATACGGTTTTCATACAGAAAGAAACTAAGATAACGCAGTAACCTCGCAACCAAAAGTTGTAAGTAACATTTCCTTAGATTACCTACAATTATCGTGTAACAAACAACTAACGCGGCTAACCACGAATAGCATACATCATTTAAAAAGATTGTGATAATTGTAATCTCGCAAAAATGCCGTTAATAGTATTGCTTTCTTAGCGCTGTCACCGCAAATCCATGGATAAAAAATTATGGTTAACCCCCTTAGTGAAGGTTTCACATTACGTAGGTATACTCACTAGGAAATGTAAAAATTTCGTTACCAAGGCGTAGAATAAAATCACTTCGGCCAATCGATGACTTTGCAAAATCAATTTGAGAAACACAGAGTTTCCAGACTCGTCAACTCCGAAAAAGAGTTGAGTGTTCGTCTTCTGCAGTAAAACACGGAATTTTATTTGTTTGTGAGAACATAAAACTTACGTTTACATTGATGAGCTTTCTCGGCTGTTCTAAGACATGATCACTGGTGAACAACTGGGCTTTTTTTAATCTATGCTTAAATTTGTTGATAGCACGTATAGATAATAATCTTTTTATTACATAATAACAACCTGTAATGTTTGTAGCAGCACACCGAAAATAAATTATTAAAGCTTTTTACCTGCTGATTTATATCGATTATTCGGAAACGGATCTTCATAGACAAACACATACCCAACAAAAACTATTACAAATAAAGCCCAGTAATAGGCGCACGTTATTACAAAATCACTGTAAGTCATTTTGTGTACCTACTAAAACCACAAACTAAAACATTTGATTAATAAAATTGATAACAATATAGAATCAATTGAACCTGACTGATTAGATATTTATATTGAATAGCTTTTAAAAAGACACTCGTTTTGTATGGTTTAAAATTTTAATCTTTAAATACAAATCCAAAGTACAGCTAAGATTACTGCAATAATTGATATTTAATTTTTAACCTATCGATTACATGTTGCGGCATGCAAAACGTCGGATTCACCTGCTTGATCAAGTCGTGACCCAATAGCGATAACGCTCCCAACCCAAACAGCGTGTGGTAAGGATCGGGAATATCACCGGGACGATCACTGAAGCCACCCGTTTCCAAATCCTGACAGGCCAATATGAAAGTAGTCAAAGCGGAAGCATTAATCCAGTGTAGGCGTCCTAAGATGGTCAAAGAAGATAAAACCCACCAAGAATAACAAACATCCGGTAATTTCTCTGGTCTACCATTTAAACCGCCCGAAGGTAATTGGCGTTCGCACAACCACCAAGCTAATGCGTCCCTGTCCACTACCTCTAAACGCCCTGTAATTGATAGAAATCCCAAACAGCAATACACTAATCCTGCGTGACTTTCGGAAAAGGGTCGTGAACCGAATCCACCATCAAAGTTTTTGCATGATTCCACAAATGACACCGCCTTTTCGACGTCGATCGCATCCAAACGATTTAGTAATGCTAGAGTCGCTACTGCACAGAATGAAAAACGGGTATCGACCTCTCCCCATTTATCACCTGTGAAACTGCCATCAGGCCTTTGCAAAGATGTGACGTAACTAACAGTGGCCTCTGTGTTGATAGCGTCTAATTGATCATACATGCACAAAATTTGTATTGCACTTAACGTATGCAGTAAATGAGGGTCGTGATTTATACAAGCACTTATGCCTCCCGTCTCTTCATCCTGGCATTGTTTAATAAACGAAATTACTTCGGTCTGAGGTAAAGAGTGCAATTTGTCAACTAATTCTAAAGCGGTAAGGCCCCAGTACATGCCGGACACCCGCAGATAATCCGTCATACCAAACTCGTAGTCGTCTTCCGATTTCCCATATTTACTTATAAATTCTAGGTGCTTCTCGAGTAATAATTCTTTGGGGCTATCGGGCGATAGCGTTATATCTTTCGTGTAGAATGACATCAAAGTATTTTAAAATTAAATTCGTATTATGAAAATTAATTTTAGTGAGGTTATATTTTGTGCAACATCGAAAATAAAAGCTACGTCGAATTTATTATATTCGACGAAAACAAATTTTGTGACTTTATTGTGTTTAAAAATTGGAATATGTACTTAAATTTTTACCAATAAAATAAATTGCATTCTTAATTCCAAATTGTATGTGCAATTTTATGACAACAATTTTGTAATTAGAAAGTGAGTTTGTGGCCAAAACGTTACATTTTATAAAATGTTTTTTAAGATATATGAGTGAGACTCAAATTTCTATAAACGTCAATTTTTACTGAAATTTTCATTAGTCACCAAAATTGAGATGATACGCTATAATAGTTTTATGTGGTTATGATATTTCTGATTTCGTGGTATTGATCAGAACAATTTTGTGCGAGAACAAATGTTTCTTACTAAATTCTCGACAATACGTTTAGAAAAATATATTGGTCACAACATTTTTGTAACTAAAACATAATATTTTGCAATTTTGAGAAATCCAATTTAGAAATCTTTAATAAACAACATTTCAATGCTTACAAAGAACACACTGAAATGTTATAGAAATTATAGTTTTGTGACTGTTAACTCTCGCCGCTTTTTTGAAGCCAATAATAATAATTTGCGGTTTTCTCACATTAACATTTCTACCACTTTCCTTGCAGTTTTTTAGTTACAATATTGTAAACCATTTTTAATCATAATATTCTCTTATTCATTAATTATTTTTCTAACTATTTTGTAGCAAAAAAAATCTAATTTAAGCATCTCTAAATAAATTACGCATTACAATAACAAAATTCATATTATGTGACTCTTAACTCCCGTATTTTGTGAAATCATATAAAGCAGTTTTACACTTGCACTACAGTTTTGTGACTTGATATGTACCTACCATATCAATTTTTATTAAAAATTTATTATAATTTTAATTTTGCAGTATTGATCACAACGTTTATAGTACTATGCCTGTATGAAAAGTATGAATTACGGTTCAAGATATATTAAAACTGAAAATAGACTTAGTTTTCTAAGCTGCTTAATATAAAAATATTTTTAAGACTTCAGGGTGTACCCAAAAAGTGCTGCTAAGGTCAACTTTATTTTTTCAAATAGCAACTTTCAATTTTTATTATATTTTTGGATTTCTTAGGAAACTTATAGCCTTTTGGTACCAATCAAACCATATCTGTCTTTTACACTTTCGGTTTCCTTGTAAAATAGGATATTTAAAGGGTAGTTTGAATTCATGTCGCTGAATACCCCAAAATGCTATAAAAGCCAGAATGCAGAATATGGCTTCAGAGATATAGAGTAATTACGTGAGTTTGTTTTTCTTTTTTTTAAGTGAATAAATTACTTAGGGTAGACGTTACAGGGCTGAAAATTTTAACTAATTGAAATGGACCATAACTTCATTTTTTCAAATAGCACACCCAATATTTTTTTATTAAGCATGTGCTTCACCTAAAGTTCTTACTTAAACTGATAAGTAGGATAATATGTAAAATCAAATCCTGCTTGACATATTTTTTAATGTAACTTTGTGAGTTTATATGTTTCAGTAAATTGTTTTAAATTTTTCTATAATTTTACGTTAAATATTATATCCTGTGACAAAAACGTTATAAGTTTCATAATAAGCTATTTCGGTGCCGCACTAAATTTCTTAAATATTTAATTAATTAATTTCAATTGTTTTTAGTCAAAAAACGGTTTCGAGCAACATAATTTAACACTTTTATTGGACAAAATAATTTAAACCGATATTTGATTTGGTGATCAATATAACTTTGTAGAAAAAAACATGTACGCAAATCAAATTTAAATAATACATAGTAACAAAAATTTAAGCTTATGAACTATACTAGAGCATTGCAATTTTGTGACTCTTTTAATACGTACTGCTATTTCAATGTTAAACAATTTTGTGACTTAATTTTCTTAATATGTGATTGATATCAAATTCTGCTTGAAATATTTTTAGTGTAATTTTGTGTTTTTTCAAAATTTATTATGATTTTACGTAAAATAAACTAATGTTCTTTATTAATGAACAAATTTATCTTGTGACAAAAACAGGTTTTATAATCGAATTCAGTTTAAATTAGTAACAAAAATTGAGCTAATGAAATAATGAACTAAGCAATTAGGTATAAGCATAGCAATTTTGCTCATATCCAAATCAATCTGGACAACAACAGCAATAATTTCAATATCAGATTTATAATGCACCACTACAACCTTTTCCGCGACATCTTCAATTCACTCAATACCCACCAAATCCGTATCTACAGACGACAAATACGTATACAATAAATCATCAACAACCTAAACACCCTTCTAGCCTGTAATGAAGAGGGAAATGAATGGCACGTAGTCAACCACACTAAAAAAAGAAATAGAAATTCTGAAGAAACTATTAATAACCATATTCACAAGAGAAAAAAAGACATTATTGGTTAGATAACCCCGTGCAAATAAATAATAAATACGACCCACTTAATATAGAAATAGACAAAGAGGAAAACGCCACGCAAGAAGAAACTACCAAGAAAATTCCTAAACTCCCACCAATTCACGTATCTGAAGTTCAAAACGTCAACTACAAAATTTTATACAAACAGGAGGAAACATTCAGAGTTACAATGAAGAACATTCATCACCCAACAGATACTGGCAAGATCAAACAAAACTTAAGAGCACTTGGCCATGAAGTACCTAGTTAATGTATGGAACATAAAACAACATTCAACCAAAAGTCCACTCTCTATATGTTTGTAGTTGAAATTAAATAAAAAGATAACAATAAAGAGATCTACCAATAAACTAAACTTTTTATGAACACGAGCATTGCAGTTGAGCCCCCGCATGCAAAAAGAGCAATACCACAATGTGCCAAATGCCAAAATTCAAAAAACGACTGCTAGTAAATAGACCGTTGTGTTAAACGCATAGGATCCCACTCAACTAAAGACTGCCCAAGGAAAAACAAAGATGATCAGGTTAAATGTGTAAACTGTGGCGGAAATCATCCCGCAAACTATAGAGGGTGCGCAGTGTACAAACAACTACAGGAAAAACTTTTTCCAAAACTAAGATGCGAGGTTACCATGCAAATGCGCAAACCAACTCAAACATATCGAATTCCTGAGATTTCGTACGCAGATCAAGTAGTAATACAAAATAAACAACCTACACAAAACTTAAACAACAATACAGTATTACATCCACAAGTCACATACCAAAATCAACAGTCAAACGACATGGAAGAGTTGAAATCCATGATGAAAAGTTTAATCACACAAATGGGGACTATGATGTACACTCATGAAATTTAAAACTTGGACACGACAATTTCTGTAAACAAAAGTTTGCACATTGTGAAGCGGGCTTAAAGGTATCATTTACAATTCTAACAGCAGGTAGTCTCAGCAGGGGTTATCTTATAGAAGGACTGTAGAATGAATCATTACACTAAGCACGTTTTAGAAAATAGGTAATTTACGTTGCTTACTTAATTTTTTCTTTAAAGAATATATTTGAAGGTATCGCTAATTAAACACCATAGCTCGATTAATTATCGAATCAAAATTTTGTTTAGGAAATGTTTACAAAATAAAATTAGAAATAATTTTGATTTAAAAACGTCTACAAGCAATAACTTTTAAATTAAATCAAAAACTAAACATGGTTATTTGGGTTGACTGATTATTACTTATTTTTAAATAAATCTAACCTACTAATTATTGTAAGTTATTAAAAAAATCATTAAACTCTCTATTCATAATATTTAGTCCTTACAAAATGTATATTTTATGACGTTTCATTTTTTCTGTAGTTAATATAAAAGTGAAAATAAAAACTAAGGCAATTCTTATTGTCAACGTATATATTTAGTTTTTGACAAGAATTTATTACATAATTATAATTAAGATACCAAGTTATAGTTTAAAATTAAATGAAAACTTTTTTTTAAATAAAGGTATTACTATATAAATAAATATAAGAAATCAATAATGGGTGTGACCTCCATTATTATTGATACATTCTTGGAGGCGTCTGCTCATTGACGCTATCAAGGTATCAATATAATTAATATTAATCGTTTCCCATGCGGTATCAATGGCTGCAATTAGTGCATTACGGTTTACTGGTATAAAATTTGGCCCTTGTTGTCTTCGGATAACAGCAAGTATTCGAGCCCAAACATTTTCGATAATGTTAAAATCTGGGCTTTTGCTGGCCAGGGTAACAGCTCCAAGTTATTTGCTTGTATCCAGTTGCGCACAACCTGCGAAGTATAGGGTCATCATATCCCGATAGTTAATTATCGAATGTTCCAAGAAAATATGTGTAAATAGTAAATGGAATCTACTAACGTAACGTTAAGTCGTTAATTATAGTTACATAACTCTCCTTTCATAAGATATAGTTCATATTAATATGCTTATTGTAAAGCTTCGTACACACCTGAACAACAAACCGAGGAACCGAACGGCAATCGGAACATGAATTTGGACGGTGCTACGTACGAATTTTAGAACAGATTCGCAAGTCCTGATTGTTCCACGAACGGTTTGCGGCGTTCCCGCAACTTGTCGGTTTTTTCTCCGACATCAAAGAAAATGCGCGCGAATGCGTTTGCAGGTTTGGACGAATCTAAACAAAACGAACAAACTTATGCGGGAGAATTAAATTATTTATTTTTGTCCTTCCTTTTGTGGGTTTGTTGTGTTTTAGGTAATATTATGGAGTTGACAGAAGAAAAATGTTTTAAATTAATCAGTGTTTAAGAATGCAAGAAAAAAATGATGTCCCTATTAGCATCATTTGGGCGGAAATTTCCAAAATAAAAAAAAGCGAAGTAAATTATAATTTTTACTCTTCTTTGTGCGTAAAAATTTGGTTGGCACTATCTTCTTGTTTTCCGCAATTTTTCTTCTCAATAATAAATATATATGAACTGAAAACTACTGAAAATAATTATGGGAACAGCACAAACGTTCCGTTTGTTGTTCGGATTGTGGAAATCATAAAAGATCGTTTGTCGTTCTGTTTGACTTTCGGTTCGTTGTTATGTTTGTTGCTCGGTTTGTTGTTCAGGTGTGTACGAAGCTTTACAACTTAAGCAACAATTTTTGGCGAATAAAGATTAGTTTGTGATGTAATATTAGAAACACAAATTTATATCATATCAAATTTATGACAACTTAAAACCAAGAACGTGTATGTTATTGCTAAGAAATTATTAGGAAAAAGCGCAATTGCAGTGTAAATATTTATAATTAGATATTTTCGAAAGTTTATAAGTCCTCTATTGTAATCTTAATACTTAAAAGAAAATCCTGTCCATTAGCATTATAAGGAAATGGCTTTTACTTTATGAATAAGTTTCAATAACAATAGAATATCCTTGCTTGTTTAATTTACTTCCTTTGAGTCATATTGCTCTAAGGGTTGTTACATTGGTCATTAGAAGTATGTAATAAATAAACAGTTACCTACTGTTTGAGAAGGGGTAGTGTGAACCAATAAATAAAGTAAGAAATGTACATTCCATTTTAGTTTAAAATTTCAAGTGTTGTGAAAATGCCACCTCATCTCGGTGCTGATTTGAAAGCGCGGATTGTTTCGGAATTAGCGACGGGCCGTAGCGTGCGAGATATTTCACATATGTTAGATATACCAAAAAGCACCGTAGGGCAACCATTTGCTACATACTCCAGGGCTATAGCAGATACACATTTTCCCGGATGCCGTATAACTGCACAAAAAAGATTAAATGAGATGGGAATAAAGAAGTATAATGCTGCTGCGAAAGAAGTTCTCAGTGACGAAAATATGAGACGTCGTCTGGAATTTGCAAGGCGATATGTGAACGAACCTTTGGAATTTTGGAATCGAGTGATTTTAGCGACGAAAAAACGTTCAATAGCCGCAACGATGGACCACTAAAAGTTTTTAGAATGGAAGGAACTCGTTACGAAAATAATCACATATGTCCTAAAAAACGAAGTGGTTATTTTTCTGTGAATGTGTGGGGTTGGGTTAACGCGCGGGGTCCAGGAGTTTGTTGTGCTATCGATGGACGTCTTGATTCTGCTGCGTATTTAGATATTTTGGAAACTATTATGAAACCTTCAGTCGAAGTGTTTTATCCAGACGAAGATTATATTTTCCAACAAGTAAGTATTCTTATTTCACTATACTTTCTCCAAAAATAGTTCGGGATCTGTTGAATTAACATTTTCATAATGTATTTTTGTTGTTAAAGGACAACGCCCCTATTCATACTTCGCGGGTTGTGCGCAATTGGATACAAGAAAATAACTTGGAGCTGTTACCCTGGCCAGCAAAAGCCCAGATTTTAACATTATCGAAAATGTTTGGGCTCGAATACTTGCTGTTATCCGAAGACAACAAGGGCCAAATTTTATACCAGTAAACCGTAATGCACTAATTGCAGCCATTGATACCGCATGGGAAACGATTAATATTAATTATATTGATACCTTGATAGCGTCAATGAGCAGACGCCTCCAAGAATGTATCAATAATAATGGAGGTCACACCCATTATTGATTTCTTATATTTATTTATATAGTAATACCTTTATTTAAAAAAAAACGTTTTCATTTAATTTTAAACTATAACTTGGTATCTTAATTATAATTATGTAATAAATTCTTGTCAAAAACTAAATATATACGTTGACAATAAGAATTGCCTTAGTTTTTATTTTCACTTTTTATATTAACTACAGAAAAAATGAAACGTCATAAAATATACATTTTGTAAGGACTAAATATTATGAATAGAGAGTTTAATGATTTTTTTAATAACTTACAATAATTAGTAGGTTAGATTTATTTAAAAATAAGTAATAATCAGTCAACCCAAATAACCATGTTTAGTTTTTGATTTAATTTAAAAGTTATTGCTTGTAGACGTTTTTAAATCAAAATTATTTCTAATTTTATTTTGTAAACATTTCCTAAACAAAATTTTGATTCGATAATTAATCGAGCTATGGTGTTTAATTAGCGATACCTTCAAATATATTCTTTAAAGAAAAAATTAAGTAAGCAACGTAAATTACCTATTTTCTAAAACGTGCTTAGTGTAATGATTCATTCTACAGTCCTTCTATAAGATAACCCCTGCTGAGACTACCTGCTGTTAGAATTGTAAATGATACCCATAAGCCCGCTTCACAATGTGCAAACTTTTGTTTACAGAAATTGTGGTGTCCAAGTTTTAAATTTCATGAATGTACCTCCTAACCACGTTATCAAAAAAATACAATAATTGCTCAAAACTCTTAAAAATAACTGTTTGGAACGCCAATGGCCTTAGCCAAAACATTCGCAAGAGATGAAACTATTCCTTTTTTTTTTTTTTTTTGTTTTTATTACACCTAGCTATGTGGCTAACAAGCAAATGTGATATAATGTTACAATCATGAAAGGGAAATCCACTCAATGGCGGGCTCCAGTAAACTAAACATTAAAACTAGGTAGTAAGGTCTAGCGTTTTACATCTATTTAATCGTCTGGTAACCTGTTTGTTGTCCAAGAGATTGAGCGCTAACGTGTTTGGATAGTTGGATATCCTGTTGACGTAGGTTGTGATGTGTCTACTAATTACATCCTTGATCCATGGAATATTAAGATCAGTGTGTAGGGTTAGGTTGGAGATGAACCATTCTGCGGAAGATTTTATTTTGGAACCTTTGTATAATTGCAGTATTAGAGGGCTTTGCACAACTCCACAATTCTATACCGTAAGTTCACACAGGAACTATATCACTGTTGTGTACACTAATACTTTGTTGGTTAAGGATAATTTGGACCTTCGGCCAATTAGCTAGTATATTCTCTTTACTTTGATGTCCATCTCCTTTCTCTTTTTGGTGATATGGATCTTCTACGTAAGCCGCCTATCTAGGTGCATGCCAAGGTATTTTGCTTCATTCTTAATTGGGATTTGGATGCCGTTTAGAGAAACTGGAGGAGCTTAATCTTATACAATAAGCCAGTGTGCCAGACTTTGTCGAAGGCTTGACTGACATCTAGGAACGTTGCTACACAATATCTGTTTTCTTCGAAATTCTGTTCTATCACATCCACCACTCTATGGATCTGCTCTATGGTGGAATGACTCTGTCTAAAGCCAAACTGGTGTTGGGGAATTAGTTCTTGATCTTCTATTATAGGAACCAGTCTTTTTAGTATCAGTCTCTCTAGTACTTTCGATAATAAGGGCAGCAGGGTTATTGGTCGGTAAGATGTGACTTCGTGTGCAGGTTTATGAATAAGAACTATTTGGCCGAATTTCCATTGGATTTGAAAATACAGCAGTCTAATGACAGCGTTGAATATTTGCGTAATGGCCCATAGCCTTGTGGGGTAATGCTTTTAAAACTTTAGCGGTAATAAGGTCATACCCCGGTGCTTTGGCGTTGTTTAAATGTTTAATTTCATTAACTATTTCTGTCGGAGCTTAGTTGAAAAGGAGCCTATAAATGGTTTAGTATTTCGTCTTCTTTTTCAGGGGTAACTTCAGATGGGTACGTTTGGAAGATAGTTGATAGATGATTTGCGAATAGCTTGGCCTTTTCATCATCTGTTCTAGCCCATGTGCCATCGTCTTTACGAAGTGGTGGAATAGGGTTTTTGGGGCATTTCAATTTCTTAGTAGCTTTCCATAGTGTGTATTCGTTAAATGCGGAGGGCGAGAGATTGCTTATATAATCGTTGAAGGTAATTTTTAACGTAAACCAGTTTGTTTTTGAATTTTATTTTAATAATTAAACAATTTTTTGAAATTTTTGGCGATCTGGACCCCTATGGTTCCCTTGAGGAGTCCTTGATGTCACCAACTCTTAGATTGCCTTGAGAAAGATTGGCCATCGCCAATCGAAACGTCGGCTATTAAGAACATGGTGTATCATTGACGACCCTATTGTTCCTCAACTCCTATAAGAAGGCCCAAAATTATTGGGAATCTCGTTCACGTTGAAGGTTTCGTTTTTCCATTCTTATAATGCCAGTGTTAGTTCTCGCGTTAACCGATTTAGTACGTTTTTTGTCAACAGGATGTCTAGTTTGCTGCCAGGTTTTCCTGGCTCTTCTCTTATTAGCAAGCTTGGTTTTGATGTAATATGGATAGTTATCACTAGGTTCGATTTTTGAGTGAACGGTTGGTGTAGAATAAAAGGCAGCATTATGTATGTTAGCTTTAGTTGCTCACATTTCCCAGTTCGTGTACCTGTTGTATAAGGAAGGTTTCATTTGTTTGGTGATGACTGAGGTGCTCAGTGTGACAATTATAGAAGAGTGGTCAGATAAGAGATCGTAACAGTTTTCCACTTTGCAGTAGTTCGAGGATATGCTTTTGGTGACAAAGAAGTCCACAGCGTCGGGGATCTTATTTCGGTCAGAGCGCTTTGAACAGTTCTCGTCCTTTTGTGGTGGTTAGCCGAGATCCCCAAACTGGATTTTTTGCATTATAGTTGTTAGAACAAATTTATTAAATACTTCGCGTACGACGTACGAGTTAGAAGTGTCAGTTACAGTTTTAGGATACATAAAAAGTAAGAGTGCGATAGGTGGTGCATGACTATAATATTGATGTACAGGATGTTTCAACAATAGTCCCCACCTGCAATAAATTTATTCCCAAGTTTTTGGAAGAACAGTTCATATTGTTGTTGACGAACAGTGTGTCTGGGTGGGCTGTATATAGCTGCTACCACCCAGAGAACCGTTAAAACCATTGACACTAATGATAGTGCCTTGTAAGAATTCGGTGGAAAATTCTTCCAATACATGATGAGAAATTTTTGTATTTACGAGAATTTCTGAGCCAGCGTGGGCCGTACCGTCGGGATGGTTAGAAAAGTTAAAGTAGCTATATTCTGTAAAATGGGTTTCTGAAATGAGGAAATTGTCAATTTTTTGTTGTTTGAGAAAGAGCTCGACTTCTAAACGACTCTGTGCTACTCCATTTGCATTCCATAATCCAATTCGTAAAGAATCCATTATTGTAATTTGTTAACTAGCTTGGTAAGCAGATTTAACATCATACTGTTCTGATTCAATTCCTTGAAAATAACCAATTTGATATACTCCTTATATCTGAATCTCATTTTACCAACAAAAGCTACATCAAACTTCTTAACTACTGCATTTACAACACAAACCACCCCGATAGAACTGCTCATAGCGAAACAGCTATTATAATAAAATCAAACATAAAACATCAAGAACTAGATAAATACGAAAAATCACATTTACAAGCTAATACTATCCAAGTCGAAGACAAGATAGCAACCATGAAGATCTCCACAGTCTATAGACCTCCAAAACACTCAACAAAAATAGACGACTACTCTAATTTCTTTCAAAGTCTAGGGAATAGGTTCATAGCGGCCGGAGATTTTAATGCAAAGCATCAAGACTCGGGGATCAAGAGTCACAAGAACCGATGGACGGGAACTATTAGCAGCGATACAAGCAAATAATCTAAACTATATATCGACTGAGGAACCGACCTATTGGCCCACAGATCGCCGGAAAACCCTTGATCTAATCGATTTTTGTGTTTATTAAAGGAATAAATTTAAGCCTTTTTACAATCAAATCGTGCCTAGAACTAGCTGCTGACCATTCGTCTCTTATAATAACATTTCATTTAAAGATAATACATGTACAAACAAGACCAATATAATTATCAAACCAAATGGTCAATGGGTTTGCAGCAAGTAAAGAAAAAGCGGAAACCTTTTCTGAGCACTTAGCTAACGTATTCAAACCTTTTCCTGGTCAAAATCCTGAAGTGGACGCTAAAATAATAAAGTTTCTACAATGCCCCTTTCAAATGCGTCTTCCCATCAAGCCATCTAAGATCTTTAGAAGTACAAGATATAATAGATAAGAACACAAATCCTAAAAAGGCGCCAGACTTCGATCTTATCACTCGGGAGATTCTCAAACAGTTACCTGACATTGTTGTCCAAGCGATAACCTAAATATTCAACGCCATCTTCAACATTAGATGATACTATCCAGTTTCTTGGAAAGTGACTCAAATAACAATGATACCGAAACCTGGAAAAACACCTACTGATCCCGCTTCCTATAGACCAATTAGTCTCCTTCCAATTCTCTCTAAAGTTTTTGAAACGCTATTTGTAAAAAGACTCCAGCCAATATACTAGATAAAAAAGGAATAATACCCAATTACCAGTTCGGTTTTCGACGACAACAAGCCACTGTAGGACAAGTCCACGGCGAATAATAGACCAAATACATATCGACTTTGATGAATATAGATATTGCTCCGCGGCGTTCTTAGATGTATCCCAGGCCTTTGACAAGGTGCTTCTGCCACACTAATCCTATGAAGTACTAAAATCTTACCTATCAGACCGGTATTTCTACGTGAATCACCATAGTGAATGCACAGATTTACAATCCACTGTATATCTGGCGTTCCCCAAGGCAGTGTTCTGGGACCTACATACGTTACTTGCTGTTTACGGCTGACATTCCCACTACGAGTACAACTACAACTGCTACCTTTGCTGATGACACAGCTATCCTGGCATCACATATACTAACCCTGACACAGCACCCTACAACCTGCAAGCCTCCCTCAACAAAATTTATATTCATCCTACACAAAGATTCATACATTATATAAAATTAACAAAACAAATATTATCGATATTCCGCACTCCAATCTTCCAATTCCAAGTTAAAGCTCTGCGCATTCGGAGTGTGTATCGGCGCATCACAAATCCATTTCTCTTCCGATTTTGATAAATACCGCCACGGTTGTATGAACGACTTGTCCGGACATAACATTATGTGCTGCAACTGTTCTTCTTTCTTGAGAAACCGATGGAGCGCGTTAAAATGACACACAAAGTGTTTGAGATGATTACGACCGCACTTTATTATGTGCTTTTGGAGTCGGCTCTTAGAGATGCCGTAAGATTTGTCGAACGGACAAAGAACCCCCTCCCTTACGAATTTTCCTAGTTTTTGATAATATTGCTTCGTTTATATATGTTTATATTTTACAAATTATTTCGCCGTTGCATTTATAATATTTATCAGTTTCGACAACGTAAGAAAACTACTTTTGGTAACCCTGCATTATTTAATTAAATTGCAAATAAAAAGGCATTTGATTACAATGTCTTTCAAAAAAGATTTTAAACAATTACTTAAGCCTTATTACATATTTAACATAATACTAAGCTTGTCATACATAATATGTCGAAAAACTTCTGGCATCTGCAATTACTTGTTCACTGTAGAACAATGCGAGTTCGATGAGGTAAAAACCATTCGATACCTGCATGCATGATAACTTACGATGCCTGTCTTAGAGAGAAACTGAAATTTTATTCTTCCTCGTCATAGTAGTTATGATAAGAAGTCGCAAAACCGGTAGCGTAACCATGATCAACTATTTATCTTCAAGTTTTATATACACGAAAGTCGCTAACTTAATTTTATGGTTTTATGCCGACTTTATAATGGGGATTGTATATGCAATCATTTTCATACGTAAGTAACGTTAATGTTTTGGATAAAAATATCAATTTATGTTGTAATAGTTATGGGGTTACTGTTACCGGAACCGCGCACTCAGGTCCCGATAAGGTAATTTATTTTCGTGGCCCAAATAGTTTGGAGGAAGAGTTGATGCGGGATAAACACATTGTATGGATTGTCGCTTTCTACACAGTCTGGAACCCTGCTTGCGTCAATTTTGCACCGATCTTCGCTAAACTTAGTAGCGATTATGGTTTAGATAACCTTAAGTTTGGTAAAGTGGATGTAGGGCGTTATCCCGAAGCTGGAGCCAAGTACCACATCAATGATAGTAGTTTAAGCAAGCAACTTCCTACCATGATGGTATTTAAAGAAGGCGAAGAAACTGATCGCAGACCTTTGTTCGATACCAAAGGAAAAATCGTCAAGTTCTTGTTTTCGGAAGACAATATTAAAGCAGCGTTTGACGTTACAAACTTATATAATAAGTGCAAAAGTGATTTGAAGGCTAAGAAACACATCAAGAGTGATTAAGATTATAATCGAATTACTTCATCTAGAAAGCACATTCGAAGATTTATTTGCAGTAACGAAATATACAAGTTTTAAAGCAACATTCCTTTAGCTACTTGTGCAGCTTTTTCCTTTCCTGCAAGTTGTTCTGCTAGTGACAAGGCGAATTCGAAGGCGGTACCGGGACCTCGGCTAGTCGTTAGATTCTGATCAACAATGACGCTATCCGTCTTGTAATTGTACTTAGCATTTTGCATCACTTGTTCTTCAACTGATGGATATGAGGTTACATTTTTCCCTAACCCTATGGAATGTGTGTTTAATGCAGTCGGGCTGCACAGATTGCCGCTATTATACGCCCTGCATCTTCTTGTTGCTTGAGAAGTTCTCCAAGTTCTTTTGATTCGCAGAAAGCTTTAGCACCTCCTAGACCTCCAGGTAGGACAATCGCATCGTAAGTGGCAGTTGCTTCGGATAAACTTTTATCAGGCACTACCATGACATTACGACTACACTTGACTGGTTTGTTGTTTAACAAACCGGCCAAAGTTACTTCTACCTGAAATATAGAATTCAGTTATAAGTGAATCAAGAGGTCATAAAGTTACTCCAGCTCGACGTAGCACATCTACGGTTATAATGCACTCCATCTCCTCCGTCCCATCGGCGATAAGCACCAACGCTTTCTTCGTCATTAAGCTGCAGTAATTGCGGCTGTAATAAGATAAGCGAGCAGTAAAAACTTATTATTTCACCGGTAAGACCCCGCACCATTAACTTCTAAAAATAAATGACATTTGAACTGAGCGGGTCTGTTAACCACCAATCAGCTGATATGTATCAAAATTTTATATTCCAGTCGTTTCGAGCCAAAAAATTACGAAATTGGTACTAAATGGCTGCAAATGTTGCTCACTACACCACCACTTTTGATACAAAACCGTCGATCTTTGATGTTATTGCGAACAAATCCTTGAACGACATACTACACCCTGCATTCCGTAAAGTTGCATTGGTACGTTTTTAACAAACTCTCCATTGGATTAATTACAAAAATTTTAATAGTTTTTAGCTACTGTTAGTCCTCGTAAGTTTCGGTGGCTGAATCAGTACTACGATGAAATTTTTCTTGTTATCAATGGTCTTTTGCAAGAACATTATTTGCGAACAAAAGGTTGCATTAATTACCTTAGCGAGATAAGTTCCATAATTAATTATTTTTGCCCTTAGGTGCAAGTTTTTCAGAATACTTTTACAGTTTGCAACGAGTATCTAAAACATCAAACGAATTAACGAATCTTGAAAAAAAATTATCTCTGCTGTTTATAGTAATATTTCCATACTTGAAACGTAAATTTGATGAAAAAGTTCAGTTATACAGATTGGAACATGCAGAAAATTCTCTTACGAAAGTAATTGTACTATGTCGTTAGTAACGTAGTTGTAAGTGTTGCATTTTTAGGACGTTTTGGGGATGTGCAAACGGTTACTCATCATATTGCACACTTCCTACGAAGTTACTTATAGATTTTTTACTTTCATACAATATCTGTCTTACATGTCGAATATGAGTGAGCACCAACTGATATCGTTGCAGTTGCTGAAGCTTAAGCTCGTTTATGCCAACATGTCGACTGGACCTGGATTTTGGTCTGCTCTATTTAAAGGGCATTTAAGTGCTGGTGATTTTTGGAAGGGTTTTGTTGAAAACACCCTACAAAGTTTACTAGGAGTCGTTGCCTTTTTCATGCAGTTTTTGCAAGTTTGGAACGATGAACAATCGAATTATAGAGTCGGTGCTCTACCATCAGTGCCACCACCACCTGTAAGTTTTTTAAGTGTCTAGCATTGTGTGTTAGGTAATCAGATTGATTATAGTTGGATAATAAAGCTATGGATTATAAAGGACGTTGTCCTCTGTGCTCGCAGAATTGGAAGATACCTACGGTGTTGCCGGTTTCGGGGTAATCATCTTCTGTGCTGATAATTTTTTTTTAACTTGGGTTACTTTTAGATACGTGTTTTGTTTTCCGTGTATCGTGAAGCATTTACAAATTCAGCATCGATGTCCTGTTACGAATCTGCCAGCTAAGGCACTCGATGTAATTAGGTTGTATGATTCAGAGAAATAATTGTTGGGGGTTGTATCCACTGATGAGGCACAAAACCTTAACTATTGATCTTAAGGAAAGTTTATTTATCGGCACATAAAATTTTTGGATAATACTTAAACTTTCAATAAAATTAAGAAATCGGACCTAAAATGTTTAGTCTGTCCTAGTAGGCTTTCCTCATGTGTTAGACACAACATTTTTTCCACGACATTCTCCAAAAAACCAACCAACCAAACCAAATGAAAGAATAGAAGATTATTTTACTAGGAGTTAAACAATTATAATTTTTAACTCCAAGTGAAATATATTATTTATTGCTACTTTCATGTGTTATTTTCGAGATTCTCGAGTGTTATAGTGACGTTTTATTCTCGACGAATCAAGTTGGTACTTTACTGTTGCATTCATAATATGACATAACCGAGATACCAACCTCAAATAGTTGTGAAAACAAAATAACTGTTCCTTTTAATGTTTAGACAGTAAAAAGCGTTTTTTTTTTCAATTGAGTGTAATAAAATAGTAGATTATTTTACTAGGAGTTAAACAATATAATTGTTGAGCTTAAAAGTTTGCTGGCGAGGCGTTAGCAGAGACAGCAAATTCCTCTCGTTGAACAATAGACTGCTTATACAACTAAATTTAATAATATACTATTTGCCGTTTTATTGTCGCTTGAAGAAAAAAACTATTAATTGTAAACGTAACATATTTTGCAAATGATATGCAAAAAATCATGCTACGAAAACGGTTTAACCGTTTGCTTTTAGGTCTATAGTCAGAAAACTCTAGATAATATGGTTTTTATTGAAGCGTGTTAGATTGGCAATTTGGCGAATTACGTTAATTTTTGAAATAAAATCAGCTGAATTACACGGTTTTTGAAAATTTATCAATAAAAATTAGTAATTTTTGTTGTTGGTTTATTGTAACCTTCCTATTTAATTTAGTTATAATATCATTCGAAGCTGTTTCTTGGGAATAAAGCTTTTTATTTGCTTTTAATGACTTTCCTTTCAGCTTTATTGTCAAAACGTAGGAATATTAATTGTTAAGCAACCCAATACTATTTTTCTTTCATTATCAAAACTTACTTTATTTTTATTGAAAAATTTTTGAAACAACGTGATATTCAGGTGAGTCCTAATAGCAACAGCTACACGGACTAATTTTAGCTGAAATTTAAAATATTAAGTCCAATAATGCGCGAACTATAACACAAAAATGAAATTAACAAGAAGAAAATAAATATAACAGAGTAACCAGTATCACTGCACTCGCGAAGCTTCTTTGGGGACTTTGGTTAAGAGACGGAGGGGATCCGAAGGAGATCCTGGATTCGGATTCATTTCGTCTTTGGTTTATGCTTGAAGACTGAAAAATAAGCAGTTTTCTGCTGATTACTCACCCCTAACATTTACAAAACCTCCCATTTCTGTAAAAGCATAGATACTATTTTTGGACGATACGGAAAATGGGGCAAATGAATTCGGATTGTCAGATATTACGTGCCTTTCGGACACGAAGGTAAAAGTTTTGTTTGAATTACGTTTTCTCTAAATACAATATTTCACTATTGTCACTTTTAATGCGGCACAATAATGCAATTTTGTGACATTTGTCTACGTTTATTTCTCATTAAAATTTATTACATACATACGCGTTCGCAAACAAATCGATCACGTGATTCTCATGTCTCAGTTATTACTTAGCAAATCAAAACATAGTTTATGCGAAAGTTGTGTATAACTAAATTACAAAAACTTTTATTTAAAGATATATATGTTTCTAAACATTCCAAGAATGGAAAAATCTATGTAGGTTAACTGCCTTTTTGGGTCGACAAATTATGCTCAAAATTGAATCGGATCTGTGGTGTTATAAATAAGATTCATATGCAAAGTTTCATAAAAAAATTACTTCTGTTACCTAAGTAAAATTTAAATTAATGATAATATGTTCCCGGTCGTAAGAGCATGGCCTAGGGGTAGAAGAGTCAATTTAACAAACTGAACCACCGCAGGCATGCTGGTTCGGATCCAGTTGACGGCGAGAGATTGTATCGATCCAATTTAAAAGAGACAAATCAAGATTACAACAACGTTATTATAAGATACAGGGTGGGGCACTATCAACGAATTATTCTGTACCACTAAAACGACAAATAATGTAAGATATATCGAGATTATTTAAATTACATTTTAAAATATTTTCCATTGTACAGAAAAACATAGTATATCAAAGTTGGGTTATTTTAAATGGAATATCCTGTATTTTTTTTTATATTTTTGAATTGTAGGATAAAAAAAAATATATATGTTCTTTAACATGTCCTTATACCAACTTAGATCCGTTTCTGAGATAAATCGATTTTACCTGATTTGCAGACCGTCCAAAAAGTTCAATAACTTCAAGATAAACAAGAACAAGCAACTTTGGTTTACACCACCTTACTAAGAGCCTTCAACATCTCTTTTGCAATATTTACTATTATGTTATGATGTACAGAGTGTTTTAAATACTACCGCATAACGCTAAAGACTTAAAACTTAAATAACTTGAAACTATAAGTTTTGCGACATCTAGTGACGACTCGTGTTAGTGATCACGTACGCAAATGGTTCGCCGACAGGTATGTAAAAGCAGTTACATAAGTCGAACCTTCGATAATTATAGTCAACATAAGTGTTAACAAAAATTAAAATCTTGAATCGCCTGCAACAAATTTGAGATTTCGAAAAAATGACACATACAAAAGTTGTTCCTCTTGATGAGTTGGATTAGTGGTTAAAATTAATGTACTTATTTCTGAGACACCGTGTATACAACACAATGGAGGGCACTTCGAACATAAGCTAGTTATTTCTTCTTTTGTCGTTTGAATAGAGATATTTATAAGCTGTTATTTATATTAGCTGTTTTCAGTTTTCATAAGTTGCAAAATATGATGATCGACTGCTGTTATAGTTATAGTTTTTTGAAGACTACTAACAATCGTATTCTGACCGTTGTGCACATTAGTTTTCACAGCCTCCTAAGATTAATTGTACCAATCGAAAGCATCTCTTTACATTTTGAATAAACAAATTTATTGGTAACTTTTTAGCGCTATACTTGTGGTATAGTTTTTAAAGAGAATTTATCAAAAATCACTTTAACATAAAAATACATGATTCATTTAAAAATATAGTTGATATCATTTTCGCTTAAACCGAAAGTCAGCCAAGTCCTCAATAAGTTATACAATTATTTTTAAATAATCTACAGGGCCCTTTTTATCCAATCTCACCGTACCAGCATACATTCACAACTAACTGCTACAGCATTGTGAGACAAGGAACGACTGAATCCATAAAATACATAATTTATTGTAATATCAACAAAATGCTTTTTCACACCAATGCACAACTAATTACTATTTCGTTCCGAGTATTCATTTACTTGAAATAAATTATCTTGTGATGACGAAGTTGAACTCGAGAATCTCGGTCAATACGTTAATCTAAAAATATTTTATAAAACACCCAACAAGCTTAATTTAACAAACGTCAGACGACTTTGGTTGAAATCAAAAACTGTATTTATCAAGTTTGCGATTTCGTCGATAGATGGGGTTGGTGAGTATTCAGTGGTGCCTACCCACGAACGAACAGAATAAATCATAATAAAATTCTTTAATGACGTATCAAACTGTAAGCAAATTACATACAAACAACAAAATAAGTTCAACTCAAATAAAAAATAAAATCGCACGTTTCTAAAATCTATGTACAAATTTTTCTAAACTCTATAGACAAAGAACTAAACACACATCAACAATTTAATTATTCTACAAAAAGCTCCATAAAAAAATAGTGTCGCTACTTTCTCTCGTCTTTTTTTTTATAAAATTCACAGCTTAAAAACGGCTTTGGCGATTGTGCCCTTTTTCAAATCTTCCAACGCCTCCTTGTACTCCTTCAGTGCGAACGTTTTCACGCCCAAATTCTCGAACTTGAGGTACCTATCGCTGAGGGATTCCAAAAACCGAGCGATTTCGGAAAACTGAACGGGTTTATGTTGACGCCAACTATTCGAATTTCTTTCTTGTAAATTTCGAATGGCGAAATACTGATTTTGGCGTGGGGTGGCGCGACGCCGAATATGCACAACGTTCCTCCGGCGTTTAGAAGAGAGAACGCGTGTTCAATCGCCGGCGCGGATCCCGTGCAATCGATAATCAAATCGAAGAGGTAATCGGGGTCTTTGTTTTGCTTCTCTTTAAGATCGTCCGGAGTGATGCATTGGAAGCCTGTATCTATTTAGGATTTACATAAGCGAACTTGTTAGTGGTTAGAACATGTGATTACTTACTTAGTTTCTTCAGCAGCTCGCGGCGAGAGTTGTTCGGCTCAGACACTGTGACTCTTCTATGACCTTGCAAATGCAGAAGAGCTACCCATAAGTTACCGATAATCCCGGCGCCTGTTACTAGAATTTTGTCGCCCATGGTGATGGGCGAAATTAAGTCCCATCCGTGGGACAGGCAAGATATCGGTTCGGTTAAGGCCGCTGAAAGTGGGCGATGTAATCGTTGCAAGATTTGTAGAGGGGATTTTGTTTCTCACCCTGTTCCAGAGTGATGTCGTCTGTTAGTTTATGCACTTGCTTCTCCGGTACCAACACGTATTCGGCCCATCCTCCGTCTTTGTAAATTCCAATGGTGTTGTTGATGCCTCCGCTCTTACAATAATGAGGGTCGCCCGAATGACAGAAGTGACACACTCCGCAACCGCTGCATCAAAAAATTACAAATAAAAGAGTGTATGACAGTCGTACACGTACTTGTTGGGATCGACCGCCACGTTGTCACCTTTCTTGAAGTGGGTCACTTCATTGCCGACTTCGACAACGACTCCGGAGAATTCGTGACCAAGCACCAGGCCGCTCGAGTTGCACGGAAAGTGACCCTACAGAATCTTGGATAAAGAACTAGACCGGTAAATTTGTAGTCGCTTACCTCGATGATGTGGAGGTCGGTGCCGCAGATTCCCGAGTACGCTACCTTAACCAAGATCTGTTTCGAATCGGTCAGCGTCGGTATCGGCTTTTTAATCAGTTCCAGCTTCTTCTCACTTAATGAAAATTGTATGGCTTCCATCTTGCGCGCGCTCGTATCGAATATTGAGACTGTGAAGAGGATCGGCCGAGTTTTATACTCTTATTATTTTTGCGTCCGATAAGATAGCGAGTTATCTCTTAAATCTATTCGTGTCCGCAACTTCGACGAACCTGAAACGATTTTCGAGTCATTAACTTTTCAGTGGCTGATTAAAAGAACTTCGCCGTTACATAATCTTCAACAATGGCTTAATTAAATAAACGAAAATTTGACGCGAGTCGAACCGGTTTTTTCTAGTTCCGCTGTGCGAAAGCAAAAAAAAAATTGGCGGAATTAGAAGCGAATTACGTAAATTCTCAACCTTCAAACGTTATTAGAATTTTTATTAGTAATTGTCTTTGATAAAGGAGTTTATCTTTCGATGTTATCATGGTTGGCGTTGCGAGTGTTATAAAGCTTTTTTTGGTTTTGTCATGACTTACCTGACCGTGCGCAGCACTAAATAACAGTGTGATGCTTTTGGGGGTAGCTGAGGTTGATATATGGAGGGAAAATGCACACCTCCGCCGCGAAAGCACGTGTGTTATGACGCCGTGCTAAAGAGCGCTTGGCAACGCCGCCGTTTCCGCTCGAAGAAAAACGTCACAGAAATAATTGCGAGACACACCCACCGCCGGTCTACTTTTTTACGTCTGACGTATGAATCCGGTTTCGCAATCGATTCGAATTTGTTTTTTTGCTCTCGGAAAATGGCCAAGCCCCCCGTTTTGTTGAAACCTTTTTACACGCACACACCTACCGAGATGTAACCTTGAAAACTTAAACTGCGCGGCGCGAGGGGAGGGATCGGCGCTCTCGTTACGACCTGCTTTAATGTCCTACCGCAGGAAATGAGAGGGCACTCGACCTGAACAATGCCGATACAACAAAAATCGGGTCAACAACTTAAATCAAATTGAGTTGAGAAATTCCAAGCACCTGATCGATTCTCAGTCAACGAACCAAATGGCGCGCGTGACGCAATCGCGAAAATCAATCGGTTTTTTAATGTAACAAATGAAACCTTACTCAACTGATGATTAAAAATCAACAAACGTTCGCATGAAGACCACGCCGCTCTCTAATTAAACGTGGAAATTTTGCGCAAAAATCCCGGGCACAATAAAAAAAAGCGACGAAAGCAACAATAAACAACGCCTTATCGGCATGACCTAGAGGACGAGCGACATCTATTCGAAGGGCCAAATAATCACGCACGGGTGCATGTAATTTCGGTGTTCTTCCAAATTGACTCCGATAATTGCACCACTTTCTAATCACAAAACTAATCACCCACTTTTAGGGAAAAAATACTTACAGTGTGGCGAAGGCACTCTATCCCTCTCTCTCTCTCTCACTTTCACACCGACCAAAAGACTGTGGTGAGGCTGTGGTGGACTAAATTATTTAACACCAAGTCTAACAATTTATCTTTATAGCCCCCCTAAGGCTATAAAAGGAAACGATCCGAACTTGTTAAACGATTTCGGTATGTTTCGATGCCACATCGTTTTTAATTTCGCCGTCGCCGATGCGAAAGGACTGGAGGTATATTATGCTGCGCGTTTATTGTAAATAAATAAACTAATTCGCTTAAACAAAATTGTTTATTTTTATCGTGATACATCATTTTCGCACGATTTGTTGAACATAATTGCTCTTAACGGCGGCGCTCAACGAAGACGCGTACAAATCGAGCCGTTGAGTCATGCGGAAACCCCAAAAATCCTTGACCTGCCTGCACAAATTCAAATCCATCTGGGTTACGAGGAGTCCGGTTTGGGTGCGTGACAACCCCGGAGTCCTGGACCCATCCGGAGACGTGACGTAACTGGATCCGTAAAAGTGTCCCAATTCGGTGTTGGGGAACACCTCAGAACCCACCCTATTGATGGCCACTGAAAAGTAACTGTTCGCTATAGCGGCGTTGCGCGCTTCAATCCCCCACAACGGCTGACTCAGCTCACCAATCTACAAATCACTTTTACTTTTACACTCATTCATTCACCTTCGAGGAATTTATTTTTACCGTCGCGGACGGATTGAACACAATTTCAGCGCCGTTTATGCCGAACATTAGCCAATTCAACGGATGATGCCTGCCGTAGCAGATGTTAACGGCTATACATCCAAATTCGGTCTAAAAATGCGAAGACTACTTAGTCGGTCGCGAATTACTTAAGTTTCGTACCTTGAAAACTGGATGGCCGGTGTTGCCTTCCATGTAATAAGCCGACTCGTTGAAGTCGTCCACGCGCGGTATGTGATTTTTCTATGTTTGCCCAAAACGTCTCCGTAGTTATCGATCACGACGGCGGTGTTCCAAAGCACTTCACCGTGCTTGTCATCTCTTTCCAAAATTGATGAAATAATTACCATGTTGTGTTCTTTTGCCAACTAAATTAAAAAAAAAAGATACAAATTTGGTGGGTAGGTACCTATAATTTTTGCAAAAAAACTTAATAAGGTCGAAAGAAAAAAATCTATAGTTCATGGTATAAAAAGAAGGACAAAAAAATAATTTACCGTAAACTGGAGTGGCTTTGTGACAGATTTAGCAGTTTTTGTCGATTACAAAATTCTATTTTTTTAAATATAAAACATCTGATACATTACAAATAAAGCTTCATCATTTGGCCACTAATCTCTAACTCATATTAGTAAACCTAACATTTGACAGAAAAAAATTTGTCACAATTTGGCTCCACTCAATGGACTTTGTGACACCTACTACTTTTCATGCAAACACAAAACCAGCGTTTAGCCGGATGAGTTTATGACAAATAATGGTCTAAACCTATGCTCTTCATATTGGGACTATCGCAAAGTCACCTTCTAAACGGTGATCATATAAAAATGTGTGTCACAAAGTGGTCCCCCAAAAAATACCACTAAATATGCGAATTTTCGCAGCAGATACATTGTGTCACAAAGTCACTTGGCTGTCCCAAACTCACCCCAGTTTACTGTACGTCAATGCAATAGTGTTCAAGTTTTTAGTCAAATGAATAAAAAGGAGAAAAAACAATACTCTAAAAAGTATTCAAACTCAAGGATGTCGCCTTCACAATCAGATGACATAACCGTGTTGTTGAAAAGTGTTCAAAGAGAACACAAAACTTTTTGTTATTCTTGGTGACACGAACAAAAACTGTATTTCATGGTATAAAACGGAGAAGAAATACTGTACTTCAAATGGTGTTCAAACTAAAGACAAAATTTTTAGTCACAAGAACAATAACTGTAGTTCATGGTATAAAAAGAAGAAGGACAAAATTTTTTCTTCAAACTCGAGGCAAACCATCAGTGATCATTCATTGGCAGCCAGAAGAACAAAAATGGTAAGACATTGTGTACAAGTGTTTAAGGAGAACACATGTCTTCAGCAAAAAAAGCTGTAGTTCAAGGGAAAAAAAGAGAAGAAAAAAAATTCTTGTCATTTGCCATGAGAATTTACAATATGTTATAAAAATCTTTAAGAAGAACGCATGCCTTTCTGTCATTGTTGGTGAAAATAACAAATCATTTGGAATCGGAAAAACAAAAGCTGCAGTTTATGGTATAAAAAAGACAAAGAATACTTCAAATGGTGTTCAATTCCATTTGACATCAAACAAATAAAACTGTTTGACATATGGTATAAAAACAAAACGTATAGTATTTTGTACCAAAAGAACAAAAACTGTAGGTATTGTACAGAAATGACCAAGAGGTTCATAAAACGCAAAAGAATTTGGCATCAGAAAAACAAAAACTGTAGATCATGGTTTGAAAAACGAATTAGTGTTTAGTAAATTGCCATCCGAATGAAAAAAAGTGTACGCTGTAGCATAAAAGTGTTCAAAGAGAACACAAAACTTTTTGTCATTTTTAACTCTAGTTCATACAAAAAGGAGAGTAGAGTATATTTTGTCATTTGCAGTCGGAGGAACAAAAATATTGTAAAAGGAGAACGACAAAGACTGTCACAAAAGTGTTTAAAAAAACATAAAACCTTTTGCCTAAAAGAACAAAAACTTTAATTTATGAAAAAACAGAGATTGCACTTCAAACGGTGTCTAAACTTTAAGCAATTTTTGAAAACAAGCCGTAATTCATGAAAAAAATAAGGCAGAGTAAAAACTACATGTCAAAACGTATTCAAACCCAAGGCAAACACCTTTTATTTGGCATGAAAAGAACAAAAACTGTATGGCATGCAGTGGCGGCTCGTGGTCAATCATACTGGGAGGTCAAAAATTAATTTAAAAAATAGGCACACTTAAAAAAATATAAATAACTCAAATGCACCGCAATCTACAATTCTGTTCAAAATATAGCGATTTTTCGAAACATTCTCATTAAAATCTCTAAGGGATTTTCTGTAAGCATTGTCTAGCTGTGTACGAATATCAACATTTCCTACGGTTGCAAAATTTACCGAGCATTTCATGTGTTCTGCAGACGAAACATGTTTTTTTATTTTCTCTTTTAAATGTTTTAAATCGCTTACACCGGATTTGCACCATAACGAGTCTGACGAGTCTTTAGAAAATAATAAACAAACAAAACAGTAAAATACATTTGATACTTCACAACCACATATCCAGTTAGCTAAATCGTACATTACCTTGCGAAAGTTTCGATGAACATCTTTATTTTTGTCTTTGCTAGTCTGTCGTAAACTTAGTTCTGGCAAAGGACGACCATTTGCCTTGAACTCAACTAATTTTGTAAAATTAAGTTTGTTAGCACTTTTAATTGTTTAATTTTCTGCACTACCGACATTTTCTATTATAGCGCATGCACACGCGAATCAAAAATAGTATTTTTACAAAACAACACAACAACAGTAAAACATATCAATATAAATTCTTAAATTGATTTAAAACACGCGAAAATCGAATCAAAAATCGAGCGTAGTTGTACACCCTATACGAAGTCAACGTAAACTGCGGGATCCGGCTCATGACCCAAAGTTGATTATTGTTTTGGACGTTCGCGTTTATTCGGGCGCTGCACGTTTTTCGAGTTTTTCCGGGTAGATCTAATTCAATGAGGACAATTCGCACCGCCAGCCCAAGGTTGAAGAGGATGAATTACGAACGACGGCCGATAAATTTTAAGTTATTATACTTGCGACTTTTGCGAGTAAATTACCTATTTTAATAAAACACGTAATAATGAATATTTTTTATATATTGTCAAAATTTTTGGGAGGTCATTGACCAAATGACCATATGGACAAGCCGCCACTGATGGCATGGTATAATAGTGTTGAAAAGGAACACAAAACTTTTTGTCATCTTTGTTCAAAAGAACAAAAACTGTAGTTCACGAGGAAAAACAAGAAAAGAAAAGACTACATTTCAAAAAGCAAGATAGATACTTTGTCATTTAGCGTTAGAAGGACTAAAACTGTATGCCATGTTATAAAAGAGACACAAAACTTTTTGTGATTTTGATCCAAAAGAACAAAAACTGTAGTTTATGAGAATTCAAACAGTGTTAAAAGTTTTTTCATTATTGGTAAAAAAATATAAAAATGTATTCATTCTTTGAGAAAAACCACATCTTGTGTCATTTGCCATTAAAAGAACAAAAACTGAACGTTATGGTTTCAAAGAGAACATAAAACTTTTTATAACTTTTAGTGAAAGGAACAAAAACTATATAAGTATGGAACATCAAAATTTAATTTAGCTGCTATTTGAACCCATATAAGGCTGAAATTTTAGATGCAGTTTGCTAAAGCCTTGTATTTAACAGCTACCTAAATACATTTATACAGGGCGGTTTAAAATTGATGATTTGACGTGACATACAAAAACAAAACTTTATTTTTTCAAATAGAACACCCTGTATAATACTTAAAATTCTGATAGACAATTAAAATATCTTCAAGTTGATATAGCATAGTGGTATAGCTAACTCATCAACTTTTTAAAATAATCGCAATAATGATTCAAAATCACATTGTCTTCGCGTAATTTGCATTAGTTAGCCATGGAACGCCATGTGATTTGACAATTGCTCAATTATTCACTGTGTGTGACAGATGTCGAAGTTTTGAGATTGTGATTTACTACTTAATACGTATTCAGAAACAAAGTACAATAGAGCGAAATAATTACTCGCATGAAGTTTTGATGAATCAAATTTATTCTTCATGGAAAATGTGATAAAATTGTGGCAAGAACATGTAGGAAATTCAATGAAATGTATTCTGATTTGCAGCCAATAAACGAAAGAAAGTTTAATGCGAATACAGGAGAATTTTATCAATTATAAGTAGAATGTGTGTCTACGACATCTCGTGTATAACACGGACACGTGTGAATAGTATAAACTAAGAAAAATGCCAACAGTTAACTGTAACGACATGTGTGTGTCTGTTAAAGTGCAAATCGCTATCTAAGCGATAGCTTTAATTCTTAAAACACACGTGTGTCGATAAAGTCAAGATTAACTTGTAGAGAAGCACACACGCAACGAAAGAACACCTGATGCAGCATTTCGCTTTTATGAGCTCATCAGAGGTGTATGCTTAAGTGCGGTATACAACTGTACAAGACGATTGGTCTTTGCACTTTAACACACACTGGTCGTTACAGTTAACTGTTGGTATTTTTCTTAGTTTATCAATTATGGGTCTAAGCTACAAGCATAAACTCTCTTTCGTTTATTGGCTGCAAATCAGAATACATTTCATTGAATTTCCTACATGTTCTTGCCACAATTTTGTCACATTTTCCATGAAGAATAAATAGATTCATCAAAACTTCATGCGAGTAATTATTTCGCCTCATTGTAATTTGTTTTTGAATAAGTATTATGTAGTAAATCACAATCACAATCTCAAAACTTCGACGTCTTACAAACACAGTGAATAATTGAGGAATTGTCAAATCACATGGCGTTCCATAGCTAACTAATGCAAATTATGTAAAGACAATGTGATTTTTAATCATTATTGCGATTATTTCATAAAGTTGAAGAGTTTGCTATACCACTATGCTACATCAACTTGAAGGCATATTAATTGTCTATCAGAATTTCAAGTAATATACAGGGTGACAAAATAAAGTTATGACCTTTTTTGTATGTCACTTCAAAATCATTAATTTTAAACCGCCCTATATACGATAAAATAAATTTATTTAGGTACATGTTAAATACAAGGCTTTTTCAAACTGCATCTAAAATTTCAGTTTTATATGGGTTCAAATAGCAGCTAAATTTAAATTTTGTGGATCATATTTTGAAAAAAAATAACATAAAATAATTATTATCTCAAAAATCGGTGTAGATAGGTATAGAGAACTATTCAGAAAAAAATATCAGTAAGAAATTGCGATTCTAAAAATTAAATTATATATAGGGTGTTTCATTTAAAATTAAGAAGTTGTTACTACTTTTGGGTAGAAGCGGCAACACCGCCAAAATGAAAATATTTTAGAAAGATAGATCGTGTCTATTTATGGCAATAGCCAAATTTTCACATTATTCGTATTCCCCGTTTAACCTACCATCGACCATCAATGACCCATATACATTTATATTAATTGTACAAAAAAATTCTGAAAAAAAGTTGATCTCGATTTTTTTTCTAAAATAGACAATTGAGTAGCCATTCTCATTTTATAAAAGAAGTCAAACATTATGTTGTATTAATTCTTCTTCTAATTGATCTACAAAATCAAAATGCAGGGGTTAGTTATAGTATGCCATAACTATTTACGTAAACAACTTATAGGCTGCCGTCCGTCCATAGGTGACAAACATTTTATCTCCATTTATATTAATAGAATAAAAATTTGAAAAAAAGTTCTCATTTTATCAGAAAAAGTCAAACTCTATGTTAGATTAAATAATGTAGGTTAGGTACCTACTGCTTGATCTACAAAATAAAAATGGAGAGACTAGTTAGTATGTTATAACTATTTGGGTAAAAAATTGGCTGTCGTCCGTCTATAGGTGAACAACATTATATTTTCATTTATTTACATTATCACAAAAAAAAATCTAAAAAAATTATTAGTTATATCACTTAATAAAAAAAATGCCTGCCGTCCGTCCATATGTGAATAACATTCTATCTAAAATTCTTTAAAAGTTTTCATTCTAAAATGCATGATGATGACTAGTGGTCGCATTTTATAAAAAAGTTTAACTCTAAATTAAATTAATTCCTGATCTGATTGATCTACAAAATAAAAAAATTGGTAGCCGTCCATTTTGAATTTGGAAAAAAATTGTGAATATTTCTATTATTACAGGAAGTTTAATTAAATTTAAGATATAATTAGTTAATCCAAAATGGCACATGATAGAAGTGCATCTTCGAATATTTTCTATGATATTAATAACACAATAAAACTATTAAACAAAAGTTATTGTAAATTAAATTGAATGTTTTTATAATTTTTACGAAAATGTGTGTGACCAAGGATTAGCTTTTTGTTATGTTTAAAGTCTTTAGATTACTAGAGTTTATTTAAAAAAAAATTGCTTGCCGTCCGTCTATACGTAAACAACGTATCCCAATTTGCAATTTAATTATTCATTTTTTGATTAAAATAATTTGTGTGCGATAAGTAGAAAAGTAAAAGATTACAATATCTTCAATCTATATTTAAAAAAATAAGCAAGATAGTGACTATAAGTTCGTTTAATTCGTACTGATTGATGTTTTGTTTGTCTATTAAGATAAATAAAAAATTATTGTTATAGAAAGAATGACTGACATAAGAGCAATTGTATCAAACTCGTGCGTCATACCTTAATTTGGGAGGAAATTCTAAGTGTTTAATGTTCACGAATTGATGTTAGTTTAATTGGGGACCAATTAATCAGAATCATAGTTCAAGGTACCTGCTGCAAAAATTTTGTGGTGGGTCCATCTTCAGCGCTTTCGGCGTACTCGCACCAAGGCTCCTTCTCTCTGGTGCAAAACGCGAACGGCATGTCTGAGCAGGAAGAGATAGTTTCGTACGATTGGATAGTAAAAATACTTACTCCAAGCTTCCTGGAAGCAGAAAACGTTGACCTTCGCCAAGGAGGCGAGCTTGATTGCATTTTTAGCTAAATCGTAATGGGCGGTGCGCTGTTCCAAAATAGGCACAGTGGTAGGCAAGGGCAGCTGGTGCTGGAACGCACCAACACGTACAACCCTAGGAGTTCGTAACTGTTCGGCATTTGCCGAAAATTCGTAACCGGCGACCTCGAAATTCAATCTTTCACCCTCGGCCTTGACCTGGTCCCCCAGCTCGATCTTTCTAGGAGTACACGTGTGCAATACACCGCAAAGAAATAAATCGCACACTCACTTGCAACCGGTGCCGTAGAGGATTTTGTGAACCTCTTCCTGGTCTTCGAAACTCAACTTTTTGAAGATGTCGTCGATGCTCCTTAATTCGCTCATTTTTCTCGACTTCAAATACTTAGATCAAAAGTCCAATGACGCTTTATCAGTCGATTTCTCATTTACATGCGCCTACGCATGTTACGTAAAAATAACTCGTTAGTTTTTTAAGTAGTAAACAATGAGAATAATTATTTTGGGATTTTCGAAAATCCGAATATGTGTGTTTTGAACCGATGCCAAGGAAAAACGTGATTTTTTTTTGTTTGCCCAGGAGCATATATAATAAACACAACAAGGTGAATACTTGAAGGAGAGGAAAAAACCGCAAAGTATTTTTGGGTTGTTGCATAAGAACAAAAATGCAAACACTTACGAACATTATCTAGAAAAAACAAACAATTAGATTAAATTACAAAACAAAACACTTCAAAAATCTATGTGCATGAATATACAAACTAATCAGATAAGACGGAAGTGTATTATGTATTTATGAATTTATGTCGCAAGAGGAACATAAAATTAAAGTTAAAAATACCAGAAAGGAATGTCGTTAATTGAATAAATTATTTTTGGCGGTCGTTTTTTTCATTCGATGGGAAATCTTGATGACGAAGAAGCAAAGTCAAGTGACGAAATTCTACAAATGGTGACATTTATTGGTAAACAAAATTTGATAATGGCGATCGTTATTTTTAAATTTTTGGAAATCGTTTTTATATTCCCAAAATTCGTCTGTATTGCGAAAACGAACAATAAATTGTTACTTATCTTTAGTGGCGGTCATTTTTATTTGTACGGCAATCTAGGTTTTTGGTAATAAATTAAGTAATTTATTACTTCAAGTAAGCCATGGAAATTCACTCTATTTTTAAAAAATTTTTCTTTTGGTTCTTTGGAAAAACTTCATGACAAAGACGTAAAGTCAAGTGACGAAATTCTACAAATGGTGACATTTATTGGTAAACAAAATTTGATAATGGCGGTCGTTATTTTTAAATTTTTGAAATCGTTTTTATATTCCCAAAATTCGTCTGTATTGCGAAAACGAACAATAAATTTTTACTTATCTTTAGTGGCGGTCATTTTATTTGTACGGCAATCTAGGTTTTTGGTATTAAATTAGGTTATTTATTACTCCAAGTAAGCCATGGAAATTCACTCTATTTTTAAAAAAAATTTTCTTTTGGTTCTTTGGAAAACTTCATGACAAAGACGTAAAGTCAAGTGACGAAATTCTACAAATGGTGACATTTATTGGTAAACAAAATTCGATAATGGCGGTCGTTATTTTTAAATTTTTGGAAATCGTTTTATATTCCCCAAAATTCGTCTGTATTGCGAAAACGAACAATAAATTGTTACTTATCTTTAGTGGCGGTCATTTTTATTTGTACGGCAATCTAGGTTTTTGGTAATAAATGAAGTAATTTATTACTTCAAGTAAGCCATGGAAATTCACTCTATTTTTAAAAATTTTTCTTTTGGTTCTTTGGAAAAACTTCATGACAAAGACGTAAAGTCAAGTGACGAAATTCTACAAATGGTGACATTTATTGGTAAACAAAATTTGATAATGGCGGTCGTTATTTTTAAATTTTTGGAAATCGTTTTATATTCCCAAAATTCGTCTGTATTGCGAAAACGAACAATAAATTGTTACTTATCTTTAGTGGCGGTCATTTTTATTCGTACGGCAATCTAGGTTTTTGGTAATAAATGAAGTAATTTATTACTCAAGTAAGCCATGGAAATTCACTCTATTTTTAAAAATTTTTCTTTTGGTTCTTTGGAAAAACTTCATGACAAAGACGTAAAGTCAAGTGACGAAATTCTACAAATGGTGACATTTATTGGTAAACAAAATTTGATAATGGCGGTCGTTATTTTAAATTTTTGGAAATCGTTTTATATTCCCAAAATTCGTCTGTATTGCGAAAACGAACAATAAATTGTTAATTATCTTTAGTGGCGGTCATTTTTATTCGTACGGCAATCTAGGTTTTGGTAATAAATGAAGTAATTTATTACTTCATGGCAAGCCATGGAAATTCACTCTATTTTTAAAAATTTTCTTTTGGTTCTTTGGAAAAACTTCATGACAAAGACGTAAAGTCAAGTGACGAAATTCTACAAATGGTGACATTTATTGGTAAACAAAATTTGATAATGGCGGTCGTTATTTTAAATTTTTGAAATCGTTTTTATATTCCCAAAATTCGTCTGTATTATGAAAACGAACAATAAATTGTTACTTATCTTTAGTGGCAGTCATTTTTATTTGTACGGCAATCTAGGTTTTGGTAATAAATTACTGCGTGTATTTGAAAATTAGGTAATTTATTATTCCAAGTAAGCCATGGAAATTCACCTCTATTTAAAAAATTTTTTTGGTTCTTTGAAGAACTTCATGACAAAGACTCAAGTGACGAAATTCTACAAATGGTGACATTTATTGGTAAACAAAATTCGATAATGGCGGTCGTTATTTTTAAATTTTGGAAATCGTTTTATATTCCCAAAAATTCGTCTGTATTGCGAAAACGAACAGTAAATTGTTACTTATCTTTAGTGGCGGTCATTTTTATTTGTACGGCAATCTAGGTTTTTGGTATTAAATTAGGTTACTTATTACTCCAAGTAAGCCATGGAAATCACTCATTTTTTAAAAATTCTTCTTTTTCTTTTGAAAAACTTCGTGACAAAGACGTAAAGTCAAGTGACGAAATTCTACAAATGGTGACATTTATTGGTAAACAAAATTCGATAATGGCGGTCGTTATTTTTAAATTTTTGGAAATCGTTTTTATATTCCCAAAATTCGTCTGTATTGCGAAACGAACAATAAATTGTTACTTATCTTTAGTGGCGGTCATTTTTATTTGTACGGCAATCTAGGTTTTGGTAATAAATTACTGCGTGTATTTGAAAATTAGGTAATTTATTACTCCAAGTAAGCCATGGAAATTCACTCTATTTTTAAAAAATTTTTTTTGGTTCTTTGGAAAAACTTCATGACAAAGACGTAAAGTCAAGTGACGAAATTCTACAAATGGTGACATTTATTGGTAAACAAAATTTGATAATGGCGGTCGTTATTTTTAAATTTTGAAATCGTTTTTATATTCCCAAAATTCGTCTGTATTGCGAAAACGAACAATAAATTGTTACTTATCTTTAGTGGCGGTCATTTTTATTTGTACGGCAATCTAGGTTTTGGTAATAAATTAAGTAATTTATTACTTCAAGTAAGCCATGAAAATTCACTCTATTTTTAAAATATTTTTTTTTGGTTCTTTGGAAAAACTTCATGACAAAGACGTAAAGTCAAGTGACGAAATTCTACAAATGGTGACATTTATTGGTAAACAAAATTCAATAATGGCGGTCGTTATTTTTAAATTTTTGGAAATCGTTTTTATATTCCCAAAATTCGTCTGTATTGCGAAAACGAACAATAAATTGTTACTTATCTTTAGTGGCGGTCATTTTTATTTGTACGGAAATCTAGGTTTTTGGTAATAAATTACTGCGTGTATTTGAAAATTAGGTAATTTATTACTCCAAGTAAGCCATGGAAATTCACTCTATTTTTAAAAAATTTTTCTTTTGGTTCTTTGGAAAAACTTCATGACAAAGACGTAAAGTCAAGTGACGAAATTCTACAAATGGTGACATTTATTGGTAAACAAAATTCGATAAAGGCGGTCGTTATTTTTAAATTTTTGGAAATCGTTTTTATATTCCCAAAATTTGTCTGTATTGCGAAAACGAACAATAAATTGTTACTTATTAAGATAAACTAAAGAGTGGCGGTCATTTTTATTTGTATGGCAATCTAGGTTTTTGGTAATAAATTAGGTAATTTATTACTCCAAGTAAGCCATGGAAATTCACTCTATTTTAAAAATTTTTCTTTTGGTTCTTTGGAAAAACTTCATGACAAAGACGTAAAGTCAAGTGACGAAATTCTACAAATGGTGACATTTATTGGTAAACAAAATTCGATAATGGCGGTCGTTTATTTAAATTTTTGAAATCGTTTTTATATTCCCAAAATTCGTCTGTATTATGAAAACGAACAATAAATTGTTACTTATCTTTAGTGGCGGTCATTTTTATTTGTACGGCAATCTAGGTTTTGGTAATAAATTACTGCGTATTTGAAAATTAGGTAATTTATTACCCAAGTAAGCCATGGAAATTCACTCTATTTTTAAAAATTTCTTTTGGTTCTTTGGAAAACTCATGACAAAGACGTAAAGTCAAGTGACGAAATTCTACAAATGGTGACATTTATTGGTAAACAAAATTTGATAATGGCGGTCGTTATTTTTAAATTTTTGGAAATCGTTTTTATATTCCCAAAATTCGTCTGTATTGCGAAAACGAACAATAAATTGTTACTTATCTTTAGTGGCGGTCATTTTTATTTGTACGGCAATCTAGGTTTTTGGTAATAAATTAAGTAATTTATTACTTCAAGTAAGCCATGAAAATTCACTCTATTTTTAAAATATTTTTTTTTGGTTCTTTGGAAAAACTTCATGACAAAGACGTAAAGTCAAGTGACGAAATTCTACAAATGGTGACATTTATTGGTAAACAAAATTCAATAATGGCGGTCGTTATTTTTAAATTTTTGGAAATCGTTTTTATATTCCCAAAATTCGTCTGTATTGCGAAAACGAACAATAAATTGTTACTTATTAAGATAAACTAAAGAGTGGCGGTCATTTTTATTTGTATGGCAATCTAGGTTTTTGGTAATAAATTAGGTAATTTATTACTCCAAGGAAGCCATGGAAATTCACTCTATTTTTAAAAAATTTTTCTTTTGGTTCTTTGGAAAAACTTCATGACAAAGACGTAAAGTCAAGTGACGAAATTCTACAAATGGTGACATTTATTGGTAAACAAAATTCGATAATGGCGGTCGTTTATTTAAATTTTGGAAATCGTTTTATATTCCCAAAATTCGTCTGTATTGTGAAAACGAACAATAAATTGTTACTTATCTTTAGTGGCGGTCATTTTATTTGTACGGCAATCTAGGTTTTGGTAATAAATTACTGCGTGTATTTGAAAATTAGGTAATTTATTACTCCAAGTAAGCCATGGAAATTCACTCTATTTTAAAAAATTTTTCTTTTGGTTCTTTGAAAACTTCATGACAAAGACGTAAAGTCAAGTAACGAAATTCTACAAATGGTGACATTTATTGGTAAACAAAATTTGATAATGGCGGTCGTTATTTTAAATTTTTGAAATCGTTTTTATATTCCCAAAATTCGTCTGTATTGCGAAAACGAACAATAAATTGTTACTTATTAAGATAAACTAAAGAGTGGCGGTCATTTTATTTGTATGGCAATCTAGGTTTTGGTAATAAATTAGGTAATTTATTACCCAAGGAAGCCATGGAAATTCACTCTATTTTTAAAAATTTTTCTTTTGGTTCTTTGGAAAAACTTCATGACAAAGACGTAAAGTCAAGTGACGAAATTCTACAAATGGTGACATTTATTGGTAAACAAAATTCGATAATGGCGGTCGTTTATTTAAATTTTGGAAATCGTTTTATATTCCCAAAATTCGTCTGTATTATGAAAACGAACAATAAATTGTTACTTATCTTTAGTGGCGGTCATTTTTATTTGTACGGCAATCTAGGTTTTGGTAATAAATTACTGCGTGTATTTGAAAATTAGGTAATTTATTACTCCAAGTAAGCCATGGAAATTCACTCTATTTTTAAAAATTTTTCTTTTGGTTCTTTGGAAAACTTCATGACAAAGACGTAAAGTCAAGTAACGAAATTCTACAAATGGTGACATTTATTGGTAAACAAAATTTGATAATGGCGGTCGTTATTTTTAAATTTTGGAAATCGTTTTTATATTCCCAAAATTCGTCTGTATGTGAAAACGAACAATAAATTGTTACTTATCTTTAGTGGCGGTCATTTTATTTGTACGGCAATCTAGGTTTTTGGTAATAAATTAAGTAATTTATTACTTCAAGTAAGCCATGAAAATTCACTCTATTTTTAAAATATTTTTTTTGGTTCTTTGGAAAAACTTCATGACAAAGACGTAAAGTCAAGTGACGAAATTCTACAAATGGTGACATTTATTGGTAAACAAAAATTCAATAATGGCGGTCGTTATTTTTAAATTTTGGAAATCGTTTTTATATTCCCAAAATTCGTCTGTATTACGAAAACGAACAATAAATTGTTACTTATCTTAGTGGCGGTCATTTTATTTGTACGGAAATCTAGGTTTTGGTAATAAATTACTGCGTGTATTTGAAAATTAGGTAATTTATTACTCCAAGTAAGCCATGGAAATTCACTCTATTTTTAAAAATTTTTCTTTTGGTTCTTTGGAAAAACTTCATGACAAAGACGTAAAGTCAAGTGACGAAATTCTACAAATGGTGACATTTATTGGTAAACAAAAATTCGATAAAGGCGTTCGTTATTTTAAATTTTGAAATCGTTTTATATTCCCAAAATTTGTCTGATTGTGAAAACGAACAATAAATTGTTACTTATTAAGGATAAACTAAAGAGTGGCGGTCATTTTTATTTGTATGGCAATCTAGGTTTTTGGTAATAAATTAGGTAATTTATTACTCCAAGGAAGCCATGGAAATTCACTCTATTTTTAAAAATTTTTCTTTTGGTTCTTTGGAAAAACTTCATGACAAAGACGTAAAGTCAAGGACGAAATTCTACAAATGGTGACATTTATTGGTAAACAAAATTCGATAATGGCGGTCGTTTATTTAAATTTTTGGAAATCGTTTTTATATTCCCAAAATTCGTCTGTATTATGAAAACGAACAATAAATTGTTACTTATCTTTAGTGGCGGTCATTTTTATTTGTACGGCAATCTAGGTTTTGGTAATAAATTACTGCGTGTATTTGAAAATTAGGTAATTTATTACTCCAAGTAAGCCATGGAAATTCACTCTATTTTTAAAAATTTCTCTTTTGGTTCTTTGGAAAACTTCATGACAAAGACGTAAAGTCAAGTGACGAAATTCTACAAATGGTGACATTTATTGGTAAACAAAATTTGATAATGGCGGTCGTTATTTTTAAATTTTGGAAATCGTTTTATATTCCCAAAATTCGTCTGTATTGCGAAAACGAACAATAAATTGTTACTTATCTTTAGTGGCGGTCATTTTTTATTTGTACGGCAATCTAGGGTTTTGGTAATAAATTAAGTAATTTATTACTTCAAGTAAGCCATGAAATTCACTCTATTTTTAAAATATTTTTTTGGTTCTTTGGAAAAACTTCATGACAAAGACGTAAAGTCAAGTGACGAAATTCTACAAATGGTGACATTTATTGGTAAACAAAATTCAATAATAGCGGTCGTTATTTTTAAATTTTTGAAATCGTTTTTATATTCCCAAATTCGTCTGTATTGCGAAACGAACAATAAATTGTTACTTATCTTTAGTGGCGGTCATTTTTATTTGTACGGAAATCTAGGTTTTGGTAATAAATTACTGCGTGTATTTGAAAATTAGGTAATTTATTACTCCAAGTAAGCCATGGAAATTCACTCTACTTAAAAAAATTTGGTTCTTTGGAAAAACTTCATGACAAAGACGTAAAGTCAAGGACGAAATTCTACAAATGGTGACATTTATTGGTAAACAAAATTCGATAATGGCGGTCGTTATTTTTAAATTTTTGGAAATCGTTTTATATTCCCAAAAATTGGTCTGTATTGCGAAAACGAACAATAAAATTGTTACTTATCTTTAGTGGCGGTCATTTTTATTTGTACGGCAATCTAGGTTTTTTGGTAATAAATTACTGCGTGTATTTGAAAATTAGGTAATTTATTACTCCAAGTAAGCCATGGAAATTCACTCTATTTTTAAAAACCTCTTTTGGTTCTTTGGAAAAACTTCATGACAAAGACGTAAAGTCAAGTGACGAAATTCTACAAATGGTGACATTTATTGGTAAACAAAATTTGATAATGGCGGTCGTTATTTTTAAATTTTTGGAAATCGTTTTATATTCCCAAAATTCGTCTGTATTGTGAAAACGAACAATAAATTGCTACTTATCTTTAGTGGCGGTCATTTTTATTTGTACTGCAATCTAGGTTTTGGTAATAAATTATGTAATTTATTACTCTAAGTAAGCCATGAAAATTCACTCTATTTTTAAAAATTTTTCTTTTGGTTCTTTGGAAAACTTCATGACAAAGACGTAAAGTCAAGGACGAAATTCTACAAATGGTGACATTTATTGGTAAACAAAATTCGATAATGGCGGTCGTTATTTTTAAATTTTGGAAATCGTTTTTATATTCCCAAAATTCGTCTGTATTGCGAAAACGAACAATAAATTTTACTTATCTTTAGTGGCGGTCATTTTTATTTGTGCGGCAATCTAGGTTTTGGTATTAAATTAGGTTATTTATTACTCCAAGTAAGCCATGGAAATTCACTCTATTTTTTAAAAAATTTTTCGTTTGGTTCTTTGGAAAAACTTCATGACAAAGACGTAAAGTCAAGTGACGAAATTCTACAAATGGTGACATTTATTGGTAAACAAAAATTCGATAAAGGCGGTCGTTTTTTTTAAATTTTTGGAAATCGTTTTATATTCCCAAAATTAAGTCTGTATTGCGAAAACGAACAATAAATTGTTACTTATCTTTAGTGGCGGTCATTTTTATTTGTACGGCAATCTAGGTTTTTGGTAATAAATTATGTGTAATTTATTACTTCAAGTAAGCCATGGAAATTCACTCTATTTTTAAAAAAATTTTCTTTTGGTTCTTTGGAAAAACTTCATGACAAAGACGTAAAGTCAAGTGACGAAATTCTACAAATGGTGACATTTTATTGGTAAACAAAATTTGATAATGGCGGTCGTTATTTTTAAATTTTTGGAAATCGTTTTTATATTCCCAAAATTCGTCTGTATTGCGAAAACGAACAATAAATTTTTACTTATCTTTAGTGGCGGTCATTTTTATTTGTACGGCAATCTAGGTTTTTGGTAATAAATTAAGTAATTTATTACTTCAAGTAAGCCATGGAAATTCACTCTATTTTTAAAAAAATTTTTCTTTTGGTTCTTTGGAAAAACTTCATGACAAAGACGTAAAGTCAAGTGACGAAATTCTACAAATGGTGACATTTATTGGTAAACAAAATTTGATAATGGCGGTCGTTATTTTAAATTTTGAAATCGTTTTTATATTCCCAAAATTCGTCTGTATTGCGAAAACGAACAATAAATTGTTACTTATCTTTAGTGGCGGTCATTTTTATTTGTACGGCAATCTAGGTTTTTGGTAATAAATTAAGTAATTTATTACTTCAAGTAAACCATGGAAATTCACTCTATTTTTAAAAATTTTCTTTTGGTTCTTTGGAAAAACTTCACGACAAAGACGTAAAGTCAAGTGACGAAATTCTACAAATGGTGACATTTATTGGTAAACAAAATTTGATAATGGCGGTCGTTATTTTTAAATTTTTTGGAAATCGTTTTATATTCCCAAAATTCGTCTGTATTGCGAAAACGAACAATAAATTGTTACTTATCTTTAGTGGCGGTCATTTTTATTTGTACGGCAATCTAGGTTTTGGTATTAAATTAGGTTATTTATTACTCCAAGTAAGCCATGGAAATTCACTCTATTTTTAAAAAATTTTTTTTGGTTCTTTGGAAAAACTTCATGACAAAGACGTAAAGTCAAGTGACGAAATTCTACAAATGGTGACATTTTTTGGTAAACAAAATTCGATAATGGCGGTCGTTATTTTTAAATTTTTGGAAATCGTTTTATATTCCCAAAATTCGTCTGTATTGCGAAAACGAACAATAAATTGTTACTTATCTTTAGTGGCGGTCATTTTTATTTGTACGGCAATCTAGGTTTTGGTAATAAATTACTGCGTGTATTTGAAAATTAGGCAATTTATTACTCAAGTAAGCCATGGAAATTCACTCTATTTTTAAAAAATTTTTCTTTTGGTTCTTTTGAAAAACTTCATGACAAAGACGTAAAGTCAAGTGACGAAATTCTACAAATGGTGACATTTATTGGTAAACAAAATTTGATAATGGCGGTCGTTATTTTTAAATTTTTGAAATCGTTTTATATTCCCAAAATTCGTCTGTATTGCGAAAACGAACAATAAATTGTTACTTATCTTTAGTGGCGGTCATTTTATTTGTACGGCAATCTAGTTTTGGTAATAAATTAAGTAATTTATTACTTCAAGTAAGCCATGAAAATTCACTCTATTTTTAAAATATTTTTTTTGGTTCTTTGGAAAACTTCATGACAAAGACGTAAAGTCAAGTGACGAAATTCTACAAATGGTGACATTTATTGGTAAACAAAATTTGATAATGGCGGTCGTTATTTTTAAATTTTGGAAATCGTTTTATATTCCCAAATTCGTCTGTATTGCGAAAACGAACAATAAATTGTTACTTATTAAGATTAAGAGTGGCGGTCATTTTTATTTGTATGGCAATCTAGGTTTTGGCAATAAATTAGGTAATTTATTACTCCAAGGAAACCATGGAAATTCACTCTATTTTTAAAAATTTTTCTTTTGGTTCTTTGGAAAAATTTCATGACAAAGACGTAAAGTCAAGTGACGAAATTCTACAAATGGTGACATTTATTGGTAAACAAAATTCGATAATGGCGGTCGTTTATTTAAATTTTTGGAAATCGTTTTTATATTCCCAAAATTCGTCTGTATTGCGAAAACGAACAATAAATTGTTACTTATCTTTAGTGGCGGTCATTTTTATTTGTACGGCAATCTAGGTTTTGGTAATAAATTACTGCGTGTATTTGAAAATTAGGTAATTTATTACTCCAAGTAAGCCATGGAAATTCACTCTATTTTTAAAAATTTTTCTTTTGGTTCTTTGGAAAAACTTCATGACAAAGACGTAAAGTCAAGTGACGAAATTCTACAAATGGTGACATTTATTGGTAAACAAAATTCGATAATGGCGGTCGTTATTTTTAAATTTTTGGAAATCGTTTTTATATTCCCAAAATTCGTCTGTATTGCGAAACAGACAATAAATTGTTACTTATCTTTAGTGGCGGTCATTTTTATTTGTACGGAAATCTAGGTTTTTGGTAATAAATTGCGTGTATTTGAAAATTAGGTAATTTATTACTCCAAGTAAGCCATGGAAATTCACTCTATTTTTAAAAAATTTTTTTTTTGGTTCTTTGAAAACTTCATGACAAAGACGTAAAGTCAAGTGACGAAATTCTACAAATGGTGACATTTATTGGTAAACAAAAATTCGATAATGGCGGTCGTTATTTTTAAATTTTTGAAATCGTTTTTATATTCCCAAAATTCGTCTGTATTGCGAAACGAACAATAAATTGTTACTTATCTTTAGTGGCGGTCATTTTATTTGTACGGCAATCTAGGTTTTGGTAATAAATTACCGTGTATTTGAAAATTAGGTAATTTATTACTCCAAGTAAGCCATGGAAATTCACTCTATTTTTAAAAATTTTTCTTTTGGTTCTTTGGAAAAACTTCATGACAAAGACGTAAAGTCAAGTGACGAAATTCTACAAATGGTGACATTTATTGGTAAACAAAATTTGATAATGGCGGTCGTTATTTTTAAATTTTTGGAAATCGTTTTATATTCCCAAAAATTCGTCTGTATTGGGTGAAAACGAACAATAAATTGTTACTTATCTTTAGTGGCGGTCATTTTATTTGTACGGCAATCTAGGTTTTTGGTAATAAATTAAGTAATTTATTACTTCAAGTAAGCCATGAAAATTCACTCTATTTTTAAAAAATTTTTCTTTGGTTCTTTGGAAAAACTTCATGACAAAGACGTAAAGTCAAGTGACGAAATTCTACAAATGGTGACATTTATTGGTAAACAAAATTCGATAATGGCGGTCGTTATTTTTAAATTTTGAAATCGTTTTTATATTCCCAAAATTCGTCTGTATTGCGAAAACGAACAATAAATTGTTACTTATCTTTAGTGGCGGTCATTTTTATTTGTACGGCAATCTAGGTTTTGTGGTATTAAATTAGGTTATTTATTACTCCAAGTAAGCCATGGAAATTCACTCTATTTTTAAAAAATTTTTCTTTTGGTTCTTTGGAAAAACTTCATGACAAAGACGTAAAGTCAAGTGACGAAATTCTACAAATGGTGACATTTATTGGTAAACAAAATTCGATAAAGGCGGTCGTTATTTTTAAATTTTTGGAAATCGTTTTTATATTCCAAAATTCGTCTGTATTGTGAAAACGAACAATAAATTGTTACTTATCTTTAGTGGCGGTCATTTTTATTTGTACGGCAATCTAGGTTTTTGGTAATAAATTAAGTAATTTATTACTTCAAGTAAGCCATGGAAATTCACTCTATTTTTAAAAAATTTTCTTTGGTTCTTTGAAAAACTTCATGACAAAGACGTAAAGTCAAGTGACGAAATTCTACAATGGTGACATTTATTGGTAAACAAATTTGATAATGGCGGTCGTTATTTTTAAATTTTGGAAATCGTTTTTATATTCCCAAAATTCGTCTGTATTGCGAAAACGAACAATAAATAGTTTTATCTTTAGTGGCGGTCATTTTATTTGTACGGCAATCTAGGTTTTGGTAATAAATTAGGTAATTTATTACTCCAAGTAAGCCATGGAAATTCACTCTATTTTTAAAAATTTTTCTTTTGGTTCTTTGGAAAAACTTCATGACAAAGACGTAAAGTCAAGTGACGAAATTCTACAAATGGTGACATTTATTGGTAAACAAAATTTGATAATGGCGGTCGTTATTTTTAAATTTTGGAAATCGTTTTTATATTCCCAAAATTCGTCTGTATTGCGAAAACGAACAATAAATTGTTACTTATCTTTAGTGGCGGTCATTTTTATTTGTACGGCAATCTAGGTTTTGGTAATAAATTAGGTAATTTATTACTTCAAGTAAGCCATGGAAATTCACTCTATTTTAAAAAATTTTTCTTTTGGTTCTTTGGAAAAACTTCATGACAAAGACGTAAAGTCAAGTGACGAAATTCTACAAATGGTGACATTTATTGGTAAACAAAATTTGATAATGGCGGTCGTTATTTTTAAATTTTTGAAATCGTTTTTATATTCCCAAAATTCGTCTGTATTACGAAAACGAACAATAAATTGTTACTTATCTTTAGTGGCGGTCATTTTATTTGTACGGCAATCTAGGTTTTTGGTATTAAATTAGGTAATTTATTACTCCAAGTAAGCCATGGAAATTCACTCTATTTTTTAAAAATTTTTTTTTGGTTCTTTGGAAAAACTTCATGACAAAGACGTAAAGTCAAGTGACGAAATTCTACAAATGGTGACATTTATTGGTAAACAAAATTCGATAATGGCGGTCGTTATTTTTAAATTTTTGGAAATCGTTTTATATTCCCAAAATTCGTCTGTATTGCGAAAACGAACAATAAATTGTTACTTATCTTTAGTGGCGGTCATTTTATTTGTACGGCAATCTAGGGTTTGGTAATAAATTACTGCGTGTATTTGAAAATTAGGTAATTTATTACCCAAGTAAGCCATGGAAATTCACTCTATTTTTAAAAAATTTTTCTTTTGGTTCTTTGGAAAAACTTCATGACAAAGACGTAAAGTCAAGTGACGAAATTCTACAAATGGTGACATTTATTGGTAAACAAAATTTGATAATGGCGGTCGTTATTTTTAAATTTTGGAAATCGTTTTATATTCCCAAAATTCGTCTGTATTGCGAAACGAACAATAAATTGTTACTTATCTTTAGTGGCGGTCATTTTTATTTGTACGGCAATCTAGGTTTTTGGTAATAAATTAAGTAATTTATTACTTCAAGTAAGCCATGAAAATTCACTCTATTTTAAAATATTTTTTTTGGTTCTTTGAAAACTTCATGACAAAGACGTAAAGTCAAGTGACGAAATTCTACAAATGGTGACATTTATTGGTAAACAAAATTTGATAATGGCGGTCGTTATTTTTAAATTTTTGGAAATCGTTTTTATATTCCCAAAATTCGTCTGTATTATGAAAACGAACAATAAATTGTTACTTATTAAGATAAACTAAGAGTGGCGGTCATTTTTATTTGTATGGCAATCTAGGTTTTGGTAATAAATTAGGTAATTTATTACTCCAAGGAAGCCATGGAAATTCACTCTATTTTTAAAAAATTTTTCTTTGGTTCTTTGGAAAACTTCATGACAAAGACGTAAAGTCAAGTGACGAAATTCTACAAATGGTGACATTTATTGGTAAACAAAATTGATAATGGCGGTCGTTTATTTAAATTTTGGAAATCGTTTATATTCCCAAAATTCGTCTGTATTGAAAACGAACAATAAATTGTTACTTATCTTTAGTGGCGGTCATTTTTATTTGTACGGCAATCTAGGTTTTGGTAATAAATTACTGCGTGTATTTGAAAATTAGGTAATTTATTACTCCAAGTAAGCCATGGAAATTCACTCTATTTTTAAAAAATTTTCCTTTTGGTTCTTTGGAAAACTTCATGACAAAGACGTAAAGTCAAGTGACGAAATTCTACAAATGGTGACATTTATTGGTAAACAAAATTTGATAATGGCGGTCGTTATTTTAAATTTTTGAAATCGTTTTTATATTCCCAAAATTCGTCTGTATTATGAAAACGAACAATAAATTGTTACTTATCTTTAGTGGCGGTCATTTTTATTTGTACGGCAATCTAGGTTTTGGTAATAAATTAGGTAATTTATTACTTCAAGTAAGCCATGAAAATTCACTCTATTTTTAAAATATTTTTTTTTGGTTCTTTGGAAAAACTTCATGACAAAGACGTAAAGTCAAGTGACGAAATTCTACAAATGGTGACATTTATTGGTAAACAAAATTCGATAATGGCGGTCGTTATTTTTAAATTTTTGGAAATCGTTTTATATTCCCAAAATTCGTCTGTATTGCGAAACGAACAATAAATTGTTACTTATCTTTAGTGGCGGTCATTTTTATTTGTACGGCAATCTAGGTTTTGGTAATAAATTACTGCGTGTATTTGAAAATTAGGTAATTTATTACCCAAGTAAGCCATGGAAATTCACTCTATTTTTAAAAATTTTTCTTTTGGTTCTTTGGAAAAACTTCATGACAAAGACGTAAAGTCAAGTGACGAAATTCTACAAATGGTGACATTTATTGGTAAACAAAATTTGATAATGGCGGTCGTTATTTTTAAATTTTTGAAATCGTTTTTATATTCCCAAAATTCGTCTGTATTGCGAAAACGAACAATAAATTGTTACTTATCTTTAGTGGCGGTCATTTTTATTTGTACGGCAATCTAGGTTTTTGGTAATAAATTAGGTAATTTATTACTCCAAGTAAGCCATGGAAATTCACTCTATTTTTAAAAAATTTTTCTTTTGGTTCTTTGGAAAACTTCATGACAAAGACGTAAAGTCAAGTGACGAAATTCTACAAATGGTGACATTTATTGGTAAACAAAATTCGATAATGGCGGTCGTTTATTTTAAATTTTGGAAATCGTTTTTATATTCCCAAAATTCGTCTGTATTGCGAAAACGAACAATAAATTGTTACTTATCTTTAGTGGCGGTCATTTTTATTTGTACGGCAATCTAGGTTTTGGTAATAAATTACTGCGTGTATTTGAAAATTAGGTAATTTATTACTCCAAGTAAGCCATGGAAATTCACTCTATTTTTAAAAATTTTCTTTTGGTTCTTTGGAAAAACTTCATGACAAAGACGTAAAGTCAAGTGACGAAATTCTACAAATGGTGACATTTATTGGTAAACAAAATTTGATAATGGCGGTCGTTATTTTTAAATTTTTGGAAATCGTTTTATATTCCCAAAATTCGTCTGTATTGCGAAAACGAACAATAAATTGTTACTTATCTTTAGTGGCGGTCATTTTATTTGTACGGCAATCTAGGTTTTTGGTAATAAATTAAGTAATTTATTACTTCAAGTAAGCCATGGAAATTCACTCTATTTTTAAAAAATTTTTTTTTGGTTCTTTGGAAAAACTTCATGACAAAGACGTAAAGTCAAGTGACGAAATTCTACAAATGGTGACATTTATTGGTAAACAAAATTCAATAATGGCGGTCGTTATTTTTAAATTTTGGAAATCGTTTTATATTCCCAAAATTCGTCTGTATTGCGAAAACGAACAATAAATTGTTACTTATCTTTAGTGGCGGTCATTTTATTTGTACGGCAATCTAGGTTTTGGTAATAAATATGCGTGTATTTGAAAATTAGGTAATTTATTACTCCAAGTAAGCCATGGAAATTCACTCTATTTTAAAAAATTTTTTTTGGTTCTTTGGAAAAACTTCATGACAAAGACGTAAAGTCAAGTGACGAAATTCTACAAATGGTGACATTTATTGGTAAACAAAATTCGATAATGGCGGTCGTTATTTTTAAATTTTTGGAAATCGTTTTTATATTCCCAAAATTCGTCTGTATTGCGAAAACGAACAATAAATTGTTACTTATCTTTAGTGGCGGTCATTTTTATTTGTACGGCAATCTAGGTTTTTGGTAATAAATTACTGCGTGTATTTGAAAATTAGGTAATTTATTACTCCAAGTAAGCCATGGAAATTCACTCTATTTTAAAAATTTTTCTTTTGGTTCTTTGAAAAACTTCATGACAAAGACGTAAAGTCAAGTGACGAAATTCTACAAATGGTGACATTTATTGGTAAACAAAATTTGATAATGGCGGTCGTTATTTTTAAATTTTTGGAAATCGTTTTTATATTCCCAAAATTCGTCTGTATTGCGAAAACGAACAATAAATTGTTACTTATCTTTAGTGGCGGTCATTTTATTTGTACGGCAATCTAGGTTTTTGGTAATAAATTATGTAATTTATTACTTCAAGTAAGCCATGGAAATTCACTCTATTTTTAAAAAAATTTTTCTTTTGGTTCTTTGGAAAAACTTCATGACAAAGACGTAAAGTCAAGTGACGAAATTCTACAAATGGTGACATTTATTGGTAAACAAAATTCGATAATGGCGGTCGTTATTTTTAAATTTTGGAAATCGTTTTATATTCCCAAAATTCGTCTGTATTGCGAAAACGAACAATAAATTGTTACTTATCTTTAGTGGCGGTCATTTTTATTTGTACGGCAATCTAGGTTTTTGGTATTAAATTAGGTAATTTATTACTCCAAGTAAGCCATGGAAATTCACTCTATTTTTAAAAATTTTTCTTTTGGTTCTTTGGAAAAACTTCATGACAAAGACGTAAAGTCAAGTGACGAAATTCTACAAATGGTGACATTTATTGGTAAACAAAATTCGATAATGGCGGTCGTTATTTTTAAATTTTTGGAAATCGTTTTATATTCCCAAAATTCGTCTGTATTGCGAAAACGAACAATAAATTGTTACTTATCTTTAGTGGCGGTCATTTTTATTTGTACGGCAATCTAGGTTTTTGGTAATAAATTAAGTAATTTATTACTTCAAGTAAGCCATGGAAATTCACTCTATTTTTAAAAAATTTTTCTTTTGGTTCTTTGGAAAAACTTCATGACAAAGACGTAAAGTCAAGTGACGAAATTCTACAAATGGTGACATTTATTGGTAAACAAAATTTGATAATGGCGGTCGTTATTTTTAAATTTTGGAAATCGTTTTTATATTCCCAAAATTCGTCTGTATTGCGAAAACGAACAATAAATTGTTACTTATCTTTAGTGGCGGTCATTTTATTTGTACGGCAATCTAGGTTTTGGTAATAAATTAAGTAATTTATTACTCAAGTAAGCCATGGAAATTCACTCTATTTTTAAAAATTTTTCTTTTGGTTCTTTGGAAAAACTTCATGACAAAGACGTAAAGTCAAGTGACGAAATTCTACAAATGGTGACATTTATTGGTAAACAAAATTTGATAATGGCGGTCGTTATTTTTAAATTTTTGGAAATCGTTTTTATATTCCCAAAATTCGTCTGTATTGCGAAAACGAACAATAAATTGTTACTTATCTTTAGTGGCGGTCATTTTTATTTGTACGGCAATCTAGGTTTTGGTAATAAATTAAGTAATTTATTACTTCAAGTAAGCCATGGAAATTCACTCTATTTTTAAAAATTTTTCTTTTGGTTCTTTGGAAAAACTTCATGACAAAGACGTAAAGTCAAGTGACGAAATTCTACAAATGGTGACATTTATTGGTAAACAAAATTTGATAATGGCGGTCGTTATTTTTAAATTTTTGGAAATCGTTTTATATTCCCAAAATTCGTCTGTATTGCGAAAACGAACAATAAATTGTTACTTATCTTTAGTGGCGGTCATTTTATTTGTACGGCAATCTAGGTTTTGGTATTAAATTAGGTTATTTATTACTCCAAGTAAGCCATGGAAATTCACTCTATTTTTAAAAATTTTTCTTTTGGTTCTTTGGAAAAACTTCATGACAAAGACGTAAAGTCAAGTGACGAAATTCTACAAATGGTGACATTTTTTGGTAAACAAAATTCGATAATGGCGGTCGTTATTTTTAAATTTTTGGAAATCGTTTTATATTCCCAAAATTCGTCTGTATTGCGAAAACGAACAATAAATTGTTACTTATCTTTAGTGGCGGTCATTTTATTTGTACGGCAATCTAGGTTTTGGTAATAAATTACTGCGTGTATTTGAAAATTAGGTAATTTATTACTCCAAGTAAGCCATGAAAATTCACTCTATTTTTAAAAATTTTTCTTTTGGTTCTTTGGAAAAACTTCATGACAAAGACGTAAAGTCAAGTGACGAAATTCTACAAATGGTGACATTTATTGGTAAACAAAATTTGATAATGGCGGTCGTTATTTTTAAATTTTGGAAATCGTTTTATATTCCCAAAATTCGTCTGTATTGCGAAAACGAACAATAAATTGTTACTTATCTTTAGTGGCGGTCATTTTTATTTGTACGGCAATCTAGGTTTTGGTAATAAATTAAGTAATTTATTACTTCAAGTAAGCCATGAAAATTCACTCTATTTTTAAAAATTTTTTTTGGTTCTTTGGAAAAACTTCATGACAAAGACGTAAAGTCAAGTGACGAAATTCTACAAATGGTGACATTTATTGGTAAACAAAATTCAATAATGGCGGTCGTTATTTTTAAATTTTTGGAAATCGTTTTTATATTCCCAAAATTCGTCTGTATTGCGAAAACGAACAATAAATTGTTACTTATCTTTAGTGGCGGTCATTTTATTTGTACGGCAATCTAGGTTTTTGGTAATAAATTACTGCGTGTATTTGAAAATTAGGTAATTTATTACTCCAAGTAAGCCATGGAAATTCACTCTATTTAAAAAAATTTTTTTTTGGTTCTTTGGAAAAACTTCATGACAAAGACGTAAAGTCAAGTGACGAAATTCTACAAATGGTGACATTTATTGGTAAACAAAATTCGATAATGGCGGTCGTTATTTTTAAATTTTTGGTCCCAAAATTCGTCTGTATTGCGAAAACGAACAATAAATTGTTACTTATCTTTAGTGGCGGTCATTTTTATTTGTACGGCAATCTAGGTTTTTGGTAATAAATTACTGCGTGTATTTGAAAATTAGGTAATTTATTACTCCAAGTAAGCCATGGAAATTCACTCTATTTTTAAAAAATTTTTCTTTTGGTTCTTTGGAAAAACTTCATGACAAAGACGTAAAGTCAAGTGACGAAATTCTACAAATGGTGACATTTATTGGTAAACAAAATTTGATAATGGCGGTCGTTATTTTTAAATTTTGGAAATCGTTTTATATTCCCAAAATTCGTCTGTATTGCGAAAACGAACAATAAATTGTTACTTATCTTTAGTGGCGGTCATTTTATTTGTACGGCAATCTAGGTTTTTGGTAATAAATTATGTAATTTATTACTTCAAGTAAGCCATGAAAATTCACTCTATTTTTAAAAAATTTTTCTTTTGGTTCTTTGGAAAAACTTCATGACAAAGACGTAAAGTCAAGTGACGAAATTCTACAAATGGTGACATTTATTGGTAAACAAAATTCGATAATGGCGGTCGTTATTTTTAAATTTTTGGAAATCGTTTTATATTCCCAAAATTCGTCTGTATTGCGAAAACGAACAATAAATTGTTACTTATCTTTAGTGGCGGTCATTTTATTTGTACGGCAATCTAGGTTTTGGTATTAAATTAGGTAATTTATTACTCCAAGTAAGCCATGGAAATTCACTCTATTTTTAAAAAATTTTTCTTTTGGTTCTTTGGAAAACTTCATGACAAAGACGTAAAGTCAAGTGACGAAATTCTACAAATGGTGACATTTATTGGTAAACAAAATTCGATAATGGCGGTCGTTATTTTTAAATTTTTGGAAATCGTTTTTATATTCCCAAAATTCGTCTGTATTGCGAAAACGAACAATAAATTGTTACTTATCTTTAGTGGCGGTCATTTTTATTTGTACGGCAATCTAGGTTTTGGTAATAAATTAAGTAATTTATTACTTCAAGTAAGCCATGGAAATTCACTCTATTTTTAAAAAATTTTTCTTTTGGTTCTTTGGAAAACTTCATGACAAAGACGTAAAGTCAAGTGACGAAATTCTACAAATGGTGACATTTATTGGTAAACAAAATTTGATAATGGCGGTCGTTATTTTTAAATTTTTGGAAATCGTTTTTATATTCCCAAAATTCGTCTGTATTGCGAAAACGAACAATAAATTGCTACTTATCTTTAGTGGCGGTCATTTTTATTTGTACTGCAATCTAGGTTTTTGGTAATAAATTATGTAATTTATTACTTCAAGTAAGCCATGAAAATTCACTCTATTTTTAAAAAATTTTTCTTTTGGTTCTTTGGAAAAACTTCATGACAAAGACGTAAAGTCAAGTGACGAAATTCTACAAATGGTGACATTTATTGGTAAACAAAATTCGATAATGGCGGTCGTTATTTTTAAATTTTTGGAAATCGTTTTTATATTCCCAAAATTCGTCTGTATTGCGAAAACGAACAATAAATTGTTACTTATCTTTAGTGGCGGTCATTTTTATTTGTACGGCAATCTAGGTTTTTGGTATTAAATTAGGTTATTTATTACTCCAAGTAAGCCATGGAAATTCACTCTATTTTTAAAAAATTTTTCTTTTGGTTCTTTGGAAAAACTTCATGACAAAGACGTAAAGTCAAGTGACGAAATTCTACAAATGGTGACATTTATTGGTAAACAAAATTCGATAATGGCGGTCGTTATTTTTAAATTTTGGAAATCGTTTTTATATTCCCAAAATTCGTCTGTATTGCGAAAACGAACAATAAATTGTTACTTATCTTTAGTGGCGGTCATTTTTATTTGTACGGCAATCTAGGTTTTTGGTAATAAATTAAGTAATTTATTACTTCAAGTAAGCCATGGAAATTCACTCTATTTTTAAAAAATTTTTCTTTTGGTTCTTTGGAAAAACTTCATGACAAAGACGTAAAGTCAAGTGACGAAATTCTACAAATGGTGACATTTATTGGTAAACAAAATTTGATAATGGCGGTCGTTATTTTTAAATTTTTGGAAATCGTTTTTATATTCCCAAAATTCGTCTGTATTGCGAAAACGAACAATAAATTGTTACTTATCTTTAGTGGCGGTCATTTTTATTTGTACGGCAATCTAGGTTTTTGGTAATAAATTAAGTAATTTATTACTCCAAGTAAGCCATGGAAATTCACTCTATTTTTAAAAATTTTTCTTTTGGTTCTTTGGAAAAACTTCATGACAAAGACGTAAAGTCAAGTGACGAAATTCTACAAATGGTGACATTTATTGGTAAACAAAATTTGATAATGGCGGTCGTTATTTTTAAATTTTTGGAAATCGTTTTTATATTCCCAAAATTCGTCTGTATTGCGAAAACGAACAATAAATTGTTACTTATCTTTAGTGGCGGTCATTTTTATTTGTACGGCAATCTAGGTTTTGGTAATAAATTAAGTAATTTATTACTTCAAGTAAGCCATGGAAATTCACTCTATTTTTAAAAAATTTTTCTTTTGGTTCTTTGGAAAAACTTCATGACAAAGACGTAAAGTCAAGTGACGAAATTCTACAAATGGTGACATTTATTGGTAAACAAAATTTGATAATGGCGGTCGTTATTTTTAAATTTTTGGAAATCGTTTTTATATTCCCAAAATTCGTCTGTATTGCGAAAACGAACAATAAATTGTTACTTATCTTTAGTGGCGGTCATTTTTATTTGTACGGCAATCTAGGTTTTTGGTAATAAATTAGGTAATTTATTACTCCAAGTAAGCCATGGAAATTCACTCTATTTTTAAAAATTTTTCTTTTGGTTCTTTGGAAAAACTTCATGACAAAGACGTAAAGTCAAGTGACGAAATTCTACAAATGGTGACATTTATTGGTAAACAAAATTCGATAATGGCGGTCGTTATTTTTAAATTTTTGGAAATCGTTTTTATATTCCCAAAATTCGTCTGTATTGCGAAAACGAACAATAAATTGTTACTTATCTTTAGTGGCGGTCATTTTTATTTGTACGGCAATCTAGGTTTTGGTAATAAATTACTGCGTGTATTTGAAAATTAGGTAATTTATTACTCCAAGTAAGCCATGGAAATTCACTCTATTTTTAAAAATTTTTCTTTTGGTTCTTTGGAAAAACTTCATGACAAAGACGTAAAGTCAAGTGACGAAATTCTACAAATGGTGACATTTATTGGTAAACAAAATTTGATAATGGCGGTCGTTATTTTTAAATTTTTGGAAATCGTTTTTATATTCCCAAAATTCGTCTGTATTGCGAAAACGAACAATAAATTGTTACTTATCTTTAGTGGCGGTCATTTTTATTTGTACGGCAATCTAGGTTTTTGGTAATAAATTAGGTAATTTATTACTCCAAGTAAGCCATGGAAATTCACTCTATTTTTAAAAATTTTTCTTTTGGTTCTTTGGAAAAACTTCATGACAAAGACGTAAAGTCAAGTGACGAAATTCTACAAATGGTGACATTTATTGGTAAACAAAATTCGATAATGGCGGTCGTTATTTTTAAATTTTGGAAATCGTTTTTATATTCCCAAAATTCGTCTGTATTGCGAAAACGAACAATAAATTGTTACTTATCTTTAGTGGCGGTCATTTTTATTTGTACGGCAATCTAGGTTTTGGTAATAAATTACTGCGTGTATTTGAAAATTAGGTAATTTATTACTCCAAGTAAGCCATGGAAATTCACTCTATTTTTAAAAAATTTTTCTTTTGGTTCTTTGGAAAAACTTCATGACAAAGACGTAAAGTCAAGTGACGAAATTCTACAAATGGTGACATTTATTGGTAAACAAAATTTGATAATGGCGGTCGTTATTTTTAAATTTTTGGAAATCGTTTTTATATTCCCAAAATTCGTCTGTATTGCGAAAACGAACAATAAATTGTTACTTATCTTTAGTGGCGGTCATTTTTATTTGTACGGCAATCTAGGTTTTGGTAATAAATTAAGTAATTTATTACTTCAAGTAAGCCATGAAAATTCACTCTATTTTTAAAAATTTTTTTTTGGTTCTTTGGAAAAACTTCATGACAAAGACGTAAAGTCAAGTGACGAAATTCTACAAATGGTGACATTTATTGGTAAACAAAATTCGATAATGGCGGTCGTTATTTTTAAATTTTTGGAAATCGTTTTATATTCCCAAAATTCGTCTGTATTGCGAAAACGAACAATAAATTGTTACTTATCTTTAGTGGCGGTCATTTTTATTTGTACGGCAATCTAGGTTTTGGTAATAAATTACTGGTGTAATTGAAAATTAGGTAATTTATTACTCCAAGTAAGCCATGGAAATTCACTCTATTTTTAAAAATTTTTTTTTGGTTCTTTGGAAAAACTTCATGACAAAGACGTAAAGTCAAGTGACGAAATTCTACAAATGGTGACATTTATTGGTAAACAAAATTCGATAATGGCGGTCGTTATTTTTAAATTTTTGGAAATCGTTTTTATATTCCCAAAATTCGTCTGTATTGCGAAAACGAACAATAAATTGTTACTTATCTTTAGTGGCGGTCATTTTTATTTGTACGGCAATCTAGGTTTTGGTAATAAATTACTGCGTGTATTTGAAAATTAGGTAATTTATTACTCCAAGTAAGCCATGGAAATTCACTCTATTTTTAAAAAATTTTTCTTTTGGTTCTTTGGAAAAACTTCATGACAAAGACGTAAAGTCAAGTGACGAAATTCTACAAATGGTGACATTTATTGGTAAACAAAATTTGATAATGGCGGTCGTTATTTTTAAATTTTTGGAAATCGTTTTTATATTCCCAAAATTCGTCTGTATTGCGAAAACGAACAATAAATTGTTACTTATCTTTAGTGGCGGTCATTTTTATTTGTACGGCAATCTAGGTTTTGGTAATAAATTAGGTAATTTATTACTTCAAGTAAGCCATGAAAATTCACTCTATTTTTAAAAATTTTTCTTTTGGTTCTTTGGAAAAACTTCATGACAAAGACGTAAAGTCAAGTGACGAAATTCTACAAATGGTGACATTTATTGGTAAACAAAATTCGATAATGGCGGTCGTTATTTTTAAATTTTTGGAAATCGTTTTATATTCCCAAAATTCGTCTGTATTGCGAAAACGAACAATAAATTGTTACTTATCTTTAGTGGCGGTCATTTTTATTTGTACGGCAATCTAGGTTTTTGGTAATAAATTAGGTTATTTATTACTCCAAGTAAGCCATGGAAATTCACTCTATTTTTAAAAAATTTTTCTTTTGGTTCTTTGGAAAAACTTCATGACAAAGACGTAAAGTCAAGTGACGAAATTCTACAAATGGTGACATTTATTGGTAAACAAAATTCGATAATGGCGGTCGTTATTTTTAAATTTTTGGAAATCGTTTTTATATTCCCAAAATTCGTCTGTATTGCGAAAACGAACAATAAATTGTTACTTATCTTTAGTGGCGGTCATTTTTATTTGTACGGCAATCTAGGTTTTGGTAATAAATTAAGTAATTTATTACTTCAAGTAAGCCATGGAAATTCACTCTATTTTTAAAAATTTTTCTTTTGGTTCTTTGGAAAAACTTCATGACAAAGACGTAAAGTCAAGTGACGAAATTCTACAAATGGTGACATTTATTGGTAAACAAAATTTGATAATGGCGGTCGTTATTTTTAAATTTTTTGAAATCGTTTTTATATTCCCAAAATTCGTCTGTATTGCGAAAACGAACAATAAATTGTTACTTATCTTTAGTGGCGGTCATTTTTATTTGTACGGCAATCTAGGTTTTGGTAATAAATTATGTAATTTATTACTTCAAGTAAGCCATGGAAATTCACTCTATTTTTAAAAATTTTTCTTTTGGTTCTTTGGAAAACTTCATGACAAAGACGTAAAGTCAAGTGACGAAATTCTACAAATGGTGACATTTATTGGTAAACAAAATTTGATAATGGCGGTCGTTATTTTTAAATTTTGGAAATCGTTTTATATTCCCAAAATTCGTCTGTATTGCGAAAACGAACAATAAATTGTTACTTATCTTTAGTGGCGGTCATTTTTATTTGTACGGCAATCTAGGTTTTTGGTAATAAATTAGGTAATTTATTACTCCAAGTAAGCCATGGAAATTCACTCTATTTTTAAAAATTTTTCTTTTGGTTCTTTGGAAAAACTTCATGACAAAGACGTAAAGTCAAGTGACGAAATTCTACAAATGGTGACATTTATTGGTAAACAAAATTCGATAATGGCGGTCGTTATTTTTAAATTTTTGGAAATCGTTTTATATTCCCAAAATTCGTCTGTATTGCGAAAACGAACAATAAATTGTTACTTATCTTTAGTGGCGGTCATTTTATTTGTACGGCAATCTAGGTTTTTGGTAATAAATTAAGTAATTTATTACTTCAAGTAAGCCATGGAAATTCACTCTATTTTTAAAAAATTTTTCTTTTGGTTCTTTGGAAAAACTTCATGACAAAGACGTAAAGTCAAGTGACGAAATTCTACAAATGGTGACATTTATTGGTAAACAAAATTTGATAATGGCGGTCGTTATTTTTAAATTTTTGGAAATCGTTTTATATTCCCAAAATTCGTCTGTATTGCGAAAACGAACAATAAATTGTTACTTATCTTTAGTGGCGGTCATTTTATTTGTACGGCAATCTAGGTTTTTGGTAATAAATTAAGTAATTTATTACTTCAAGTAAGCCATGGAAATTCACTCTATTTTTAAAAATTTTTCTTTTGGTTCTTTGGAAAAACTTCATGACAAAGACGTAAAGTCAAGTGACGAAATTCTACAAATGGTGACATTTATTGGTAAACAAAATTTGATAATGGCGGTCGTTATTTTTAAATTTTTGGAAATCGTTTTTATATTCCCCAAAATTCGTCTGTATTGCGAAAACGAACAATAAATTGTTACTTATCTTTAGTGGCGGTCATTTTATTTGTACGGCAATCTAGGTTTTTGGTAATAAATTAAGTAATTTATTACTTCAAGTAAGCCATGGAAATTCACTCTATTTTAAAAAATTTTTCTTTTGGTTCTTTGGAAAACTTCATGACAAAGACGTAAAGTCAAGTGACGAAATTCTACAAATGGTGACATTTATTGGTAAACAAAATTTGATAATGGCGGTCGTTATTTTTAAATTTTGGAAATCGTTTTATATTCCCAAAATTCGTCTGTATTGCGAAAACGAACAATAAATTGTTACTTATCTTTAGTGGCGGTCATTTTATTTGTACGGCAATCTAGGTTTTTGGTAATAAATTAGGTTATTTATTACTCCAAGTAAGCCATGGAAATTCACTCTATTTTTAAAAATTTTTCTTTTGGTTCTTTGGAAAAACTTCATGACAAAGACGTAAAGTCAAGTGACGAAATTCTACAAATGGTGACATTTATTGGTAAACAAAATTCGATAATGGCGGTCGTTATTTTTAAATTTTTGGAAATCGTTTTTATATTCCCAAAATTCGTCTGTATTGCGAAAACGAACAATAAATTGTTACTTATCTTTAGTGGCGGTCATTTTTATTTGTACGGCAATCTAGGTTTTGGTAATAAATTACTGCGTGTATTTGAAAATTAGGTAATTTATTACTCCAAGTAAGCCATGGAAATTCACTCTATTTTTAAAAATTTTTCTTTTGGTTCTTTGGAAAAACTTCATGACAAAGACGTAAAGTCAAGTGACGAAATTCTACAAATGGTGACATTTATTGGTAAACAAAATTTGATAATGGCGGTCGTTATTTTTAAATTTTGGAAATCGTTTTATATTCCCAAAATTCGTCTGTATTGCGAAAACGAACAATAAATTGTTACTTATCTTTAGTGGCGGTCATTTTTATTTGTACGGCAATCTAGGTTTTGGTAATAAATTATGTAATTTATTACTTCAAGTAAGCCATGAAAATTCACTCTATTTTTAAAAAATTTTCTTTTGGTTCTTTGGAAAAACTTCATGACAAAGACGTAAAGTCAAGTGACGAAATTCTACAAATGGTGACATTTATTGGTAAACAAAATTCGATAATGGCGGTCGTTATTTTTAAATTTTGGAAATCGTTTTTATATTCCCAAAATTCGTCTGTATTGCGAAAACGAACAATAAATTGTTACTTATCTTTAGTGGCGGTCATTTTATTTGTACGGCAATCTAGGTTTTTGGTATTAAATTAGGTTATTTATTACTCCAAGTAAGCCATGGAAATTCACTCTATTTTTAAAAATTTTTCTTTTGGTTCTTTGGAAAAACTTCATGACAAAGACGTAAAGTCAAGTGACGAAATTCTACAAATGGTGACATTTATTGGTAAACAAAATTCGATAATGGCGGTCGTTATTTTTAAATTTTTGGAAATCGTTTTTATATTCCCAAAATTCGTCTGTATTGCGAAAACGAACAATAAATTGTTACTTATCTTTAGTGGCGGTCATTTTATTTGTACGGCAATCTAGGTTTTTGGTAATAAATTAAGTAATTTATTACTTCAAGTAAGCCATGGAAATTCACTCTATTTTTAAAAATTTTTCTTTTGGTTCTTTGGAAAACTTCATGACAAAGACGTAAAGTCAAGTGACGAAATTCTACAAATGGTGACATTTATTGGTAAACAAAATTTGATAATGGCGGTCGTTATTTTTAAATTTTGGAAATCGTTTTTATATTCCCAAAATTCGTCTGTATTGCGAAAACGAACAATAAATTGTTACTTATCTTTAGTGGCGGTCATTTTTATTTGTACGGCAATCTAGGTTTTTGGTAATAAATTAAGTAATTTATTACTTCAAGTAAGCCATGGAAATTCACTCTATTTTTAAAAATTTTTCTTTTGGTTCTTTGGAAAAACTTCATGACAAAGACGTAAAGTCAAGTGACGAAATTCTACAAATGGTGACATTTATTGGTAAACAAAATTTGATAATGGCGGTCGTTATTTTTAAATTTTTGGAAATCGTTTTTATATTCCCAAAATTCGTCTGTATTGCGAAAACGAACAATAAATTGTTACTTATCTTTAGTGGCGGTCATTTTTATTTGTACGGCAATCTAGGTTTTTGGTAATAAATTAAGTAATTTATTACTTCAAGTAAGCCATGGAAATTCACTCTATTTTTAAAAATTTTTCTTTTGGTTCTTTGGAAAAACTTCATGACAAAGACGTAAAGTCAAGTGACGAAATTCTACAAATGGTGACATTTATTGGTAAACAAAATTTGATAATGGCGGTCGTTATTTTTAAATTTTTGGAAATCGTTTTTATATTCCCAAAATTCGTCTGTATTGCGAAAACGAACAATAAATTGTTACTTATCTTTAGTGGCGGTCATTTTTATTTGTACGGCAATCTAGGTTTTTGGTATTAAATTAGGTTATTTATTACTCCAAGTAAGCCATGGAAATTCACTCTATTTTTAAAAAATTTTTCTTTTGGTTCTTTGGAAAAACTTCATGACAAAGACGTAAAGTCAAGTGACGAAATTCTACAAATGGTGACATTTATTGGTAAACAAAATTCGATAATGGCGGTCGTTATTTTTAAATTTTTGGAAATCGTTTTTATATTCCCAAAATTCGTCTGTATTGCGAAAACGAACAATAAATTGTTACTTATCTTTAGTGGCGGTCATTTTTATTTGTACGGCAATCTAGGTTTTGGTAATAAATTACTGCGTGTATTTGAAAATTGGGTAATTTATTACTCCAAGTAAGCCATGGAAATTCACTCTATTTTTAAAAAATTTTTCTTTTGGTTCTTTGAGAAAACTTCATGACAAAGACGTAAAGTCAAGTGACGAAATTCTACAAATGGTGACATTTATTGGTAAACAAAATTTGATAATGGCGGTCGTTATTTTTAAATTTTTGGAAATCGTTTTATATTCCCAAAATTCGTCTGTATTGCGAAAACGAACAATAAATTGTTACTTATCTTTAGTGGCGGTCATTTTTATTTGTACGGCAATCTAGGTTTTTGGTAATAAATTAGGTAATTTATTACTCCAAGTAAGCCATGGAAATTCACTCTATTTTTAAAAAATTTTTCTTTTGGTTCTTTGGAAAAACTTCATGACAAAGACGTAAAGTCAAGTGACGAAATTCTACAAATGGTGACATTTATTGGTAAACAAAATTATATGGCGGTCGTTATTTTTAAATTTTTGGAAATCGTTTTTATATTCCCAAAATTCGTCTGTATTGCGAAAACGAACAATAAATTGTTACTTATCTTTAGTGGCGGTCATTTTTATTTGTACGGCAATCTAGGTTTTGGTAATAAATTAGGTAATTTATTACTCCAAGTAAGCCATGGAAATTCACTCTATTTTTAAAAATTTTTCTTTTGGTTCTTTGGAAAAACTTCATGACAAAGACGTAAAGTCAAGTGACGAAATTCTACAAATGGTGACATTTATTGGTAAACAAAATTTGATAATGGCGGTCGTTATTTTTAAATTTTTGGAAATCGTTTTTATATTCCCAAAATTCGTCTGTATTGCGAAAACGAACAATAAATTGTTACTTATCTTTAGTGGCGGTCATTTTTATTTGTACGGCAATCTAGGTTTTGGTAATAAATTAGGTAATTTATTACTCCAAGTAAGCCATGGAAATTCACTCTATTTTTAAAAAATTTTTCTTTTGGTTCTTTGGAAAAACTTCATGACAAAGACGTAAAGTCAAGTGACGAAATTCTACAAATGGTGACATTTATTGGTAAACAAAATTTGATAAAGGCGGTCGTTATTTTTAAATTTTGAAATCCACCCTTTTTTTAAAAATTTTTTTTTTTTTTTTTTAAAAACCTCACTACAAAAACAATAAAGCAAGTAAACCAATTCTTCCAAATATTTATTTTTTTAATTAAAAAAATTTGGCGGTCGTTATTTTTAAATTTTTGGAAATCGTTTTATATTCCCAAAATTCGTCTGTATTGCGAAAACGAACAATAAATTGTTACTTATCTTTAGTGGCGGTCATTTTATTTGTACGGCAATCTAGGTTTTTGGTAATAAATTAGGTAATTTATTACTCCAAGTAAGCCATGGAAATTCACTCTATTTTTAAAAATTTTTCTTTTGGTTCTTTGGAAAAACTTCATGACAAAGACGTAAAGTCAAGTGACGAAATTCTACAAATGGTGACATTTATTGGTAAACAAAATTTGATAATGGCGGTCGTTATTTTTAAATTTTGGAAATCGTTTTTATATTCCCAAAATTCGTCTGTATTGCGAAAACGAACAATAAATTGCTACTTATCTTTAGTGGCGGTCATTTTTATTTGTACTGCAATCTAGGTTTTGGTAATAAATTATGTAATTTATTACTTCAAGTAAGCCATGGAAATTCACTCTATTTTTAAAAAATTTTTCTTTTGGTTCTTTGAAAAACTTCATGACAAAGACGTAAAGTCAAGTGACGAAATTCTACAAATGGTGACATTTATTGGTAAACAAAATTCGATAAAGGCGGTCGTTATTTTTAAATTTTTGGAAATCCACTCTATTTTTAAAAAATTTTTCTTTTGGTTCTTTGGAAAAACTTCATGACAAAGACGTAAAGTCAAGTGACGAAATTCTACAAATGGTGACATTTATTGGTAAACAAAATTTGATTATGGCGGTCGTTATTTTTAAATTTTTGGAAATCGTTTTTATATTCCCAAAATTCGTCTGTATTGCGAAAACGAACAATAAATTGTTACTTATCTTTAGTGGCGGTCATTTTATTTGTACGGCAATCTAGGTTTTTGGTATTAAATTAGGTAATTTATTACTCCAAGTAAGCCATGGAAATTCACTCTATTTTTAAAAATTTTTCTTTTGGTTCTTTGGAAAACTTCATGACAAAGACGTAAAGTCAAGTGACGAAATTCTACAAATGGTGACATTTATTGGTAAACAAAATTCGATAATGGCGGTCGTTATTTTTAAATTTTTGGAAATCGTTTTTATATTCCCAAAATTCGTCTGTATTGCGAAAACGAACAATAAATTGTTACTTATCTTTAGTGGCGGTCATTTTTATTTGTACGGCAATCTAGGTTTTTGGTAATAAATTAAGTAATTTATTACTTCAAGTAAGCCATGGAAATTCACTCTATTTTTAAAAAATTTTTCTTTTGGTTCTTTGGAAAAACTTCATGACAAAGACGTAAAGTCAAGTGACGAAATTCTACAAATGGTGACATTTATTGGTAAACAAAATTTGATAATGGCGGTCGTTATTTTTAAATTTTGGAAATCGTTTTTATATTCCCAAAATTCGTCTGTATTGCGAAAACGAACAATAAATTGTTACTTATCTTTAGTGGCGGTCATTTTTATTTGTACGGCAATCTAGGTTTTTGGTAATAAATTAGGTAATTTATTACTCCAAGTAAGCCATGGAAATTCACTCTATTTTTAAAAATTTTTCTTTTGGTTCTTTGGAAAAACTTCATGACAAAGACGTAAAGTCAAGTGACGAAATTCTACAAATAGTGACATTTATTGGTAAACAAAATTTGGCGGTCGTTATTTTTAAATTTTTGGAAATTGTTTTTATATTCCCAAAATTCGTCTGTATTGCGAAAACGAACAATAAGTTGTTACTTATCTTTAGTGGCGGTCATTTTTATTTGTACGGCAATCTAGGTTTTTGGTAATAAATTAGGTAATTTATTACTCCAAGTAAGCCATGGAAATTCACTCTATTTTTAAAAATTTTTCTTTTGGTTCTTTGGAAAAACTTCATGACAAAGACGTAAAGTCAAGTGACGAAATTCTACAAATGGTGACATTTATTGGTAAACAAAATTTGATAATGGCGGTCGTTATTTTTAAATTTTTGGAAATCGTTTTTATATTCCCAAAATTCGTCTGTATTGCGAAAACGAACAATAAATTGTTACTTATCTTTAGTGGCGGTCATTTTTATTTGTACGGCAATCTAGGTTTTTGGTAATAAATTAGGTAATTTATTACTCCAAGTAAGCCATGGAAATTCACTCTATTTTTAAAAAATTTTTCTTTTGGTTCTTTGGAAAAACTTCATGACAAAGACGTAAAGTCAAGTGACGAAATTCTACAAATGGTGACATTTATTGGTAAACAAAATTTGATAATGGCGGTCGTTATTTTTAAATTTTGGAAATCGTTTTTATATTCCCAAAATTCGTCTGTATTGCGAAAACGAACAATAAATTGTTACTTATCTTTAGTGGCGGTCATTTTATTTGTACGGCAATCTAGGTTTTTGGTAATAAATTACTGCGTTATTTTGAAAATTAGGTAATTTATTACTCCAAGTAAGCCATGGAAATTCACTCTATTTTTAAAAATTTTTCTTTTGGTTCTTTGGAAAAACTTCATGACAAAGACGTAAAGTCAAGTGACGAAATTCTACAAATGGTGACATTTATTGGTAAACAAAATTTGATAATGGCGGTCGTTATTTTTAAATTTTTGGAAATCGTTTTTATATTCCCAAAATTCGTCTGTATTGCGAAAACGAACAATAAATTGTTACTTATCTTTAGTGGCGGTCATTTTTATTTGTACGGCAATCTAGGTTTTGGTAATAAATTATGTAATTTATTACTCAAGTAAGCCATGGAAATTCACTCTATTTTTAAAAAATTTTTCTTTTGGTTCTTTGGAAAACTTCATGACAAAGACGTAAAGTCAAGTGACGAAATTCTACAAATGGTGACATTTATTGGTAAACAAAATTCGATAATGGCGGTCGTTATTTTAAATTTTGGAAATCGTTTTTATATTCCCAAAATTCGTCTGTATTGCGAAAACGAACAATAAATTGTTACTTATCTTTAGTGGCGGTCATTTTTATTTGTACGGCAATCTAGGTTTTTGGTAATAAATTAGGTTATTTATTACTCCAAGTAAGCCATGGAAATTCACTCTATTTTTAAAAAATTTTTCTTTTGGTTCTTTGGAAAAACTTCATGACAAAGACGTAAAGTCAAGTGACGAAATTCTACAAATGGTGACATTTATTGGTAAACAAAATTCGATAAAGGCGGTCGTTATTTTTAAATTTTTGGAAATCCACTCTATTTTTAAAAAATTTTCTTTTGGTTCTTTGGAAAAACTTCATGACAAAGACGTAAAGTCAAGTGACGAAATTCTACAAATGGTGACATTTATTGGTAAACAAAATTTGATAATGGCGGTCGTTATTTTAAATTTTTGGAAATCGTTTTATATTCCCAAAATTCGTCTGTATTGCGAAAACGAACAATAAATTGTTACTTATCTTTAGTGGCGGTCATTTTTATTTGTACGGCAATCTAGGTTTTGGTATTAAATTAGGTTATTTATTACTCCAAGTAAGCCATGGAAATTCACTCTATTTTTAAAAATTTTTCTTTTGGTTCTTTGGGAAAACTTCATGACAAAGACGTAAAGTCAAGTGACGAAATTCTACAAATGGTGACATTTATTGGTAAACAAAATTCGATAATGGCGGTCGTTATTTTTAAATTTTTGGAAATCGTTTTATATTCCCAAAATTCGTCTGTATTGCGAAAACGAACAATAAATTGTTACTTATCTTTAGTGGCGGTCATTTTATTTGTACGGCAATCTAGGTTTTGGTAATAAATTAAGTAATTTATTACTTCAAGTAAGCCATGGAAATTCACTCTATTTTTAAAAAATTTTTCTTTTGGTTCTTTGGAAAAACTTCATGACAAAGACGTAAAGTCAAGTGACGAAATTCTACAAATGGTGACATTTATTGGTAAACAAAATTTGATAATGGCGGTCGTTATTTTTAAATTTTTGGAAATCGTTTTTATATTCCCAAAATTCGTCTGTATTGCGAAAACGAACAATAAATTGTTACTTATCTTTAGTGGCGGTCATTTTTATTTGTACGGCAATCTAGGTTTTTGGTAATAAATTAGGTTATTTATTACTCCAAGTAAGCCATGGAAATTCACTCTATTTTTAAAAAATTTTCTTTTGGTTCTTTGGAAAAACTTCATGACAAAGACGTAAAGTCAAGTGACGAAATTCTACAAATGGTGACATTTATTGGTAAACAAAATTCGATAATGGCGGTCGTTATTTTTAAATTTTTGGAAATCGTTTTATATTCCCAAAATTCGTCTGTATTGCGAAAACGAACAATAAATTGTTACTTATCTTTAGTGGCGGTCATTTTATTTGTACGGCAATCTAGGTTTTGGTAATAAATTACTGCGTGTATTTGAAAATTAGGTAATTTATTACTCCAAGTAAGCCATGGAAATTCACTCTATTTTTAAAAATTTTTCTTTTGGTTCTTTGGAAAAACTTCATGACAAAGACGTAAAGTCAAGTGACGAAATTCTACAAATGGTGACATTTATTGGTAAACAAAATTTGATAATGGCGGTCGTTATTTTTAAATTTTTGGAAATCGTTTTTATATTCCCAAAATTCGTCTGTATTGCGAAAACGAACAATAAATTGTTACTTATCTTTAGTGGCGGTCATTTTATTTGTACGGCAATCTAGGTTTTGGTAATAAATTACTGCGTGTATTTGAAAATTAGGTAATTTATTACTCCAAGTAAGCCATGGAAATTCACTCTATTTTTAAAAAATTTTTCTTTTGGTTCTTTGGAAAACTTCATGACAAAGACGTAAAGTCAAGTGACGAAATTCTACAAATGGTGACATTTATTGGTAAACAAAATTTGATAATGGCGGTCGTTATTTTTAAATTTTTGGAAATCGTTTTTATATTCCCAAAATTCGTCTGTATTGCGAAAACGAACAATAAATTGTTACTTATCTTTAGTGGCGGTCATTTTATTTGTACGGCAATCTAGGTTTTTGGTAATAAATTAGGTAATTTATTACTCCAAGTAAGCCATGGAAATTCACTCTATTTTTAAAAATTTTTCTTTTGGTTCTTTGGAAAACTTCATGACAAAGACGTAAAGTCAAGTGACGAAATTCTACAAATGGTGACATTTATTGGTAAACAAAATTTGATAATGGCGGTCGTTATTTTTAAATTTTTGGAAATCGTTTTTATATTCCCAAAATTCGTCTGTATTGCGAAAACGAACAATAAATTGTTACTTATCTTTAGTGGCGGTCATTTTTATTTGTACGGCAATCTAGGTTTTGGTAATAAATTACTGCGTGTATTTGAAAATTAGGTAATTTATTACTCCAAGTAAGCCATGGAAATTCACTCTATTTTAAAAAAATTTTTCTTTTGGTTCTTTGGAAAAACTTCATGACAAAGACGTAAAGTCAAGTGACGAAATTCTACAAATGGTGACATTTATTGGTAAACAAAATTCGATAATGGCGGTCGTTATTTTTAAATTTTTGGAAATCGTTTTATATTCCCAAAATTCGTCTGTATTGCGAAACGAACAATAAATTGTTACTTATCTTTAGTGGCGGTCATTTTTATTTGTACGGCAATCTAGGTTTTTGGTAATAAATTAGGTTATTTATTATTCCAAGTAAGCCATGGAAATTCACTCTATTTTTAAAAAATTTTCTTTTGGTTCTTTGGAAAAACTTCATGACAAAGACGTAAAGTCAAGTGACGAAATTCTACAAATGGTGACATTTATTGGTAAACAAAATTCGATAATGGCGGTCGTTATTTTTAAATTTTGGAAATCGTTTTTATATTCCCAAAATTCGTCTGTATTGCGAAAACGAACAATAAATTGTTACTTATCTTTAGTGGCGGTCATTTTATTTGTACGGCAATCTAGGTTTTGGTAATAAATTACTGCGTGTATTTGAAAATTAGGTAATTTATTACTCCAAGTAAGCCATGGAAATTCACTCTATTTTAAAAAAAATTTTTTTGGTTCTTTGGAAAAACTTAATGACAAAGACGTAAAGTCAAGTGACGAAATTCTACAAATGGTGACATTTATTGGTAAACAAAATTCGATAAAGGCGGTCGTTATTTTTAAATTTTGAAATCCACTCTATTTTAAAAATTTTTCTTTTGGTTCTTTGGAAAAACTTCATGACAAAGACGTAAAGTCAAGTGACGAAATTCTACAAATGGTGACATTTATTGGTAAACAAAATTTGATAATGGCGGTCGTTATTTTTAAATTTTGGAAATCGTTTTTATATTCCCAAAATTCGTCTGTATTGCGAAAACGAACAATAAATTTTACTTATCTTTAGTGGCGGTCATTTTTATTTGTACGGCAATCTAGGTTTTTGGTATTAAATTAGGTTATTTATTACTCCAAGTAAGCCATGGAAATTCACTCTATTTTTAAAAATTTTTCTTTTGGTTCTTTGGAAAAACTTCATGACAAAGACGTAAAGTCAAGTGACGAAATTCTACAAATGGTGACATTTATTGGTAAACAAAATTCGATAAAGGCGGTCGTTATTTTTAAATTTTGGAAATCGTTTTATATTCCCAAAATTCGTCTGTATTGCGAAAACGAACAATAAATTGTTACTTATCTTTAGTGGCGGTTATTTTTATTTGTACGGCAATCTAGGTTTTGGTAATAAATTAAGTAATTTATTACTTCAAGTAAGCCATGGAAATTCACTCTATTTTTAAAAATTTTCTTTTGGTTCTTTGGAAAAACTTCATGACAAAGACGTAAAGTCAAGTGACGAAATTCTACAAATGGTGACATTTATTGGTAAACAAAATTTGATAATGGCGGTCGTTATTTTTAAATTTTTGGAAATCGTTTTTATATTCCCAAAATTCGTCTGTATTGCGAAAACGAACAATAAATTGTTACTTATCTTTAGTGGCGGTCATTTTTATTTGTACGGCAATCTAGGTTTTGGTAATAAATTAAGTAATTTATTACTTCAAGTAAGCCATGGAAATTCACTCTATTTTTAAAAATTTTTCTTTTGGTTCTTTGGAAAAACTTCATGACAAAGACGTAAAGTCAAGTGACGAAATTCTACAAATGGTGACATTTATTGGTAAACAAAATTTGATAATGGCGGTCGTTATTTTTAAATTTTTGGAAATCGTTTTATATTCCCAAAATTCGTCTGTATTGCGAAAACGAACAATAAATTGTTACTTATCTTTAGTGGCGGTCATTTTTATTTGTACGGCAATCTAGGTTTTTGGTAATAAATTAAGTAATTTATTACTTCAAGTAAGCCATGGAAATTCACTCTATTTTTAAAAATTTTTCTTTTGGTTCTTTTGGAAAACTTCATGACAAAGACGTAAAGTCAAGTGACGAAATTCTACAAATGGTGACATTTATTGGTAAACAAAATTCGATAATGGCGGTCGTTATTTTAAATTTTTGGAAATCGTTTTATATTCCCAAAATTCGTCTGTATTGCGAAAACGAACAATAAATTGTTACTTATCTTTAGTGGCGGTCATTTTTATTTGTACGGCAATCTAGGTTTTGGTAATAAATTACTGCGTGTATTTGAAAATTAGGTAATTTATTACTCCAAGTAAGCCATGGAAATTCACTCTATTTTTAAAAATTTTTCTTTTGGTTCTTTGGAAAAACTTCATGACAAAGACGTAAAGTCAAGTGACGAAATTCTACAAATGGTGACATTTATTGGTAAACAAAATTTGATAATGGCGGTCGTTATTTTTAAATTTTGGAAATCGTTTTATATTCCCAAAATTCGTCTGTATTGCGAAAACGAACAATAAATTGTTACTTATCTTTAGTGGCGGTCATTTTATTTGTACGGCAATCTAGGTTTTGGTAATAAATTAGGTAATTTATTACTCCAAGTAAGCCATGGAAATTCACTCTATTTTTAAAAATTTTTCTTTTGGTTCTTTGGAAAAACTTCATGACAAAGACGTAAAGTCAAGTGACGAAATTCTACAAATGGTGACATTTATTGGTAAACAAAATTCGATAATGGCGGTCGTTATTTTTAAATTTTTGGAAATCGTTTTATATTCCCAAAATTCGTCTGTATTGCGAAACGAACAATAAATTGTTACTTATCTTTAGTGGCGGTCATTTTATTTGTACGGCAATCTAGGTTTTGGTAATAAATTACTGCGTGTATTTGAAAATTAGGTAATTTATTACTCCAAGTAAGCCATGGAAATTCACTCTATTTTTAAAAAATTTTTTTTGGTTCTTGGGAAAAATTTATGACAAAGACGTCAAGTCAAGTGACAAAATTCTGCAATTGGCGACATCGTCAGCTGACATTTTTGGCAAACAAAATTCGATAACTGCAGTCGTTATTTTGAAATTTCTATGTCTGTTAAGTAAATCTCGAAAAGAAATAAAAAATTGTTAATTGACAGTTATTTTTGATAATATTTATTAATTTGTCGATGTGACCAAAAATAAAAAAAAACTAAATAACTAATCGAGCTATACAGGATGTGTCACGATGATGGCTCATTAGACATTCACGGAAAATTAAACATAGAATTTTTCTGAAAATTTGGTTACTTGCACAGTTGGCCGTGATCTATCGATTTAAAATATTTTCAATATGGAAATGTGGTAACAACTTTCATGTTTCAAATAAGACACTCTGTATATTATTATATTTTTAGATTCTACATTGAATTTGTGACGGATTTTTATGGAGGTACTATATACCAAAATTGATAGTTTCAGAGTTATTCAATTTTTCTGAAAAAAAATGACAGATGAGACGGCATTTTAAAAACCATATCTTTGCCATTTGTCAGCCTAGCGTAATGAAAATTCGTATAACTCATCACTAAATATTCTTTTTGCAGAAAGTTTGATCAGATTTCATTCTTCTCTTACAGGGTGTTCCATGAAATTCACTCGATCTTCCTCAAATTCAAGTCAGTATAAGTCACTAATTTTAAATGGAACACTCCGTATTTTGTTGACTCAACTGAAAACTGGAGTCATCATCTTTCATATAATAATAGGTGTAGAGAGCAGCAACAATCGCAAGTTCAGTGACAGACAGAGATCAGTTTCAAACTTCAAAAAATTTAATAATAATTCTTCTAGTACAATAAAAATACAATAAAACAGATTGACTCGCTTAAATACAGCTTTACGTTTCTATAGTCTAATGTTGAGTGTCGGGTATAACTAACACATGCGTATATGTCGCTAAGCCTCTGGCGGTGGTAACGAACTATTCCGAACATACGCCCCCCTTGAAGACGTAATTTTCAATTAATTCTGCTTCCATGGGTAGTAAGCAGATGTCGCCTAAGGGTGTTGTAGTCGTTTCAGTAGTGGTTCTTAGTGTAACCACTCGTACTATGTTATCTCTTCCGGGATGAAGTTTCTCGACTCGACCCATTCGCCAACAGTGACTTGGTAAGTTGTGTTCTTTAATTAGGACAACATTTATCAGTGAGCGAATGCTGTTGCAGAGTGTTGAGGTAAGTTGAAGTCCAGTGCTTCCAAAATGTTTAGATTCTTTTTCGAAGTTCTTCATTGAGTCCCTTAACTCGGGAATGCATTTTAAGTTAGTTCCAATGATAAAATGGCCAGGGGTTAAGGCAGTGAGATCGTTTGGATCACAGGACATAGGACACAGTGGTCTTGAGTTCAAGATGGATTCAATTTCACATATTGTGGTTAATAAAAGTTCTAAATGGAAATTAATGCTGTGTATAGCCTTGTATAATAACATTTTAAAAGATTTGACATTATTCTCGTGGAGTCCTCCAAAATGAGGTGCTCTTGCAGGAATGAAACTCCATTTAATTCGAGATTCATTAAGAAAGTTAACAGTATTTTCTGAAGTTTCGTGCGAAATAATATACTTATATATTTCCTTCAAGTATCTATCTGCTCCAACAAACGTTTTAGCATTGTCAGACGATATCTCAGTGGGAATGTCTCGACGTACAACAAAGCGCTTTAAACAATTAATGAAATTATCCAGGCTCAAGTCTGTTGCCAACTCTATGTGTACACCCTTAAATGCATAACATACAAATATGCAAATATAACACTTGACGAATTTTTTGTTTCGTAACAAACTGAAATGCTCTAGAAGGTTGGACACATCGTTTGGGTGGTAAATTCCCCATACAATACGCGGTTTGTACTTAAAGCAAATTATACAATTGCGCAAAATGTTTTTAACAGTACTTAATCCCGATATGATCAAATACCGTTCTCGTAAAATAGCCAAGAGAGTTTGAGCCCCAGCATGCAGGTTTTTCAGGTGAATGTCTTTTATCAATAGGTTTGTCAACTGACATTTAGGTAAGACGACAGGATGTTTAGCACTGCAGTTCAGTTCTGAGTATTTCAGTCTCCCTCCTACTCTGATCAGGCCATTTTCATCCAGGAAAGGATCTAGTGACAGTATATTGCTCCGTCTTAAAACGGTTAGTTTCCCATTCAAGACTTTCAGCTCCTCCTTGAAGGCCTCTGGTTGTGCAATTCTAATCACACAGGTAAGAGCGTCATCCAACTCTCGGATTGACAGATGTTTCTCCAGGTTGCATTCTTTGCCCTTTTTAGCGTTGTTGCAGAAACGAAGACACCAGCCAGTAATCTTAAGCAGTTTTCTGAAGGACAAATACTTGTCGAAAAGATGATGGTCGACGATCGTGTGCCAAGCAATTTCAACAGTCGCGCGTTTTTCAGGTATTTCCAGTGCGTCTACACTCAAGTGTTTAACACTTGGCCATTCTTCCTATTGCAGGCATAACCATTGTGGGCCTGACCACCATAATTCAGTTAAGTGACAGACGTCTACACCTCTGGTCAATAAATCTGCAGGGTTCTGTTTTGTTGGTACGTACAACCACTCATATTTTTCAGTCTTTTGCTGTATTAGGGCAACTCTGTTAGCCACAAATTGTTTCCATGTTATTGGGGCTTTTTATCCAAGACAAGACTATTTTGGAATCGCTCCAACAGTAAATTTTGCTGAAAGGTAAGTTTAGACTGTTCAAAATAACTTCAAGCAAGTTAGAGGATAAGCAGGCAGCGAGCAGTTCCAGTCTTTGCACACAGAAGATGAGTTTCCCTTTTATTTACGCTCGATGTCGATCTGATATATGCAGCTGTTCCATAATCTCTCAAACTAGCGTCCGAAAATAGATGCAATTGTATTTCCTTACAGTTTTGTTGACTGACGAGACGAGTAATAATCAAAGTGTTTAGTTCTTGCAATTGGTTTTACACATCTTTCCATTCTTGTTGGAGTTCTGCAGTAAGTCGATCATCCCAACCTAGTTTTTCAATCCAGAGATTTTGAAAAAAAAGTTTGGCTTTAACAGTGACAGGTGACGTTAGCCCTAACGGGTCAAAGATTTTTCCAGCTGTGGACAAAACAGACCTCTTCGTCAGTGATTCATTCGTGCAATTTAAATCAGTAGAAAATTTGGGAAGATCTTCTTTTGCGTCTCAGATGACACCTAAGGTTTTTCTGTCAATGTCTCCTTTGAAAAACGCTTGTCGTTACTAGTCTTGAACATATTTTCTAAGCTCAAATCCTCCAGAGGACAGTATTGTTTCCACTTCTCGTTTCAATGCAAGCGCTTCTTGTACAGTGCTCGCTCCAGTGGTTAGATCGTCTACATACATGTCTTCCAATATGACCCTTGACGCATCAGGAAATTGGTGCTTGCAGTTGTTAGCCAGTTCATACAGGCATCTAGTGGTTACATAAGTAGCCGGCTTTATTCCGTATGTAACAGTCATGATCCGGAAAACACTAATTGCTTCATTTTCGTTTTCTCGCCAGAGCAACCTTTGTAAATTCTGTTGGTCCTTTGAGACAAATACTTGCCTGAACATCATCTTCACATCTGCGGATAATACGATAGGATGCTGTCTTAGTCTAAGCAGGATGGAGAACAATTCAGATTGGACAATGGGTCCATTCAACACACCATCATTTAAAGACATACCGTTGCTAGTGGGGGCACTAGCGTTAAAAACAACCCTGAGCTTAGTGGATGAACTTTCGTTGTTTTAAACACAGTGATGTGGTATGTAATAAGTACATTCTGCGTTTGCTTCTTCTTGTAATGCAATCGCCAAGTTTTTCTTCAGAATACCAATTTTTTCCATGTGCCCCAGAGCGATGAACTCACTCACAAATTCAGTATATTCTTCCTTCAGACTAGTTTTATTCAGTTGTTTTTCTAAGTTTAAAAAGTGTCTAAGTGCTCCGTGAAGACTATCACCAAGTTATATACGATTATCTTTCGTAGGATACTTTACAACAAAACGTCTGTTATCGTCGTGAGTTGTATTTGTCCTGAAGTCTTCTTCAGATTTCAGCTCTTCAGTTGATAGCGTCTCAGTTTGAGGAATTTCCTTCAATTTCCAGAATTTTTCCAGTATTGCCTGACCTTGGTCCTCTAGTATGGCAGTGTGGCAATGGTGCGTCAGTACGGGTGTCTGGATATCCAACGCTCCAGCAATCAACCATCCCAGTTTAGAGTTTCTCAAAGCAAGACCTCCTAGTTTCATACTTTTAGGTAACAACAGATCAAAGAAGACTTGCGCTTCTAGCAGTAAATCTATCGATCCCGATTTATTGAAGCAGTTATCAGCCAAGGTAAGATGCTTTGGAATATCTACAGTTCCCAGTTCCAAATTATTTCTAGGTAAGTTCTCAGTAACCTTATCTAATACCAGAAATGTAAGTGTGCTTTTGAAGGATGAAACATTTGCAGAACTCAGAGGAGTAGTCACACATTTCGTCACAAGTGTAGTAGTTCCATTGATTCCAGAAAGCTGTACGTAACCAATTTTACTTGTAGTAAGTTCCGCTCGCTTTACAAAGTCTTCAGTGATGTAGTTAGCGGTCGAACCAGAGTCTAGTAGTGCACGTCCCTTTAGCCATCCAGTGTCTGCACAAACTTGTGCTGTCGCTAGTAGCACGTGTGCGTGAGCAGTGATGTGAGCAGCGATCTCAGTTTCTGCATTAGAAGAAGGTTCAGCACTGTTCGTAGCAGATTCAGTCTTAGGAATATTGTAGTGCAGCAGTGTATAATGTGGTTTTGTACACTCATGAAATTTAAAACTTGGACACCACAATTTCTGTAAACAAAAGTTTGCACATTGTGAAGCGGGCTTAAGGGTATCATTTACAATTCTAACAGCAGGTAGTCTCAGCAGGGGTTATCTTATAGAAGGACTGTAGAATGAATCATTACACTAAGCACGTTTTAGAAAATAGGTAATTTACGTTGCTTACTTAATTTTTTCTTTAAAGAATATATTTGAAGGTATCGCTAATTAAACACCATAGCTCGATTAATTATCGAATCAAAATTTTGTTTAGGAAATGTTTACAAAATAAAATTAGAAATAATTTTGATTTAAAAACGTCTACAAGCAATAACTTTTAAATTAAATCAAAAACTAAACATGGTTATTTGGGTTGACTGATTATTACTTATTTTTAAATAAATCTAACCTACTAATTATTGTAAGTTATTAAAAAAATCATTAAACTCTCTATTCATAATATTTAGTCCTTACAAAATGTATATTTTATGACGTTTCATTTTTTTCTGTAGTTAATATAAAAAGTGAAAATAAAAACTAAGGCAATTCTTATTGTCAACGTATATATTTAGTTTTTGACAAGAATTTATTACATAATTATAATTAAGATACCAAGTTATAGTTTAAAATTAAATGAAAACTTTTTTTTAAATAAAGGTATTACTATATAAATAAATATAAGAAATCAATAATGGGTGTGACCTCCATTATTATTGATACATTCTTGGAGGCGTCTGCTCATTGACGCTATCAAGGTATCAATATAATTAATATTAATCGTTTCCCATGCGGTATCAATGGCTGCAATTAGTGCATTACGGTTTACTGGTATAAAATTTGGCCCTTGTTGTCTTCGGATAACAGCAAGTATTCGAGCCCAAACATTTTCGGTAATGTTAAAATCTGGGCTTTTTGATGGCCAGGGTAACAGCTCCAAGTTATTTTCTCGTATCCAACACGGTTTCTGAGAATTTTTTTAATTTTATTCAAAATTACCTGAAATTACGCTTCATATGTCTGTTTACGAAGGAGCTGTCAGAAGTTAATTGAAGTGGCACAACAAATGGAATTTACGAATGAAGATTATCTAAATCCCTTAGTTATTTATGGACAGTGTAATCGCATGATTGATCGAACGTGTCGCGCATTTTCGGAAAGATTTCCGGAAAAGCCAAAGCCCAGCAAAAACATAGTAAAGCGTGTCATAAATAATTTACTTAAATATATATCTTTCAAGGCTCCACTAGTAAAGCAAAAACCGATCGTTGACGATGAAGAAACTGAAATATTGGTTTTAGCTTTCTTTAGTGCCTATCCAACTGCATTTTTACCCGACGCAGAAGTTAATTTGAGAGCGTCTTTCAAAAATGTCTACATGATTTTATCAAAACATAAATGGAAGCCGTTTCACTACACCATGGTTTAGCATTTGAATCCTGGAGATCTTTCTTTGCATGTTGAGTTTTGTTAATGGTTCTTGGTAAAGACACAAGAAGATTCAAATTTTTGTGAAGACATTATTTGGTGTGATGAAGTCTAATTCTGCAAGAATGATACGTTCAACCGACATAATAGTCATTTTTGGTCCGTGAACAAGGATTTCAAGGAGCGTGGCAGTTTAATGTTCCGCCGCATAACTTGAGAGCAGTAGGGGATTTATTGGATGCTACTTTCGAGGATCGGTGGATTGCCAACAGAAGGCCGATCCGCTGGGCTGCTCTCGTTCTCCCGACTTGACCCCATTGGATTATTTTCTTTGGGGTCATGTCAAAAACATAGTATATGCAGATCCTATCACCAGCAAGGTAGATATGCAAATGAGAGTTACTCAAGCGCTCAGGTCAATACCACCATCGACCATATTAAAAGCCACTCATGATGGTATGTTGAAAAGAATTCATAAATGTTTGGAGGCGAATGGCAGTATGTTCGAACATATATTACAGTATGTAAATTAATTCTATTTCTGATCTGTTTTCATGACAACCATGCACCACTATGCATTCCCGAATTTCAAAATAGAACATGAGACAAATGAAAAATGTAGGGTGCTCCTCTCCACATGAACAAAATGATCTACGTCGTATATTTCAAAACTCATAAAGGTGTGAATAACACGAAAAATAATGCACTTGGGTATAGGAAACCCTATTATTATATGAAAGATAATTACTCCAGCTTTCAGATGAGTCAACAAAATACGGGGTGTCCTATTTAAAATTAGTGACTTAATACTGACTTGAATTTGAGAAAAATCGAGTGAGTTTCATGAACACCCTGTAAGAAAAGAATGAAATCTGATCAAACTTTCTGTAAAAAGAATATTTAGTGATGTGTTATACGAATTTTCATTACCCTAGGCTGACAAATGGCAAAGATATGATTTTTAAAAATGTCGTTGGAAACTATCAATTTTTTGTACATAGTACCTTCATAAAAATCCGTCACAAATTTAATGTAGAATCTGAAAATATAATAATATACAGAGTGTCTCATTTGAAATATTAAAGTTGTTGCCACATTTCTATATGAGCGGCAACGTTGCAACGTTGAAAATATTTTAAATCGATAGATTAGGGTCAGCTGTGCAAGTAACCAAATTTTCAAATAAATTTGATGTCTAATTTTCCGTAAACGTCTAACGAACCATCATCGTGACACACTCTGATGTACAGTGTATCCCAAATTAAGCAGTATTTTTTTAATGATGTAAATTGAATTGGGTCTAATTTGGAAGGAGGGTTGCTAGTTTTGTTAAAGGAAACTAATAGTAATTCTCAAAAAATTTATAATTAAAAATTTCATTTGTTTTTGCATTCGTTGGCGTACAACAATTAAATCATTTAATTTTTATTGTCATTTAAAAGAAATGATATCAGCTTGCAGGTTATTACGATAAGAAGTGTTATTTTATACAGGCTGTCTTACCAGAAACTGCCTAGCTGTATACGAAAAAGTATAAGTGGTAAAAATTTGAAAATTTGGAGAATGACTAAAAGCAATAGGACCAACTTTTTAGTCTTCTGACCATTCCGGTTGTACTTCGTTATTTTAAATGGAACGCTCTATATAATATTGAATTTAGAATCTACGTCAAATTTTAAGGCTAAGGAGTTATAGATTTCGAGATATTAATTTTTTTAGTAAAATTTCACAGATGCGAAAGTTCACGAAAATATCTGTAACTTTTTTTGGAAAATTTATATCGGGTTTGTATAAAGGGCAATCGAAGATGGATCCATAGATTAAAAATGTAATATCTACTAAATGTTTCATATTTGCTGATACATTTTGACATCTTCAAAGAGGAATAACTTTTTTAAGTGAAATGAAACACCCTGTATTTTTTTACTCTGTAGTGTGCAGGTTGAAATTCTCTTTGAAATCATGCTAGTTAGAAACGTATACATGAAGAAATAATAATAGAGAAAAGTGGAGTAGAGTGGAGAAATAACGAAGAAAGCGAGAAAACAAATAGAGGAATAGAAAAAGAAAATTCCTTCTATATAAATAGGTAAAAAATGGATGTATGATACAAAATCTATTTTATGTTCTAACAATAAAAAAAGAGAGAAATGAAATGGTGATAATAATAAGATAAAAAAAGATCTGAGAGATACAAAACGTAAATCGAAAAAATAGAAGTGGAATGTATAGTATAATCATAAAGAACAAACTGATAAGAAGCAGGAAAAAATAAAGAAAATAAAAACTGAATTGATAGATGGTGATCGGATTCATCTGCTAAATATAAAGAATTTTCTAAGCTTGCTGTAGACTTTTGACAATATAAAGTTTTGTATAGTAGAATATTTTGCAACAGCATTTCTTACATAATTAATATAATAAAACAAAAATTAATTCTATTACAACGTTGAATTTTCTGAAATTTGCATAATTTTTTACTATTTTCTAAAACTAAAGTTGTTTTCGAGATTTAAAATTTGGACAATCATATTATTCATCTATTTTCTAATTTGATTTGTAAAACGAGTTTACCTGAACTATAATTAATATTAATCCGTGTTACGCTTTCCGGTTGTTGACTTTACGTTTTTTTATTACTTAATTTATAAAAATAATTCAATCTCTTAGTGTTTGATTGTGAGTACTGTTAACTAATCGAAAGTTTAACAAATTAATTATTTGGTTCGAAGTGTACTGATTAATTAAATTAACGTTTGCTATAGGTATTCTCAAATTATTGATTATTTGATAACTTTTCTATATTTTATATAACAATATTCGTACTTTTTGTTGTAGGTATCTACACTACAATATAAATAATTTTCGAATTGTCGACTAGGAAATTATAGCTGTGTCTTATAGCAAGTGTGTGTCTTTCACTTAAGTCCTTCGGTAAAAGGTTAATAAAAAAGTTTAATCAATTCAATGATATGCTAAAATAAACTATTTTTCTTAGAAAAAAATTGACAGGATTAAAAAAAACGGAAATAGTTTTGCGAATTTGTTAAAAAAATTCACAGGTAGGTACTTTCATCTCACCACCGCCGTAATAAATGTGTTTGATTTGAACTTTATTTAAGGCAAACTTGTTCAATTAAAACATTCTTCGCAATGAAGCAAATTTCTTTAGCATGACTTGAAACTGCGTTAAAAAGTTAAGGAAACAAATATGGTATGAAACAATATTAATTACGTAAAAAACTGCGATACATTGAAATTAAAATAAGGCCATCTAGTTTAGATGAAGAAGCAATTGAAACATAAAAACTATGGTATTAAAAAAAAGAATTAAAAAAAAATTAATTTGGTGGAAATATAGACACAACTAATTTAGGTTATAATAACAGACGCGGCGCCATCTTTCGAACTAAGATAAAAGGAAAAATTTAATTATTGTGAGTTTTACTCAAATTCAACTAAAAAATCAAAATTTAAAATTTCGTTGTTCTGAACTTAATTTGAATTTTAAGAACAAAAACATCTAATTTAGGTTAGAACAACCGATGCAGCGCCACTAAACTATTGATGTGCTTATAAAAGCTAGATAATTTTATGCACTAAATAAGTACTTAAAATTTCGTTCAAAAATACGGCTCATAACCACATATCACAATTGATAAGTCGAATGAAATTTGTAGAAAATGTAATTTTATTCTTTGGGTAATTGTAACTATGATCCCACTATTAAAAAACCATCAGTTGTTTTGAACTTTTTGCTGCTTGGTATTTGTAAAGGTCAATCTAAATTAATTTGTTTTTTACTTTTTAATTTCTACAAGAACGTGCTTTTCTATAGTTTTTAATCTATCATTTTTCTGTCTATTATTAGCCATCAATAACTATCTAATTTTAAAGTTGTAATAGTTTATAATCAATAGTAGTAACATTCTAACTTGGACGTCGGTATTATTTGTGTGGTAGCAGTAGTAGAAATATTATACGCCTGTGAATAGGCAACTTAACTAACTAATGTGCACTGATTCGTATACAAATAAAACCATTGACAATTTTTTTGAATAAAAGTAACGAAATATGTAAGAAGATAGAAAGGGAAAGGCGAGTGTAGATCGGACTTAGTGCACAAATAGGGACGACAAGGAAGACAAGAAAAACAAAGACAAATGAAAAAACAAAAAAAATACGACCAAACAAGATAGACAAAAAGACAATGAAAAAGGCAATACAATTAGAGTATAGAAGAAAGAAGACAGAATGGGATAAGCAAAAACAAAACAGATTAATCAAAATAGAAAAAACTACACAGTAATAAAATGCAAAGCAGAAATTAACAGAAAAGAAAGTTTATAGAAATCATATTAATAAAATCAAAATGCAGAAAAAAAATTCAAAGCAAAGAGAAGCAGAGAAAATATACGAGATCAATTGAGGAGAGAATCAACAAAGAAACAGTAAAAGTTCAAAAACAGCACAAATAAACACAAGAAGAAACATAAAAGAACGTCAGAGACCAGAGAAAGGAAGTATTTGGAATACAGCCGAAATACAAATGGATTTTGGAATTAGATTGAGGATTTTAAAATGGCGAGTGGAAACATGGAAGGAAGGAAAGAAACGATGCCTAAGAAGTAGAAGAAAGAAAATAAGACAGGACGAGAGGAACAATAATAATAGGGGTAAGAAAAGATTGGAGAAAAGAAGAAAAAGAAAAACGAGATTGTGAATAGAATTATGAAAACTTGGGTAAAACTGTAAAAAGAAACCAGTTCAAAATAATAACATTATGCGGAAAGTATAATAATAATAGAAGGGATGATAAACAAACGGGGAAAAAATTATAGTAGAAGTAGAGTAATGATAGACGGAAAGGTTAAAAAAAGGGGAAAACAAGAAATTGATAGATTTATAGAAAGAAAGAGAATGGAAATAATAATAGTAAGGAAGAGATAGAGCAGTTGAAGATAGACGTTGAGAAGGAAGCGGAATATCAACCGTTAGATGTCACAAATGATGAACGAAGAAGAGAAAGAAAACAAGAAAAAATAGGAATAGAGAGACAGAAGAGTTTGAACTATCGAAAGTATAGAAAAATGTAAAGAAAAAATTGGAGAAAGAGCAAAAAACATTTTATAAAGTGGAGGAAAAAATAAATGGGATAATAAAAAATTAATGGAAAGAGAGAATGTATAAGAAAGTAATAAAATTAATAATAATAAGTATATTCCAAAAGACAAAGTTGTCTGTGGTGGAAATGATACAAAATTAACTATAAGTATACAATAATAAATATAACAAACAGTAGGTACTAACAAACATATAATAATGATATAACTCATAATAAAGACTAATAATTATTTTAAAGTGATATGCAGGAATGGGATATAAATTATTATCAACAATAAGCAATTATGCAGCAGAGTATAGTGCAATAAGTTTGGCTTTCATACACTTACAACTAAAGTTTTGGTAAAAAATATTAAAGTTTTGATTACACACACCGTGTTATACAGTATAAAAGATCTAATCATTGAAGAGTTTAAGTGATGATGTGTATTAGGATTTTTGTAATAGAATGCGTAAGGATGCCGACTATTAAGACTGTTAATTTCATTCAATAAATTAGTACTAGTCAAAGCACCACTTAAGAGTTTCTGTAAAAAAGTTAGACACAACATGTTCCTTCTTGCTTGTAATGGATACTCTTCCACTGCATTTAGAAGAACACTCTGTTTACAATGCCTAATAGGGTAACTACCAAACATCTTCACATAGAAGTATTTGGAAAATTTCCTAATAACATTTTCCAACATGTCAATATAAAGTTGATGACATGGAGCTCAAACAACGCATCCGTACTCTAACCCTGCACCAACAAGAGCATAAAACAATTGTTTTAGAAATAACGTGTTGGAAAACGATTTAGTATTTCTGTAAATGAAGCCTAAGTTTTTCATGGCTTTATTAGTTAAACACTTTATGTGTGGGATGAACGTTAAAGCACTGTCCATAATCACTCCCAAATCAACAATTTCAGTACATTTTACAATTAGATAACCATTCATATTATAGTAAAAGTTAATTGGGTTATTAATTCTGCTAAACGTGATCTTTTTACATTTTTCCTTGTTTAACTGTAGTTTGTTTGTACAACACCATGAAAGTAATAAATCTATACAATTCTGCAGTTCAAAGCAATCACTAGGAGAGTTAATAATATTAGCTATTTTAAGTCATCCGCGTATAAGTATACCTTACAGTTCATATTACGAATTACATCATTATAGAATAAATGATATAATAATGGACCTAGGTTGGATCCTTGGGAAACTCCACTATTCACATAACATACATGAGATTTATATCCACCGTACTCAACAAACTGCTGCCTCTGCGCAATCAATGACCATGTTAACCATAGCAAACTATCACAGAAACCGTAAGACTAGATACATATTGGGTAAACTCACATAAAATTGTTACGGTGGAGCGACCTTTCACACATCCATGCTGTTCAGGTACTATTAGATTAGCAACATGCGCATATATAACATTTGATAAAATGCTTTCAAAAATTTTTATAAAATTTGATAATAACGCTATGGGTCTATAGTTCTTTACAAGCAATTTGTTACCACTCTTAAACACAGGGATAAAACGAACAAATTTCCATCTCTTAGGACAAAGAGATTTTGACAATATCAGATTGTATATATGACACAACGGATTTAAAAACATTGGATACAATCTTTTAAAAGAAAAGCAGGAATATTGTCCGGGCCACACACATTGTTAGATTTAAGTCTTTTACAGCATTTATTATATCACAGTCTTGGATTGAGAACATATTTAGCATCACACAGTTATTATCACTGTCGAAGGTACTACCTAGAGAAGCACAGCATTTACAACCACAGAATTCACAAGTATCATTATTTGAAGAGATATCATAAGAACTATTTGTACCACTATCATGATCCCAGTTAGAAACAAAAACACTTGAGAAGTGATGAGCAAACTCATCAATTATTTCTTGTTGATTATTCAGAGTAACGTTCTCATTTTGCATGATTCCCGGAACAGAAGACGCCTTTTTCTTATGATTGATAAAGTTACAGTATTTTTTTGGATCAGTTTGTAGTGATTGTTCAGTAGCTTCAATAAATATTTTATACTCTTTGCGAATACTGTACTTGATTTTACGAAGTAACATTTTAACAACATCGAGATAACAAAGACACTTCGATTTACGGTAGAGATTCCAATGTCTACTTTTATTCTCGATCATGGTGATGATGTCTTTAGGAAACCACACTAGGTAATTAGCCAACTTAGCCGAAAATTTTTGTTTAGGAACAAATGCGATAGTAAAACGTAAAGACTGGTGAACTGGATAATGCAAAAAGTAAAAAAGGAATGGGCGAAGAAATAGATAAAGAAGAAAGATAGAATACAAAGATATAACAGAGAAATATAAAAAAAATGTATAAAGTATGGGAATTTATTATTAGAAGGAGGAGAAAATTAAACTGGCTAGGTATATTAGGAAAAATGAGAGGGAAAGGAGAACGGGGAGAAAAACAAGTAAATGAGAGATAAAAAAATGGTAAGTTGGAGAATGCATTATAAAAAGTGAAGAAAGACAAAGCGAAAAGTGCAGAGGAAACGCGAACATACAGGAGGAAATGAATAGAAAAAGAAGTTAATACCAAACTGGCAGGAGGGTTATTAAAAAAGTGTTTAAATGGAACTAACTAGGCGCGAATGTAAGAAAGTTAAAATATGGCGTTGAAGAAGAAAAAAGGTGTTGGGATAAATAAAATAAATGACGCGAATAAATAAACAAACTTATTTAACTTTCCGAACGGAATCGCTACATTCCCGCAGTAAATAATTTATATATAAAGATTATGGAATTTAAGAAGGAAAAAAAAGAATAAGAGGGAGGTAACATGGCATTGGGAAGAGGAAGAAACAAAGATCTTGGACAAATACTGGTATTTAAGGTATATCTAAACTACTACGACAATCGTTCGAGAGGATTGAGAGGAGTGGTGGGAATGGAAGAAATGCGTAAAACTAGAAAAGATACAAGAAAAGTGCTGTAAGTGGATATTGGGATTAGAAAGGGCTACACCAGCATGCATCTGCAATAGAAAGTAAAAATAGAAGAAATAAGCGCAATGAGGTATGAGAAAAGATGGAGAGGAGGAAACAGAATGAGATATTACACGAGTGTTGGAAAGAGAAAGAAGTTAAAATAAATAATGAAGAAGATTATACTACGAAAAAAACTAAATACGAGAGAAGAGTTAAAAAATTGAAGAAAGAAGTAAGAAGCATGAAGCAAAAAGACATCAAGATACACAAATTCAAGAAAAGAACAATAGTAAAAAAGGTAAGTATAACGAAAACTATTAGGAAATCATTACAGAAGTGATTTTATGATATATAAGAGAAGAGAAAGGACTGACAGAAAAACGATTGATAGTAAGATTTAAAGTAGGGAATTAACAAAGGGAGAATAAATACTGGTGGAAAGACGAGAATAGATTGAAATAATAACACTATTCTGGACTTCCATTGTCTATATTTTAGTTTAATTGAATAAACACAACGTTTCAATTGCTATTGAATCTGCAATCGTCTTCAGGTGAATACTGAAGTTAGGTTAGATCGAAATGGTATAACTTAAAATAGGTTAGGTATGATCGAACTCATGTAACCTATGAGTTAGGTTAGTTCAAAAACGTATAACCTAAAAGGTTAGGTTAGATCAAAATTGTTTAACCTAAAATAAGTTACGTTAGATCGATATCGTTTAACCTAAAATAAGTTAGGTTAGATCGGATTCGTTCAACCTAAAATGAGTGTTTAACCAGTTAGATGTAAAATTGGTAAGTGAAATAAGGGAAAGAAAGAATGAAGAAAAGAAAAAGAGAAGAAAGAGGAAGAAAGTAAGAGGAAGAAAAAAGAAGAGAAAAAAAGAGAAAAAAGAAAAAAGAAAGAAGTTGAAATTGAGAAGATGAATAGAATAGTAACGAAGAAGGCCCTCCTACAGGCCCGCCTATGGAACGCCTATAAAGAAGAGAGGGAAGAGTAGGGATGTGAGTGGGGACTGAATACTGAAGACGATTGCAGATTCAATAGCAATTGAAACGTTGTGTTTATTCAATTAAACTAAAATATGCACAATGGAAGTCCAGAATAGTGTTATTATTTCAAACATAACATTGTCTAAACCATTCAAACGTACGAGAATAGGGAAGTTCCATTTCCCGCACCGCGGTGTTTTTTAGTTTCCGAGGGAATAGGGAAATTTTTGTTAGGTTGATATAAGTTGACAACGCAAAGCAAATTGTCAAGCAATCAGCGGGACAATGCTACCAACTCAAATTTCTTGTAAACACAAAAAACTAAGCAGCTGTGAATTTATTTATTTATGAATTATTACTACAGTTACTCGTTACAAAAAATGATATACCTAACTTTTTGTAGAAGAAATTTCCCGCATTCGTACTAATGTCCCACTCCCTACTTCAAACAAAACGAGCAACCAATCAGTTTTTGCAACTACATTTCGTTACTTGGGGTATACCGGGTGTCCCAAACTAATTTGACCGCCCTATAACGTGATAACGAATAAATATATTTTACTTAGGCCCAGTTTGTACAATCTCCGCTTAAAGATAACTTTGGTTTAATTTCCTAGGCGATAATTGTTGTCACAATTGTATCCTTATAAATTAAACCATAGTTAACTTTAAGCGGAGATTGTACAACTGGGCCTAATAGTCTCATAAACGGATAACATATTTTAGTTTGGTTTGTTTTATTATTGTTGTTCACGTCGTCCATAATGACCGACTTGACTGAAACGTATAAATACATGTATAAATAAAAAAGTCATTTTCTTCCCTAATTATAGTGATTTTAAATCTGTAAAAATTTTCATAGTCGTAGACATGACATGCATCAAAATGTATAAAACAAATATAGGGGGTGCTGTTTAAAATTTTAGAGGGTTGTCCCTTAAAGGGTAGTTAAAGTATGGATAATTTTAACAGCCAATATTAACGTACATTGGCAGCTATAAAGGAGAGTTTTTGTTTTATTCAAATATAGTTATTCGTTATCACGTTATAGGGTGGTCAAAAAAGTTTGGGACACCCTGTATATACCGTTACTATAGTAACGAAATGACTTTCTCCAGATGTTTGAGATATGACAAATTTTCCCTAGTGGCCGTGGAAAAATTTTTTTCTGAAGAATTGTCATTAAAATTTTGAAGTAACTTAGGTAGTTATAATTAGAATAAAGATACCTTCAAAATGAGGAGCATTTAAAATTATTTAAAATTGTGGCGGTCGGAGAGAGGGTATTGACGTTTCAAGGTCAAATTTGATATTGAAACATGTCTCCTTAAAAACAAGAAATGTCCTGTTTAGTAAAGGAATTATTTGGGGGTGGCTCTAGCTCGTATTGTTTGGAATGTACTGTATTTTTTTTTTATTATTTGAATTGATAAAATTTATAGAATAGCCTATAGATGGCGCAACAAACATAACACCGTACATCATACAATTGCATAAAGAGCAAAAAAAAAACTTTCACCATCGCCAGATGTCGCCGTTGGTCATATTAGGGTTCTGTCAAAGCAAAATAATAACAACATGGCGTCGATCGTATAGCTTGTGTTCTTACTTGTGCTAATTATTTATTTTTACAATTAAAGACGTATCGTGTGTGAATGTGTCCGATCAAAATTCAGATGCGCTTCTCGTGGTGGTCAAGTACGGGTGAGTAAGAACGTAATTTCGATTTATCTTCGTCGTACGCCTGTTTCGCCTAATTGCTTGTGCATACAATTCTTCTGAATAAAGAAATTTCTCCTAATTACGTTGAAATATCGCTGCGGGTGCGACGTGGAGTTTTTGCGAACACCTTACGGGTGAGCGCCTCGGCTAACTGTATTATCGGTTCTGCGATTGCAACGCAATTTTAACGTCATTTGTTTGTATTTTCGTCCGGTATCCCTCGACGATTACTCATAAAAGCATCCGCCTCGACTGCACCAATTAATCGTAAGCGGCGATGATTTTCGACTATCTTTAAACACGACCTACTTTGACAGCAAAATTTCGTAACGGCCAGATGTGTCGAAATGCAAGAAGACGCTGCTGTTGCATTTCCCCGTCCGCATGAGGAGTCTGTAACGCCCTCACGAGAAATCCGAGAACCCGTGCCAATTGATCTAATAAAGGAGGCAATTGCATTGCGACCGACTGGACAATCACATGCGACATCTGTTATCCACGCTAATTTGTTGCGCCAACACAACGTATGGGCGTTAGAAACATCAACATCTGTTCGTTTTACTGCATTCTTTAATGTATATAAACAGGAGGAACCCAGTAACAACGTTTCCGGGAGAACTCATTCAACCAACCAGTTCGTTATTTTTAATTTCGTTACTCGCTCAATCGATAACTGTTTACGTTTAACTGTTAATATTTCCTTTTATTATAAATAAACAGGTGCTTTTGTTCTTTAAAGCTCGAAAATCCTCCGGTTCTTTGGGTCAGCGTGCTTCTTGCCACGTGTTTTTAGATTTTATTAGTATTATATTACTAGTTTTATTACTGCGTGCCTTTTATAACTTCCTTGTTACAATTTTAATAATCGTTTGAGTTATTGATTAAAGAGACGAGCAAAAAAGTCTTGGACCGTATCGGAATTGTAACCACATTTGCTAATTTCGCCTAATATAGGCTTCATCAGAGTTGAACCTTGAAAAATTTAAAGTCTGTTTGAAACGTTCTGATGATGAAGTTGGCGGACGAAACGTTACCATTTGAGGCTCTCAATTCTTACAAAAGTCGAAACGTGTTTAGTAAACACCTTCCTTGAAGAGTAAATCATCTTTGAACGTCTTCGGTGTCATCTACAGTCAAAGCACTAAAACAAAAGAGTATCAATAGATAGACACCCCTACATAAAAAAATCACAATTTGAAAAACTAAAGTAAGACTAAGGTTCTCATGTTCTAATTAAAAGAAATATTAAATGTCATTAACATAACTTCATCAAAATTAAAAAAAAAAAAACTCCATGATGTGCGCCCATTGTTGTGCCCGGTATGTATTGTAAAATAAACTTCAAATGTGCACACCTCTAATTTTTTTCCAAATAAACAGTAAAAAAGTTATAAGTTGTGTTTAGGCCAAAGTTAGTGTAAGGGTTGGGGAAACGTTTTGGCTAAGTAAGTGGGGAGAAAAAAATTTGAGCTGTTAGGAAAATGTAAAGAATTATTGTCGAGTTGTCGTTTGACCATCAAGGGTCGCAATTCAAGTTCAAGTACAGGTAAATCATTGTATAGTTAATTCTAGAAAAAAGAGTACAAGTTAAAATAAAATATATATTACAGTCCACATTAACAAGTTTATTCAACAAGTTGTTATCGACAATTTTATCAAAATTTAAAAAAAACTGCGCAAGATGTAAGCGCAGTGTTATGTTCCTATTGTTTACTTATCGAAAAATAAACTGCAAATGTGCATATCCTAAGTTTTTGTCTAAATAGAATTTAGTAACGTAGGTACAATAGATTACAATAAATTTTATGGACAACTTTGTCAAAATTAAAAATATAACTGCGAATGTGAGGAGGCAAAAGAAATGTAAGAAGAGGAAAGAGAAGTTGGAAGAAAAGGCATATAGACATAGAAGAGTATAAGAGAATAAAGAAAAAGTATAAAGATAGTTGTAAAAAAGAAAGAAGAATATAAAAGGAAGTAGAGGAGGAAATAAAAAGAATAAAAAACGAAGGAGAACTATGGAAGTTTGTAAATAAGGGGAGAGAAAAGGAAAGAGAGGAAGCACAAAAGTAGATGAGAAGAAATCGAGGGAACATTGTATAGAGAGGAGGAGAGGGGAAGGGCTGCCATGTAAATGGAAAGAAGTTATAATATGTCCGGTATATAAAGGTGGGGAGAGGAGAGAAATAAAAAATTATAGAGGAGTGAGCATAGCAAATATAGGGTACAAGTTATATGCAGAGGTATTGAGACAGAGAATGGAGAAAGAGATAAACGAAAAAAGTTGTTGGGGACTGGCAAGCAGGATTTAGGAAACGACGAAGGACGATAGATAATATACAGGTTGTTCCAAGATTTTTTTAACAGGCTGTAACTCGGGAACTAACGAATAGATTTATTTGAAAATTGGGTAATCTGTTTGGGACCTACAGTACGTTCATTTGAGGTATACAGGGTATCTGTGACGTCATCACAGGAGCAGGGACGTCATCTCAATAAAAAAAATTAAATGGGTTGGGGGGATCAAACTTTGCAAATAAACATTAAATTGAAAATTTGGTATAATTTTCCTCTTTAGTAGAATTTGAAATAAAAAACCCTTTCATTTGAGCTAAGTTTGATCCCCCCTACCCATTTAATTTTTTTTATTGCGATGACGTCCCTGCTCCTGTGATGACGTCACAGATACCCTGTATACCTCAAATGAACATACTGTAGGTCCGAAACAGATTACCAATTTTCAAATAAATCTATTCGTTAGTTCCCGAGTTACAGCCTGTTAAAAAAATCTTGGGACACCCTGTATATATACTGATACAAGTGATAAATAAGGAACTAGAAAAGAAGGGAGGGAAGGTGTTAGCTATGTTCTTAGACCTAAAGGCGGCATTTGACAATGTGCATAGACAGAAATTATGGGAGACGTTACGGAAAAATCATATAAGAGAGGACTTGGTGGGTGCGATACAGGAAATATACGAGGAAACAAGGTGTAGGACAAGAATGGAAGGAAAACTAGGAGAGATCTTTTGGACGAAGAAGGGGCTGAGACACGGTGCCCTTTAAGCCCAAATCCTTTTCATTGTATATAGGGATTTAGAAGAAGAAATGAGAAAGCATCAAAGGGGAGGGGTGGTAATAGGAAAAGAGAAGGTTTGGCTACTGGCATACGCAGATGATATAGTAGTGGTGGCGAATAAAGAAGAAAAATGAGAGGAGCAATAAAGATAATAAAAAGTACTTGGAAGGAAAGGATTTAAAACCAAATGTACAGAAAACAAAAATCATAGTGTTCTAAAAAAGAAGAGGTAGGAGGAAAAATGTTAAATGGAAATGGGGCGAGGAGGAAATAGAGACCGTTAAGGAGTGGAGATATTTAGGGTATATTTTGAGATATAACAACGAAGATAAAGGTCATATTAGAGAGCTAGGAAAAAAGGGGAATAAAATAGTAGGGCAGATATGGGGAATAGGGGAGAGGGTGTTCGGGAGTGATATGGTAAAAGGGGATTATTGTATGGGGCGGAGATATGGGGATGGAAAGAGAGGGAGACGTTGGAAAAAGTACAGGAAAAGTATTGGAGGTGGACCTTAGGGCTGGAGAGAGAGACACCTGGATATACAGGGTGTTTTAGAATAAGATGCTGATCCTTAAGGGTGTCAATCCTTACGCGATTTAAGAAGAAAAGTTTAAATAAACATATGTCCTAAACCTCTTAACTTTTGATCTACAAGGTGTTCAAGTTTTAAGAAAAAAACGTTTTTTTATCATAACTTTAATATCTTTATAGATATTTTAAAAATTTGGCATATGCCTTCTAAGCTACAACAACTATTTTTGATTTAGAAATTTTAAATTTTTTATTCAGTGGCGTCCGTACAGGATGAGGACTAGATATTTTTAGAGAAATATTATGTACGCCACTGCTTTTTTTTAAATAAAAATTATTTTTAAAATCTCCATTCATTTTAAGGTAAATTTGATTTCTTGTTTTTTCGTCCGGCAAGCGGTTTCGCGTAAAAAGATTTGGCAAATAATTATTGATTATTTAATACATAATAATTTTAACATTAAAATAAAAGAACTAACATTAAATAACCTAAAAAGAAAATAATTTAGATTAGCTGTTGAAATTGGCCACCACCTGCAAGTATGCATGCTTCAGCTCTTATCCTCATTGAGTCTCGTAATTTTGAAAAATTTTTTCTTAAAACTTGAACACCTTGTAGATCAAAAGTTAAGAGGTTTAGGACATATGTTTATTTGAACTTTCTTCTTAAAATCGCGTAAGGTTTGACACCCTTAATGATCAGCATCTTATTCTGAAACACCTTGTATAGTGGGAGAGGGGGCGAAATTAGAAAAAATCAGGGTACAGGCGGTGAAGATAGCTATGAGATATGAAGAAAAAATGAAAGATAGAGAGGAAAACACAATATTGATGGAATGTTGGAAAGAGGTGAAGAGAAAGAGAATAGAACACGGACAGGATGAAAGGAGAAGTTATTACGAAAGGGTGGGTTATTCGACGGAAGAAGTGGGGAGGAGAAGGGAGGAAGGATGTAGTATGGAAGAGGAGATAGTAAGGAGAGATAAGGATACGTAGATGCAAGAAAGAAGGGAAAAGATAAGATAAGGTAAATACTATGAAGGGTATGGAGAGATAATACGGAGGGGAAAGGAAGAGTTTAAAAAGCAAACGAATAATAGCAAGGTTTAGGTGAGGTAACGAGGAAAGGAAAACAAATATTGGAAAGAAGATGAATGGAGGAAATGCAGAATGTGTGGAGAAGGGTGGGAGAACTCGAGACATATGATGGAGGATTGTGAGGAGATGAGAAAGAGATAAGAGAAAAAAGGTAATTCTGGGAGAAGATGGTGAAGGGAGGATTGGATGAAGGAGGTGTTAGAGAGTAGAAAATTTTTAGAGGGGAGGGTTTAAAGGGGACGGATGGGAGAAAAAGAAAAGTTTAGTTATAGGTATGATAATGTAAATAAGATACTCGAATCATTTGTTAATTTTAAAAAGAACAAATAAATTATTTTTATCTTCTATGTATGCGCTCAGTGTTGTGCTATGTGTTGTTCTACTATCGTTGAATATTTGAGCTATTTTTAAAGTTGTATCAAAAAATTGGTATAGATAGTATGGTGCTCTCGTTTTAATCTTTTTACTAACCTATTTTCCGAGGTTATATAATTTTTAGTTCAGATTCGGTTTTCGCCGAGTTTTCCGCGCTTGTGAAATACGCATAGGTGGTGCGGTTTTTCGTGTTATCTTTTAATAACATTTAATATCAAAAATTATCCAATTGTGAAGTTATTTTCTGAGGTTATGTTGCAACCTTAATGTGTGCAGTTTGGGTTTTAGCGCCTCTAATATTTAATAAACTCATAATTAATTAGGTAAAACATTGCGAAGAAAACTAAGCGCATTTTTAAAGCAATGTATCGAATTTCTGCCAACCGGATAAAGCTAGCCAGTGATAATTTCAGAATCACGAACCGCACCTACATAAACATGTTTCGCCTTTTTTGAGGCTCATCAGTGCTGGGTAACTCAATTTATGTTTAAAATTTTAAATAACGGGGATTCTAAAAAACTTAACACTGTCACGATTTCCTCTACTGCCACAGTTCACTGCACAACCAAATGCTGGCATTATGGTACTTACAAATCAATTAAACGTATGAACTATATTAAAATCCTATAATTCAATGATAAAATCCATCTAATTATACGTATAATATTCTAGAAAGAAAGTAATTTAATAATCGTGTATCGAATTTGGAACAAATTTTCACCCAAGACCAAATTTTAATAATATTAATATTGAAGAGTTTTGAAGTTCTTGAAATCGCAGGAACGAGATCTTCTATTAAATCCTATAAAAATAAAATGTAATCAATTAGTTTTAAGAGAAAAACTTACCATGTTAAAGTGAATTGTGCAACAGGTGTAACATTTAAAACAAATATCCTCCAAAATAATTTACAGTTCTCAAAAACACCTCAATAGTGATCGTGTAGCGGCGTTAATGCGAAGCATTTGTGAAGGAACATCATTCCGTGGTGAAGGAACCATGTCTGAAAATTACTTAATTAAAGCAGTACTTCAAATTTGGAATTAAGATGGCATTCGAAATGGTGGTGAAAATAAAATATTTAGAAAAGATCAAATAGGGCGGCTAATAAAAACAAAAGTTAGAGAGCAAATAAAATTACCGGATAGACAGTATATTAATTTTGTCCTAAAAAGTTAAAAGTAAAATAGCATACAAACCATAATTACGGAAGGTGAAGACAAATATAAAGACGAAGCAGCAAGAAATTATGTTAAAATTATGCTGGAAGAACTAAACAAAATTTTAAATCAAAACGATTTAAAACATCATAAAAGTAACGTACAAGAATTCCGGGAAGGTGTATGTTGTCTGGTGCAGAAATAAAGGAAGCATCATTGATTAAGGAACGGATTGTGTTAGGAATCATCGTTATTTTAGTGGTTATTATCAATTTAAAAAACTGGTTGTCTAAAAAAAGAAATCGAAAAAATACTATTTCACTTCTTTTTGGTTGTGTAGTCATAGTAATACACCAGCAATTGCAATTTGGTAGGCGAAGATCAAACTGTTCGTATCAGTTATAAAGTGTCCTTTCCTTTTGTAACAGCCCTGTGAAGTTAGCCATACATCCAGCCATAAAAATTAATTTTCTAAAAGAACCTCTATAAACTATATAGTGTTGAAGAGCTTACAAAATAAGGATTTTAATGAAGTCAAAGTCAAGTATGGTTTCCATTAAAAAAAACGAAGTTTATGTGGCATCTCGGCTATTGGTGACCAAAGTTAAAAATTGACTACTCCATTTGATTCTACGCTAAAAACTGCACAAGAAATGTCTTTACACTTTTTCCTGAATTTTTATCAGCAGATGAGATATGGAACCCTATCGAAATTTGGAAAAAATCAATTTTGGTCCCTGCATCAAAAATGAAAAAAGATAGCAAATTTTAGTTTTTGGTGTTCAATTTGTTTCAAAAAGTTGGCGTAATGGTACGTGAACAGTTTTACTCTAACAATAATAGTTACCGAAATACCCTGTGTGGGTCTGCTATTTTGTATGGCATTGAAGAATTAAAGTACGACTAAGCAACAGTATTTATTATTAAACTTAACAACTTTACTAGTTCTGTTATGTAATAAATTGTGTCGGGCGAGATTAACCATGCGAGCGCGCCGATATTTCAACCGAGAAGGAGAAGCTTTCTCATAATGCCAGCGGATCACCAACGCGGGTAGCGCTATTGCCGGATTTCCAAAAACTCCGTTGCTAAACGCTACATCACTCCTTCCCTAGTGACAACGATACACTTATCTAAAACGTGTAGGTAAACGTATTGTTCGGCCTGAACGTGTTTGTGTTGGAAGAATTGACCTGGTAGTCGGAGTGTCTGTCCATACACTAACTCTGCGCTTGTGGTTTTTAGGTCATCCTTGTATGCAGAACGCATCCCCAGCAGAACTGTTGGAAGCGAGTCAACCCACTTTGTGGTATTTTGACATGTAATTGCGCTTTGAGTTGGCAGTGCATTCTCTCCACAATTCCATTTGCTTGTGAGTGGTAAGATGTTGTTAGATGATGTTCCGATCCCATAAAGTTAGAGGGGCTGGTGAATAACTGGCATTCGAATTGTCTTCCTCGATCTGTTGTTATAAGCAGTTGTATTTCAAAACGAGCTATCTAGTTATGTAAAAAATGCCTTTGCTACTGTGCGTGTTAGCTTTGATGTCCGGCATTGGCCCGACCAAGTCTAAGCGTACATGATCAAACGAGCTTCGGACAATTTAAATGTGCACGGCTCTGGATGAGTGTGCCTGTGCATCTTAACACGTTGACAAGGTAAACATGTCCACCGTTTGGTTATCCCCCGTCCATTTTAGGCCAGACGTAATGCTGTTTAACCAAATGTAGTAGCTTTGCGGTGTGGGGCTGGAAGGTATGGTCTTACATATGGTGTCGATGTATCACAATAAACCTTGGCACTATCAGTAAAACAAAATTGTTTTAGCTGCATATCAGTTCTAGTTGCTGATTAAAATTTTGCAGTTCGGCATCTGTTTGTTGGCTTTAGTGCCATTCTTTCTGCGTTGCAGGTTAGATTGTGCTGAGATCTCATCAATTGAGTCTGCGACAATGTTTTCTGCGCCAGCTATATGCTTTATCTGCGTTGTGAATTGCGAAATTAAATCTAAATACCGGAGCTGCCTTGGTGAAGCCTTTTCAAGTTTCTGGTGGAATGCAAATGTAAGTGGCTTATGGTCTGTAGAAGATCGGGAAATGTCTGCCTTCAACGTTTGACGGAAACGCTTTACAGCAGCATATGCAGCAAGCAGTTCTCGATCGTAAGTACTATATTTGCCTTGGGCTGAGTTTAATTTCTGCGAATAGAATGCCAGAGGTTTCCAGACACCATCTTCAATCTGCTGCGATAGACAAAGGAGCTTCAAATTTGGGGTTAACAAGCAAAGTGGCAGATGACAGAATGTGCTTAACTTGTTCAAAAGTTTCCAGCTCAGCGTCTGACCAATTAACTTTTTTGGTACTGTTTTTGGAACCTTTTAGGAGACTCGTTAAAGGTGCGAGTGGTACAAATCTTCTATAAAAGTTTATCAACCCAAGAAACCTGCGAAGGTCCTTCATAGTCTGCGGTCGAGGATAATTACGAATAGCTGAAACTTTTTCTTGTGGTGGTCGAATGCTTTTGAGGTAATTGTGTAACCGAGGAGATTTACAGAATGCTTGCCAAAGTGACACTTTTAGGGTTGATTATGACACCAAAAATTTTCAAAGCGTTCGAAGAGTATCTGAGATGCTCTATGTGTTGGTTTTTGTTCTCCGAGAATACAATGATGTCATCAATGTATGGAAAGCAGAAATCGATTCCACGTGTTACGTCATCAATAAAACGTTGAAACGTTTGAGCAGCATTTCTTAAGCCGAATGACATAAATAAGTACTCAAACAATCCAAAAGGAGTACCAATTGCTGTTTTCTTGACATCTTCGTTTGCTATGGGTATCTGATGGTATGCTTTAGCTAAATCGATTGATTTTCCGTGCAACAGATGGGAAAAGTCTTCGATATGCCTTACAGGGTACTTATCGGGTATAGTACGGGCATTTAAAGCTCGATAGTCCCCACATGGTCACAGTTCTCAATTTTTCTTAGGAACCAGATGTAGTGGTGAGCTCCACTCACTAGAGGAGGGTCTAACGATGCCGGTACGAACTAAATCGTCGTACTCCTTTTTTGCTGCCCTGAACCTGTCGGGGGCGATTTGAAACTGTTGGTTCTGGTGTAGTACATATATGGTGTACCGTTGAATGCTTCAGAGAACTACCAGCAGAAGTGGGTGTAACTATTTTAGATAACTTTTTAAGAGTATGTCACTTGTTGCACCCAGAAGAGTTTTATTGAGTTTATTTGCATCGTACACACTTTACCAATATCGATATCTGCTATTAAAAAGTTCCACATGAAGTCGCGCCTTAAAGATAGATTTAGGCACACACTAACTAAACCGTATGTACAAAACTTATCAACATTCACTGCACTTAAATAGAAGTCTGTTTGTGCTATAAGTTTGTTGGGAAACACCGAAACATCGGCACCAGTGTCAACTAAATATCTAATGTTTTCAGTCTTATCACTAACAAAGAGACGACACTGTCCTTCTCGTCTGTCGAACGTCGCTTCGACAGTCAAATCTTTTAGTTTTTTTTATTGTAATTACAAGGCTCAGAGCATTTACGAGCTCTCTCCGAACCTATTATGGTAGAAGCACAGATTCGATCTCTACGTGATCGGCGTCTTCGGTTATTGTAAAATGGCCATGACTGGTTTGACGACCATTTTGTTCTTCAACCGTTCCAACCTCGATGATATCGCCGCTAACTGCCGCGAGATGGTGCTGACGTCGAACGGTTTGGCGTCCGTGTATTTGTTATCATCGCTCGTTTTGCCGCCATTTGGAACATGTAGTGATGGCGCAGGAACGTCGCTACATGCTGCTACAAATGCTTTTGGCCATGTTTCGCATACTGATCGGCGAGTCAGGCAGCATCATCAATGGGTTGCTTAGCCACCGTTGCGAGGATTGCTTGAGCGTATGCCGGCAATCGACTGGTCCATATAGTTCGAAGCAAGTCATCCGGCACGGTTTTACCAGCCAGTCCGCGCAGGTGACGTAGCAATTGGCTTCTTCGTACTCCAAAAGTTAGCGTGTTTTTTCTTGTGACGTCGATAAACGTTCTATGAGCTCTTTCTTGATCTTCTCATATTTGTTCTCGACGGGGGGGGGATATTACAACATCTAACACTTCAGATACATACCGCGCATCCAGGCTGCTGGTTATTAAGTAATATTTTTTTGAATCTTTGTTACTTCGTTTAAAAATGGAGGTAAGTTAAAGCTAACGCGAGAAGACGCGGGCACGCCGTCGTTCACCATGCTTTTTATTACGTACTTCACAACAAAAATTACGTCGCGGTCACCACTGTGGGTCTAAGCAACAGTATTTATTATTATTAAACTTAACTAGTTAACATAACTATGTAATAAATTGTGTCGGGCGAGACTAACCATGCGAGCTCGCCGATATCTCAACCGAGAAGGAAGCTTTCTCATGATGCCAGCGGATCACCAACGCGGGTAGCGCTATTGCCGGATTTCCGAAAACTTCGTTGCTAAACGCTACATCCGCAATCCCATCGAAATCGGTCCACCCTGCACACTTACTCCTATCGAACTTTAAGAGCTCTTTTTATAGTGTTGACGTGGATCCATTCGTAGGCAAATACAACAATAAACAGTTTTTATAATTATGAACAATATATCGAAGAATAAAAATGCTAATATTTTTAAAACGAAAATATTTGATCTCAAAGTGATGACTACGCGCTACAATTAAATACATACGTAGTGGACTTTCGAAGGTGAAAAGTTTTTAAGAGTGAAATTGGTTTGTTACTAAAATGTGGAAAAAATATTTCTTAGAAAATAATTTGTATTAAGCTTGTATGTAAGATAATATGCTAAATAATTTTTTTTTTTAAATACTAATAAAGTTACTGTTTTGGAATTTTAAGTCTACTGATTGGTGAACGTCACATAAATGTCATTGAATCACGGTAAAGGCAAGCACTTATTTGTTTCTCAAGTCGTCGCTACACTGCTTAAATAGAGATCTTATTCTATTACCATTTTAATAAAGTATTATATAGAACCGCTAACGGCGATCTTTTCAATGAGTTTTCGGGCGACCCTGTACATTGAATGTCTTATCTATGACCGTGACATTCACCGCGACCACCACCCCGATCTCTAATCAAGTTAAATGTGAAATTCCCACGTGGGCACTTAAAATTTTTTGTAATTAATGTTTTCGCGAATCGATTTGCGAAAACAGCAGGAGAGATGGAACATCCTCTTTAAACTTTGCTTCTGCCCAGTTTTCGCCTTTTCCTTCCGTCTGCGCTTATCCTTTCACACATAACCTATATTTCTGGGGGTGTGTTCTTGCCGTTTACCTCTATGAAGGTAGTGTAAATAGAAGCTTTTTCCCGTCATACGTCGATGCAGTGATTTATAGCTTTCACCTAAATGCTTACGCGGACACGTTTATTTTCTTCAGTTGGAATCCCTGCAGCTTTTGTACGCCGCCTTTTATACACGACACTGTTACAATCGCCATTGAAAAAGCTTTTTAATAATTTGCAATTAAATAGTATTAAATGTGCGTGACAGTTATGAGGCGGGTTTTAAGCGGCTTTTGCTGGATCTTTAGTTTGCACAGTAAGTTTGTTGTTTCTTTTTTCTCTTCTGTACCCGGTAGTTGAGTTTATTGTCCTTATGATTTTCGTTTCGATATTTTATTTAAATAGAAATTGGCAGTCGCTTCACGTAGTTGCGATGTTCCACAGGTATTTTCGGATTTATCTCGCAACAAATTTCTTGACGCTACAAGTATTGTTCATTCTTAATCGATAGGTGCAGGAAATACCGCTAAGTCATTACAAGACGTGTTCGAATTTGTTTTATCATACTGGTAAATAATGCGTCACGATATTTCTTCTACGTATAGATTTTGTATAATGTAACAACAATGCATATTTTGACAGAAAATCGTTTGCAAATGTATTTATCGAATTTGGGACTAATTTGTATCCGCAATTATTTTTCCACATTGTGAATCATTATTTTGAAAGTCTTTTATACTTATGAATTATAAAGATTTCTAACCGAAACTGTTAAAAACACGTGGTATAATCAGATATTGATTATAAACAAAATATTGACATTACCGAATAATTTCAGTGGGCACAAATTAATTCCAAATTGGATAGATTCGATTGATTTTAAATAAAAATTTTCGACGAAATTGTTAAAGCATGTGACATAATCAGATAAACAAATCAATTATCAAAATATGGACAAGCTTGTGGGTTCAAGAAATTAGTTCCAAAATTGCGAGCTATTTAGAATTTGTTTCTGATATCGAAAACTATCTACACGTTTCATGTAAAATTTCTTATATGTCCCCCGTCTATGTTTTAAGATTCTGCCAAGACCGTCCGTATAAACACGATTCCAAGAAAACCTACATAAATTTTCTCTCTCTTCCTTTTCTTGGAACATTTAGAAAATATTCATTTTACACATTTTTCATTATATCTTCTGTTTCTCTTATTCCCGTTTTTTCACCGTTTTCTCCAACAATTCCAACACCAAATCAGAAATTAAGTTGACAATTTTACCTATCGAATGCGTGGAACTAATTTGAACCTATAAGCATTTTTTAAAAAAGATATAATGGTTTTTGTTAAATGAATGTGTTTCAAATCCGTTTCTATAGAAAATCGTTAAACAATTCTAGAAATAAACTAAGTCTATCGAATTTGGAACAAATTTGCACCCATAAGCAATTTTGAAAAATGTCAAAATATTATATTTACCGACTACGCCACTTGTTCGATTCCCAAATCGGAAAAGTCGTCTAAAAACATTGTTGTTAAAACTAAATTGATTGTAATTGCCTCCTTCCCAATTCGATAGATAATAGTATTAATTCTATGTTTTTGTGGGAATAAAATTTTTAATGTTTTAACAATTTTGATAGAAAAAAATTCAATAGTCAACCATATCGTCTATCGAAATTGGTATTAATTTAACCCACAAGCTATTTTCCCGCAATATCATAGATTGTAAAGTTAAATCAATAGAATTATCAAATCAGAAATGATGCAAACAATAGTATCTATCGAATTAGAACAATTTTAAGTCAGAAAAAATAAGCGAGCAATATTGCCTATCGAATTCGGAATAAGTTTGTGCACTTCTAATCAATTTTTAATATTTTCTAAATGACTCAAGCGGTTGAAAATCTCTTGTACAAGTGTGTATATGCTTTTTTAAAACGATTATCTGTCGAAATTGTCAAAAATCAGATACAAAATGTTTATGTTGAGAAACAATGTTTGTGGATACAAATTAGTTCAAAATCCATTTTGTTTATTTTTATGATTGTGCCGTTAAAATTTTATTTCGACATGTTAGCATATCCTCCTTAAGACGCTGTATATGACGAAATTTGTCTGCAACGAGTTCTACTTTTTTTAATTCATTTGTTTTTCAATTTGGATATGTAGGAGTGCTAACTTTATTTAAGCTTATTTATTAACATGTTACATTTTCATTATTGTATTGTGATGTAAGCGTTATGTATGGTACCCCAGAAGATCAGTATAAAATGTATAGGGCGGTGACGAAACCGTGTGCAATTGTGGATTGGTTCGTCTTGGCAAAGCATTTCCTTCAAGGTTTAGGAAAACCACTTAAACGTAAACATAATAACTCTTACTCGTTTTAGTATATAATATTGATTAAGTGTGTAAACACTATAGAAGGTAAATTTGTCAATCGAAACAGGAATTTTTCCAAATCAATAAACAAACTTATTTTTGTCTATGGAATTTGGAATGAAAATGTACTCACTTGCATTTTACATAATGTCAGTGTTTATTTAGTATCTATTTATAAAATTACATTACGTGTGTCAACTGTTTCTACCAAAAAAAATTCCCAAAGCACAAATCATGTCATCAATATTGCCTTTCGAGTTTGAAACTAATTTGTACCTATAAGGATTTATTCAAATTTTGCTTACAAGCAATTGTTTATAATGATTTCACTACGCGTTTTTACAGATCAAAGGAATGGAATTCTAAACTGCAGCGTCTATCTGTAACAAAAATTTGTTACACATTTTTTATACAAACAAAGTCAGCAAACATGTATGTTGAATTTGGAGCTAATTTGCACCAATATGATTTTTTTGTGTTTTTACCTAATTATTTTATTAACCTACACAATTTTTGCTTTTCTTGGAACATTTATAAAAATATTCATTTTACACACTTTTTATTCACATAAAAGTTGTTGTAGACGGCTTTGACAATTTTCGTTATTTCTTTTGTTTCTAACACAATTTCAACATGTCTTCCATTTTCTATGATTTTATTCTAAAAAAAACTATGGAAAAAAGGTAATTAGTAAATTATATTTTCTACAAGTTTTATTTAACAGAAGGGGTTACATGTTTGCGGACATAATACCTATACATTGAGAACGTAGATAAAGTTATGATAGTATTTTTAAAAATATCATGTGGAAAAATGAAGATAATTAATAATGTGTGATGAGCTAGACTATAACGGTGTACACTCATGAAATTTAAAACTTGGACACCACAATTTCTGTAAAGCAAGATACCTTGATAGCGTCAATGAGCAGACGCCTCCAAGAATCTATCAATAATAATAGAGGTCACACCCATTATTGATTTCTTATATTTATTTATATAGTAATACCTTTATTTAAAAAAAAGTTTTCATTTAATTTTAAACTATAACTTGGTATCTTATTTATAATTATGTAATAATTTCTTGTCAAAAAACTAAATATATACGTTGACAATAAGAATTGCCTTAGTTTTTATTTTCACTTTTTATATTAACTACAGAAAAATGAAACGTCATAAAACATACATTTTGTAAGGACTAAACATTATGAATAGAGAGTTTAATGATTTTTTAATAACTTACAATAATTAGTAGGTTAGATTTATTTAAAAATAAGTAATAATCAGTCAACCCAAATAACCATGTTTAGTTTTTGATTTAATTTAAAAGTTATTGCTTGTAGACGTTTTTTAAATCAAAATTATTTCTAATTTTATTTGTAAACATTTCCTAAACAAAATTTTGATTCGATAATTAATCGAGCTATGGTGTTTAATTAGCGATACTTTGAAAAATATTCTTGAAGGAAAAAATTAAGTAAGCAACGTAAATTACCTATTTTCTAAAACGTGCTTAGTGTAATGATTCATTCTACAGTCCTTCTATAAGATAACCCCTGCTGAGACTACCTGCTGTTAGAATTGTAAATGATACCTTTAAGCCCGCTTCACAATGTGCAAACTTTGTTTACAGAAATTGTGGTGTCCAAGTTTTAAATTTCATGAGTGTACAAGATCGTTACGCTGTATTTATATCATCTTCAACAATTACTTTAAACTGTTAAAATCACTAGCTGCTATAATTTTCTAGTAAGATGATGCAAGGTACCACGGTAAAATACGTTAGTTGCTCTTAGGATTTTCACTTGTTCAGTATCATTCATTTAAGGTATTTTGATTTAATTCTTGATTTTATTGTTACAGCTAAACCTCTGTTTATCTTATTTCATGTTTAAAAACATTTTATGTTACAGAACTACCATTTTTTCCTTCAACTTACTCATAGGTGCGTGAATTGTGCTCCATGCTGAAAATACATACAAAATTTCTCTTTGCCCTGTATTAATGAAGTGTCTGATAATAAAATAATTAATACTAAACACAGTTAATGACATGGAAGTAACATGTTAATAGAAATACATGTTAAATTATTTTAAATTACTTTATAACAGAGCGTTAAAGTAGGTGTCATTTTTACTGATAATTAGCTATATCTTCTAAAATACCCTGTACAATATATTGATATGCTATATATTTTAAAGCTTTTGATGAAATCTTTTCGAACCTTAAAGAAAATATGATATGTTCCATTTAAAAAAATGTAAGTTTATGCTGCCACGACTCTTTGGAACACTCTGTATAATCAAAAATATTTTAAAATGTGCACTCAGTAACTGTACTAAATGTGACAAATTTTGAAAGTTATATATTTTATTAAGTTATCCTCCGATGTCAGAAGTTTGCACCACCCTGTATAAATTCCGTTCCACTGAATACATTGACTCTCTTTGTTAATTTTTCACATTGAAGTTTGTTACCGTTCTGTAATGTACTTATCAGTTGCTTGCATTTTGATATTATTCTTGAAGCACTTAGTGATGAAGTAATAAACTGTAAAAGTAAATAAAACTCTTATTGATAAAATTGAAATTATGAGAGATTTTCTGCTTGTATTTAAATACTAAAGTTAAATTTGCATTATACTTTTCCGTCGACCTCATTATAAAATTGAGTTTTACGTACTCCCTGAATAATCATAAAGTAACACTTTTTAACTGTAATACTTTTCGTCCGCAAACATCTGTCAATGTCAATTATTATTTTATGTCAAATTAAATAAAGTCAAGTAACCAGTATGAAAACCCATTTTTAAGAAAGGATGAATTTAGTGATTACATAGGATATTACAGTACTTTAGGTACATACTGAAACATTTTAGATACTGCAGAATATTGTTTGTTTACTTCCATTTATAACCTCAATTTCTCAATCCCACACAACTTTGAACAAAAACAATTTGTTGTTCAAATTACAAGTAAATGATTTTAAGTGCTTTGAAATGATATTAATAAATTGTTTATAGTTTCTACAATGTGCGAAGCATATAGAAGACCTAGGTTGTGAATCTCACAATACTCGATACATTGTTTTCAATATGTAACACTTTAACTTCTTTTAAGTTATTCATTTATAAGGTAAGACAGAATTCATACGACTTGAGATTGCTTTAGACAATTTTATTAGGTAACATTTTGATACAGAAGCGGAGTTCCGATACAAAACTTTTCACGATCATAAAATACAAAACTTACAGTAGAAGTGAGTTAATTATGGGTACCTTTCTATTACTGTATTTGATTGATGTAAATAATTAATAATGCTAATGGAAAACACAAGAACAGTAATTACTTGTGAAAAATCATTTGAATATTGATTCTGTCGCAGGAAAAAACAAAAATAGAATCATATAAGCCATCAACATTACTGGGTTCAAGATTTATTCGTACACAAACACAAGGTGATTTCACAGTTTTCAATAAGCTGAAAGAAGATTATTACATTTTTGAAACATTTTCGGGAGTGAATTAAAAACTACGTTTGCATACTTTCTTACGGCCAGGCAATATTTTAATAATGAATATAAAATCTGACCACGGTACAAACTCAGTCTTATAACTATTATATGTCCAATTAGTAAGAATCGACTTAATGTGTTTAATAAGGAGAAACTTCATTACATCTTTGATCATAAACAATTAAAGAAATGCATTAATTTTGGGGGTAGGCTTCCAACTATAACTACATTTTTAAATATACTTTAAAATAACACTACCTAAATGTAATTTTATTATTTTAATAAATTATAAAAAAGTATTTGTTTTACCTATTACCTATCATAATCAAGTGCTCTTATAAAAATTATGTGATTGTTGTAAACAAATGTTTTATCGGAACAATATTCGAACGCGGAAAAGCTTTTATTTCCTTTAATAAATTTTGACACAAATGTTACAATACTGAACGGTGAAGTGAACATTATAGTCCTAAGAGCTAGCGACCAAAAAGGTCATGTGGCTTCAGCATTTTTATATTTTGTTAGCCGCTTCCCTGGGCAACCTTTTTCGACAATGTCCATGTCTGTCAGGCCGCGAGCGGTGGGTGCGGGTGTAGTGGAGTGGGGAAAAAACGAAAAAAATGTGGGCTCAGCTACTTTAATTTTTTCCAAATCGTTTGGCCGTACTCCTGAGCACCCAAAAAATTTTTGTAGCGATCGGGTGGTGGGAAGGGTGCCAGCACTAACTACAGGCCGGAAAAAATAATAATTTTCATGTGGCTTCAGCCGTGTTGGGTTTTGTGAAGCGAGATTAATTCATAAAGAAGCCCCAAAAATTGCCACTTCAAAGAGCGGTGGTAAGGCAGTGAAAGAAATGGTTGAAAACGTTGAATTTCGCTCGAAAACTGGCCGATGGAGAGGAAAAGCACTAGCGGAGGGGACAGCAATCGGCGACCACGTCGGCACCCTTCAAATTGAACATTTTCTTCCACGAATAATAACGGGAAGAAGAAGAAATCAAATTGAATAAAAATTGTTGCGTTAATAACAACGAGAAAAAAAAGGAATAAAATGGAATAATTTTTTTCATAAATAGTAACGGTGGAAACAAAGAATTCTATACATTTTCCTACATAAATAATAACAAGAAGCAAATAAATAAATTTGAATTAAATTTCGCATGCATGAAAAATAAATAAAGGAGCATAAATAAATATAATAATTTGTATGAACAGATATGAGTAAAAAGGAATAACATTTTTGCATACGTAATGACGAAAAAAAGAATCGAATAAAATTTTTTACATAAATATTAACAAGAAACAAATAAGTTTATTTGAATAAAAATTTTGAATGAATAAAAATAAATCAATGAAGGAATACAATAAAATAGAATTTTGCATACATAAAAATTAAAAAAATAAAGGAATATAAATAAATATAATATTTTGCATAAATAGAAATGAGATAAAAAGGAATAAAATTTTTGGATACATAATGACGTAAAAAATTGTTTAAATTTTTACATAAATAATAACAAGGAACAAATAAACAAATTTTAATGTAATTATTGCATAAATTAAAATGAATAAATAAAGGAATATATATGAATAGAATATATATTCTGAGTAAATAATAATTAATAGAATAAGGCGCGCAAGGGAATATTTTTTCGCCCGAGCGAAAATAATGTCCTTTAAATTTTACTATGTGAATGAAAATGCGTAGACGCTCAGCTGAAGCAGCTGCCCCTTCGGAAACGTGTTCGGGTGTTTCCGTTCAACGGTGCGAGAAGGACAGCGGCTACTCTGTTGGCCGAACACAATCGACGCGCCGTGAGGGTGCCGAAGTGGTTGCTGACTGCTGTCCCCTCCGCTAGCGCTTTTCCTCTCCATCGGTCCGTTTTCGAGCGAAATTCAACGTTTTCAACCATTTCTTTCACTGCCTTACCACCGCTCTTTTGAAGTGGCAATTTTTTGGGGCTTCTTCATGAATTAATCTCGCTTCACAAAAAACCCAACACGGCTGAAGCCACATGAAAATTATTATTTTTTCCGGCCTGTATTTAGTGCTGGCACCCCCTTCCACCAACCGACCGCTACAAAAACTTTTTTGGTGCTCAGGAGTACGGCCGAACGATTTGGAAAAATTAAAGTGGCTGAGCCCACATTTTTTCGTTTTTCCCCACTCCACTACACCCGCACCCACCGCTCGCGGCCTGACAGACATATACATTGTCGAAAAAGGTTGCCCAGGAAGCGGCTAACGAAATATAAAAATGCTGAAGCCACATGATATTTTGGTCGCTAGCTTTCCGTCTATTAGGTACAGTAAAATCAGAACAAACGTAAAATTTTTGTTTAAAAATTACTAAACATTTTGTTTTCAGTAAACGGTAATAAATAGAAATTAATTAATTTAAGGTCAACGGAAATTTAATAGGCGCCTCGGAAGTGCGGGCATAACCTCGCCTGTTTGGTCGCCTCGGCTAACGCCTCGGCCAGCAAATTCAGTCTCGTACATAAAAGTGCACTTTTTGTCCTTGTTACATAAATAACTATTAAAGGCTCAGATATCGTAATTCTTCATAATGTCAACTATAGCATAGTTATTTTCTTATGTAGTTTTTTGGTGTAGTCTGTGTCAAATAGTGTTTGGTTCCGTTCTGTTGACGTTTCTATGTTAATCTTATTAACGATTAAATTTTAAAATACTTTATCGGGCTTCTTCTGTATGCTATTTTCTCTGACGTACCTCTATTTAAAAATAATTTTTGAAACGAAGTCACATCTGGGACATTAATTTCTCATTCGTAAAAGTGTGTGGCGCGACGTTCTCCCTCGACCCGGTCATCACATTTCTGCCAGCCGGTCCCAATAACCTCATTGTCTTCGTATCGTCTAGCCAAAATTACTTAAAATCGAAAGTGTCGTTTCCTTTAATCCGTTACTTTAAATCTTATCGTAAAACAACGAAGGCGCATTGTTTGTGGTAGATTACATGCAGTTTTTGTTCTTTTATTACATTAATCCACGTGTTACGTATACCATTATGAAACATCTGCCATACGATCTAATGTTATAAACTTTTTGTAACAGAAGTTGAATTACAATTCAACACGTGTGAGTTTCATGATATTCGTCACGATAACGTATAACATTCCGCTGTTCGTTGTGTTAAAATTTTGTCGTGTTTCAGGCACTATGCACTGAAGTATACGATATGCAGATTTCGAGGCTGCGGGCGGGGTCCCGGCGGCGGGAATTGAACCTTGTCGATTTCCAAAATTGGAAGAGTGGGCGCATTTCCACTATGAGAGGGTCCAGTTGCTTCAACTTTCGGTCACGCTGCAGACCAACATGGACCAGTCGTGCATTCGCAGCACAGTAAGTTTCGGTTTTCGAAAACGAAAGTTAAGCGTAAGTTTTGCAGCGAACGACGACGACACCGTCGAATAGCACATGGTTCAAGTCACTTCGGCCGAGGAATGCTGGTTGGTGCAAAGGAGTTATGAAAGAATTCAAGATGCTGGTTGCAATTACACCAGTGCATCTACGACAGGAAGTTTTCGCAACTACCCGACCTATCTAGTCATCCGTCATACGGCGAAAATGTCGAGGTGGTGTCGTAATTGTCGAAATCAGAAATGAATTCGAATTGTTGCAGGCGTTGCTCGGCGAATACTTGAGATCGTTTCTCACAAATCGCTGATAATTCTATCAACTGCGCGCCCCGTTCTTAATTGGTTCCAGATGGATAATAAAATCGTTTGTTAGTACCCAGCGAAGAAAGTCGTTCTTAACCTTAATACTCCCGCCTTTAGTCGCGCCTTGCAGCTTACAGCGTTCGGAGATACGTTTCACAGGTATCTTCATCTCGCTGCTGAATACAAACACGTATCCCTTAACGATGTGTTTCCTAGGCTCGCGATGAGTTAAACCTCGAAGTGGGCGACATGATTTCGGTGATCGACATGGCAAGTCCTGCCGAATCGATATGGTGGAAAGGCAAGCGCGGCTTTCAAGTAGGTTTCTTTCCGCAACATTGCGTCCACATCATCGGAGACAAAGTTCCGAGAAATATGCCGCTGCCGCCGCCCGTAGTTGGGTAAAACTCATTCACTATTTTCTACTAGACACCAGTAAATCTTCTTCGCTCTTAGATCGTTAGCTATAACGCCAGTAAAACCGGTGTTGCGCAAACATGGCAAGCTAATCGCGTTCTTCCGCAGCTTCATCCTAAACCGACCGTCGCGCAGACGCTTAAAACAATCTGGTATTCTTAAGGAACGGGTGTTTGGATGCGACCTGGGGGAACACTTGTTAAATTCCGGTCACGATATACCGACGGTTTTGAAATGCTGCACCGAATTCATCGAGAAGCACGGCATAGTCGACGGCATCTATAGGTACGTCATCGATCCTGAACGCCTTTTATTATTGATTACCTCCGTTTTAGATTATCCGGGGTAACGTCGAGACATACAAAAACTCAGGAACGCATTCGACGAAGATAGGATTCCCTGATTGTTATACACGGAAGAAATACTGCAGGATATTCACTCGGTGGCGTCGTTGTTGAAAAATGTACTTCAGAGAGTTGCCGAATCCGTTGTGCACGTACCAATTGTACCAAAGTTTCGTGACGGCTGTGCAAGGATGCAACAATATTAATCGCAATTCTTTCACCGACCACGATAGGTTACTGAAAATGCGCGAAGCTGTACAGAAGTTGCCGCGCCGCCACACTATCGGTAAGATACTAGTTTCTATCGAATTCTATTGTACACGTACTTTCAGGACTCTAGAATATCTGATGAAGCATCTGTCGCGGGTGGCGCAACACGGGTCCAGCACTGGCATGACAACGCGTAACATCGCGCGATAGTCTGGGCGCCTAACCTGCTGCGTTGCGCCGAGTTGGAAATCGGCGGCGTGGCTGCGCTCCAAGGAGTCGGCGTCCAAGCAGTCGTCACCGAATTTCTAATCTGTTACGCCGACTTAATTTTCTGCGATCATCTCCCCAGCCTCAATCACGGCAGTTTCGACATGGAAGATTCGTTATCGCCAAAAACGTAGTCGACCTAAAAAGTCTGGCGATTTCAACGCCGACCAAACTAATCACCTTAGAAGAGGCGAGGACCAAACACCTGTTGAATAAATCCGACGACAGCGGTTACATAGAAGTAGGCGGAGGGCCGAATAACTTACCGAAAAAATATCACACAATCATTGAACTACCTTCGGGTCATAGAAAGAGGAGTTTGCCGAAACGGTCGCCGTCCGGATGGCGGTCGTTCTTTCGAAATCGCGCAACAGCTCGAGGTCGCAAGGAAGCTTGACCAAAAATCGAAAGCGTCCACACCCGCAACACGACCGCAGTAAGTTTGCGAACAAATTCGATCGAAATACCTTCTGAGTTTTTAGGAACAAATAAGCGCCGAAATCGATTTGACCGACATGAAGAGGAAGTTGCGACCGGTGAAGTCGGCTGAAAGTTTAACTTCTGGCCATTCGGAACCGGCGAGCACCGAAGACGTTTTGGGTCCGTTGCATTGTTTGAACAAACCACCGGGTCATAACAGGTATGAGATAGCGCGGTTGTTTAATTTTGTAGATACATTAGGGGTCTCTTTAGTTTTGTGGGCTTCGGAAAAATAATCTTTATTCGTTTTGTGGCCGTTATTATTATTGTCCGCTCTGGAATGGTGCCATCTACCGATATTTTTTTAACTCTTAAAACGACATCTACTTTACCGCTAATGACGATGTGAAGTTCTGCGCGAAACTATTGTTTTTGGTTGGGGTAGTTGTAATAAATTTTTATTCTATTATTTGTGGTGATTTATACGTTTCTGTCCTCTTCTTGTGTAACTAGGAGGAGATCTATATTAATGAAGTCAATCAGTCGAGACCTCATGGCGATGTGTTCTAATATATTCACTTTTCATCATATCTGTCATCATCCACCAAGCCCATGTTTCTGAGTGATTCCTGTATTGGAGGGTACTTAGTTCTTCTGAAGTTTGAAGTTTTCCTCTCAATGTTTTTATGTCTTCTCTCGCAGATATCCTCCTTTCTAGTATAATCTTTTTCACTTTCCCCATTCTTTATTTTTGAGCTTCTATATGTTTCCAACATTCGTATAATATCCCATTTTCTTTCATTCTCTCGATCTTTCCTTATACCTTACTGGTCTTCTTCTTGTTTGTATTCTTTCTATCCTCTTGCACTATGTATTCTAGTGTTTCCTTTTCTAATCCCAATATCCCACTTCTCTTGTATCTTTCCTAGTTCTACTCAATATTTCCACCCCGACACCTCCGCTCCGTCATCACTTTTCATCATCTTTTTTCCCATGTCTTTATCAAATATCTTTTCTCCTATTCCTCATACTTATCCAATTATCTTATTTCCTTTCCAATTTCCTTATTTGATCTCTATCCTTTGTTTTAGTCCTTTTTTTTCTCATCCTATTTCACGATAGTTTTCTTTCCACCTTATCGAAAGCTGCTGTAAAATCTATAAACAAGACGAATGTTCTTATGTTCATTTAAGTATCTCTCCCTTTCTTTGTCAGGTCGTCGTCGATACAGTAAGATACAAAAAGTCCGTCGCCCACGGACCATACCAACAACGAACTGTCACATTTTGTAGTACGTTCAGAATGAATTCAAATGTTTTATAATTTGGTGGTTAATTTAAGAATGAAAGTACCTTTTAAACGTGGTATAACTCGACTCTATATCCCATAAGAAAAAATATTTCAAAATGTCGTCTAACGGTCATTTTTCAACTTTCAGCTGTCATTTTAACTTTAAAGAAATAGTATTTTCACTCAATTAATACGCCAAGCAAGTGGTGCGACGAAAGATGTAACCGTTCAAAAGTTATAGGGGCGCGACGGACTTTTGGTTCTCACTATAAATTCTATTACTTTTCTTCATTATCTCTATTTACTTTTTCCTAGTGTTGATCTTGAGTTCTTTTGACCAAAACTTAGAATGTGATGTAGTAGTGCTCATGATTGAACATTTGTTGTGAAACCAAAATCACCTAAGTTAAGCGATTATATTTTTTCTTTATCCTTCATCTTCTTGACCAGTTTGCTTTTTACATTATTTCTGTTGTTGACTCTTTTGGTCTACAAATTTATTATTGTTGTTTGTCCGTTGGCCTTTAAACGCGTACCTTTTTTTTTTCAAATAAAAATTTCATACAAGAAGGCAGAAAAAAATTAAGACATTTTAAATGCAAAAAAGTGTTGTCAGTGGCGGTCCCTGCAATTTACCTCAAAAAACTAAAACCACCGAGTACCCAATTTCGTGCAAATAGTACAGCTATTAAGAAAATTATCTATAGTCTGTATACTATTGGCGGAGTAATAAATCATAATTGCTTGAAATAGTTCTTTATTTTCTTGTGAAAGCGGTACTTCTACGGTTAAGTAAAACCAATAAATTCTAACCAAAATACGATCATTGTGCCCGCTCTTGCAGCATATCGACCTGAGAACAATAGTTTAATCTGTGTAAACACGTTGCCATCAGCCCAGGTACTGACAGAAACGAGAATCATAGCCGTAGATTTGGGTATTATACCAAAATACAAAAATAATGGTATATAATACGTAAGAAGTAAAATTTGTAATGTGATCTACTATACAAATAAAAATAAATAACATATAACCACATAATAATTCATATCAAGGTAGATTTTACTATTATAATATATTTACCTACTAAAAATATGATTTTCCAAATGTATCAGGTACCTACGCCAACTGCAATACGGAGATTCCATAATTCTGACAGGTTTATTACTCCGCGCCAATAGTATACTGAGTATAAGAAAACTAATAAAATTTCGGAAACCTATCAACGTTTGAACTAAGGTAATTTTGGGGTTAAATCGGCATATTTTAGTCCCAGAAATCTACAGTAGCTCTATGTATATGAAATATCGGGACATCCTGTGTATGTTAGAATACTTTCCATATGCTATCTATCTATTCTTGTAACATCTTTATTTCTATAATTTTTTCTCACTTAGGCCGCTTTGTATTAAATAAAAAATAACTGGTTCTATTAACAACAAATTAATATCGTACTGTAACATGTAAAACGATAAGTAACAACAACAAGCGAAGCTTCCTTGTCGACTCGAGTTTCTCGGATTCGTTTCAGTCCATGATTGATGCTTAAAGACTGAAAATAAGCAGTGTCTTGTTGATTACTCAACCCCTAATAAATCTCCTTCATTTCTCTAAAGTTAGATATTATTTTCCGAAGGCATGGAAAAATGGGGCAATGAATTTGAATTCTCAGAAATTACCTACTTCGGACGGTAAATAATATTTATACTTGGACACGAAGATACGGGTTTTTTCAAATTAAGTTTTCCATAAATATAAAAACGGACAAATCTAGGTTGAAAAGCCATATGGTTCAGTTATTTATTTTTCAAGATTTTAATTAAATCGTAATTCCTCCTGGCCAAGGAGAACTTAAAGTCCGTTTTATTATTGCGGCTGCTGAAACCTTCGTCAACTTCGACAAATAAAGAAAAGCAGGTTAAACTCAGGGCTTCGGAACTCGAACGTTGCAAACCGAAGGGTATTTTTCTAATTCATGGAAACACGAATGTTTGTCGAACTGAAACGGGTATTTGACTGAATCGAAAATTATTTATTTAACGGCAGTATTTCGATTAGCTGTTAATGTATTCGACAAACGAGGCTGCACACGTTGAATTCATAATCCCAGGAAAATTTATTATTTTGACTTTATTAATGTATGCGAGTAAATTGAATTAATTTTACACATAGTTGTAATTGATTTACTAACGACGGTTACTTTCTTCAATATCAACTAACCGCGGAACTTTTCAACCCGTTCTTTACTCGCGACTGAGAACAGAGCCAAAATAGGTTCGTTCACTGCACCTGCCAGTAGCTAATTCTCTGACTGCCGGTCGTAACGAAGAGCTTAAGCGAAGCTTCCTTAGGCGGCACCGGCCACCAACTCTGTTTACGGCCGTGCTCACGTTTATATACGCTCGGAAAACGACAATCGAAAATCTTTCCGTTGAATACAACCTTTCCATAGTAATACTTGATTTTTCTAACAAAATATAAATTTTGTTTACGTTAAAATCGTATCCAGGAAGATTTGAACCCACAACTCCCGCTTTTTACAACGTTTTTTGTATATTTTCTTATTCCAGATCGGTGTCTCACGATTCTTACTTTGACACGCTTCAAAGTTCGCAACACAATTCGGAAGGTTCCTTATACGATTTAAGCGAGATCCAAATCAATTTCGACCTGGAAGAGTCGGAATGCGTGATTTTCTCCGAAGACGAAAGTTTAGTCAGCTCGCCGCGAATACAAAAAGACACAGTAAGTTTTCATTCAATCTGCGACATCATACTCTTCTAATGCCGAGAAAGGTTCACAGGCGCATACCGACCGCGCGCGACCGGAAGAATTCAACAGTACAAACAACTCGAACAATCCGTCGCCAAAGAAACAGGCGCGCGTAGTAATGTCGCCGGATTCGACTTCGCGAAAGAGGACCAGGTTAGAAGATCAACTTCCGATATACAACCTACATCGATTGCAACACGCCCGGATAAACGTGTGCGTTATATCGACTACTGCTGTGATAATAACACTCAGCCGGAACCTTCATTCCTCGAATCGTATCAGCCTAAAAATAAATCGCCTAGAAATTCGGACATCGACAAAGACAGTCGCTCGACATAGAAAAGTTACAAAACCGACTATACCGAAGTCTTTCACAGAGGTTATTATTCAGAAGCAACTGATAATACCTCGAATCAATCGAGTTCGTTTACGTCGCCCGCAATCTCCGGCTTACAAACAACTCGAAAACCTCAGGCTCGAACACGACATCACGCTGATTTCGCCCGACTTTAGTCCATCGGGCGAGGCCGAGTATCAAAACTTGCACGTCTGTCAATTCTCCAGCGGTGAAAACAATAAAAGCGCCAACGAGGTTATAACTCCGGTCAGTAAAAAAAATCTAGTCCTAATTACGAAAACGTCTTAACGACTATAAGCATCACGCATCGATCTCCGAGTAAAAGTCCCAAAACCGTCGACGATCTGGTTTACGAAGACGTTGTGTTTGAACCCAGAACAGGCAGTCGTGCCGACATCAGCCGCGTCTCTTCCTCTACAACAAGCGAGCCAACCAAATTTTCAAGACGAACACAGCTTAACGTCGTTACCGGCGAAATTCGAGTCTAACCATACCCTTACGACTCATACGAGCAGCGGCCTTCAAAAGTCTGAGCGCTCTTGGAGATTTGACCGTAGATACCCAAGTCTCGCCCTACTCGGGTAAAACGGGAAGTTTGACCCGATTTGAGAAGTCCGAACACGTCTCGTCACAAACCGATGCCTTTGAGTTTAAGCGAAGTCTCTGCACAGCTCAACCGGAAAATCTTAACACGAGTTCGATTAGTTTTCCTTGAGCAACAGTAAGCACTTCTCTCAGCCTCGAACGTGTGAGCCCCATGTTGTTTTGCGACGGTAACGAAGATTTTGAGCTAGGATGATTTTGACCTCGTTAAGTCCTAGCGTTGCAAGTTTAATGAATTGAAAACTCAACACAGCAAAGCGCAGTTTAGTTAATCAATAAATCTAGTGCGAGCTTTAAAGTAGCGAGGAGGGCGAGAACTTGGTGTGCTTGGCAGGACGCTCAGGGACGAAATCCAGAGCATCTTAAACCCACCGATAATAATATAAGTTCGAACGAAGAGGATGTTAGTCCCGTGAGGTGCGGTAAATCTGAGGTCAAATTTTTAACCGAAAGTTTGTTTGCTAAATTGGCGGGAGATGCTGAACGACGTAAGCTTAGGGGAAGAGGTTACCGGAGAAGACGTGACCATTACAGATAACGGTAGAAATGAGAAGACTATGGAGTTGCCCATTGAAACCGGGATCGGTACCTATTAGTGTCAATTTAATCGAACCAGCCCTAACAGATCCGGTCGCTGACGATGCCAAAACTTATGCCCCAACGATAAAAAGAAAATCATCTGAAACTGAGTCATTGACGACGAGAACAGCATTTATCAACAGGTAAGTGACCCGTTCTCTTTTTTTGATTGTTTTGCGTATATCTCAAGGATGTTTTAAACACAATCTATTGATCTCGATTCATTAAATTTCTAACTTATCAATCGTAATAACATATAGTGATCTTAAGCGCCCCAATATAAAATATTATATTAACCTTAGTATCAATACTAAAATGATAGTGTCTACAGTGTATCTCAAAACCGATCCATCATAATTGATCTTTGGCGTTACGTATCTCAAATATTAAGTCTAGTGACAGCAATA
>JALBCR010003367.1:0-59906 GCA_030710515.1 Abscondita cerata
TTCCCCTAATTATAGTGATTTTAAATCTGTAAAAATTTTCATAGTCGTAGACATGACATGCATCAAAATGTATAAAACAAATATAGGGGTGCTGTTTAAAATTTTAGAGGGTTGTCCTTAAAGGGTAGTTAAAGTATGGATAATTTTAACAGCCAATATTAACATACATTGGCAGCTATAAAGGAGAGTTTTGTTTTATTCAAATATAGTTATTCGTTATCACGTTATAGGTGGTCAAAAAGTTTGGGACACCCTGTATATACCGTTACTATATAGTAACGAAATGACTTTCTCCAGATGTTTGAGATATGACAAATTTTCCTAGTGGCCGTGGAAAAATTTTTTTCTGAAGAATTGTCATTAAAATTTTGAAGTAACTTAGGTAGTTATAATTAGAATAAAGATACCTTCAAAATGAGAGCATTTAAAATTATTTAAAATTGTGGCGGTCGGAGAGAGGGTATTGACGTTTCAAGGTCAAATTTGATATTGAAACATGTCTCCTTAAAACAAGAAATGTCCTGTTTAGTAAAGTTATTTGGGGGTGGCTCTAGCTCGTATTGTTTGGAATGTACTGTATTTTTTTTATTATTTGAATTGATAAAATTTATAGAATAGCCTATAGATGGCGCAACAAACATAACACCGTACACATCATACAATTGCATAAAGAGCAAAAAAACTTTCACCATCGCCAGATGTCGCCGTTGGTCATATTAGGGTTCTGTCAAAGCAAAATAATAACAACATGGCGTCGATCGTATAGCTTGTGTTCTTACTTGTGCTAATTATTTATTTTTACAATTAAAGACGTATCGTGTGTGAATGTGTCCGATCAAAATTCAGATGCGCTTCTCGTGGTGGTCAGAGTACGGGTGAGTAAGAACGTAATTTCGATTTATCTTCGTCGTACGCCTGTTTCGCCTAATTGCTTGTGCATACAATTCTTCTGAATAAAGAAATTTCTCCTAATTACGTTGAAATATCGCTGCGGGTGCGACGTGGAGTTTTTTTGCGAACACCTTACGGGTGAGCGCCTCGGCTAACTGTATTATCGGTTCTGCGATTGCAACGCAATTTTAACGTCATTTGTTTGTATTTTCGTCGGTATCCCCTCGACGATTACTCATAAAAGCATCCGCCTCGACTGCACAATTAATCGTAAGCGGCGATGATTTTCGACTATCTTTAAACACGACCTACTTTGACAGCAAAATTTCGTAACGGCCAGATGTGTCGAAATGCAAGAAGACGCTGCTGTTGCATTTCCCCGTCCGCATGAGGTCTGTAACGCCCTCACGAGAAATCCGAGAACCCGTGCCAATTGATCTAATAAAGGAGGCAATTGCATTGCGACCGACTGGACAATCACATGCTCGTCTGTTATCCACGCTAATTTGTTGCGCCAACACAACGTATGGGCGTTAGAAACATCAACATCTGTTCGTTTTACTGCATTCTTTAATGTATATAAACAGGAGGAACCCAGTAACAACGTTTCCGGAGAACTCATTCAACCAACCAGTTCGTTATTTTTAATTTCGTTACTCGCTCAATCGATAACTGTTTACGTTTAACTGTTAATATTTCCTTTTATTATAATAAACAGGTGCTTTTGTTCTTTAAAGCTCGAAAATCCTCCGGTTCTTTGGGTCAGCGTGCTTCTTGCCGTGTTTTAGATTTTATTAGTATTATATTACTAGTTTTATTACTGCGTGCCTTTTATAACTTCCTTGTTACAATTTTAATAATCGTTTGAGTTATTGATTAAAGAGACGAGCAAAAAGTCTTGGACCGTATCGAATTGTAACCACATTTGCTAATTTCGCCTAATATAGGCTTCATCAGAGTTGAACCTTGAAAAATTTAAAGTCTGTTTGAAACGTTCTGATGATGAAGTTGGCGGACGAAACGTTACCATTTGAGGCTCTCAATTTCTTACAAAAGTCGAAACGTGTTTAGTAAACACCTTCCTTGAAGAGTAAATCATCTTTGAACGTCTTCAGTGTCATCTACAGTCAAAGCACTAAAACAAAAAGTATCAATAGATAGACACCCCTACATAAAAAAATCACAATTTGAAAAACTAAAGTAAGACTAAGGTTCTCATGTTCTAATTAAAATATTAAATGTCATTAACATAACTTCATCAAAATTAAAAAAAAAAAACTCCATGATGTGCGCATTGTTGTGCCCGGTATGTATTGTAAAATAAACTTCAAATGTGCACACCTCTAATTTTCCAAATAAACAGTAAAAAGTTATAAGTTGTGTTTAGGCAAAGTTAGTGTAAGGGTTTGGGAAACGTTTTGGCTAAGTAAGTGGGGAGAAAAATTTGAGCTGTTAGGAAAATGTAAAGAATTATTGTCGAGTTGTCGTTTGACCATCAAGGGTCGCAATTCAAGTTCAAGTACAGGTAAATCATTGTATAGTTAATTCTAGAAAAAAGAGTACAAGTTAAAATAAAATATATATTACAGTCCACATTAACAGTTTATTCAACAAGTTGTTATCGACAATTTTATCAAAATTTAAAAAAACTGCGCAAGATGTAGCGCAGTGTTATGTTCCTATTGTTTACTTATCGAAAAATAAACTGCAAATGTGCATATCCTAAGTTTTGTCTAAATAGAATTTAGTAACGTAGGTACAATAGATTACAATAAATTTTATGGACAACTTTGTCAAAATTAAAATATAACTGCGAATGTGAGGAGGCAAAAGAAATGTAAGAAGAGAAAGAGAAGTTGGAAGAAAAGGCATATAGACATAGAAGAGTATAAGAGAATAAAGAAAAGTATAAAGATAGTTGTAAAAAGAAAAGAAGAATATAAAAGGAAGTAGAGGAGGAAGCCAAGAATAAAAACGAAGGAGAACTATGGAAGTTTGTAAATAAGGGGAGAGAAAAGGAAAGAGAGAAGCACAAAAGTAGATGAGAAGAAATCGAGGGGAACATTGTATAGAGGAGGAGGAGAGGGAAGGGCTGCCATGTAAATGGAAAGAAGTTATAATATGTCCGGTATATAAAGGTGGGGAAGGAGAGAGAGAAATAAAAAATTATAGAGGAGTGAGCATAGCAAATATAGGTTACAAGTTATATGCAGAGGTATTGAGACAGAGAATGGAGAAAGAGATAAACGAAAAAAAAGTTGTTTGGGGACTGGCAAGCAGGATTTAGGAAACGACGAAGGACGATAGATAATATACAGGTTGTTCCAAGATTTTTTTTTTAACAGGCTGAACTCGGGAACTAACGAATAGATTTATTTGAAAATTGGGTAATCTGTTTGGGACCTACAGTACGTTCATTTGAGGTATACAGGGTAATCTGTGACGTCATCACAGGAGCAGGGACGTCATCTCAATAAAAAAAATTAAAAATGGGTTGGGGGATCAAACTTTGCAAAGGATAAACGATTAGGGTGAAAATTTGGTATGATTTCCTCTTTAGTAGAATTTGAAATAAAAAACTCACTTTCATTTGAGCTAAGTTTGATCCCCCTACCCATTTAATTTTTTTATTGCGATGACGTCCCTGCTCCTGTGATGACGTCACAGATACCCTGTATACCTCAAATGAACATACTGTAGGTCCAGGAAACAGATTACCCAATTTTCAAATAAATCTATTCGTTAGTTCCCGAGTTATAGCCTGTAAAAAAATCTTGGGACACCCTGTATATATACTGATACAAGTGATAAATAAGGAACTAGAAAAGAAGGGAGGAAGGTGTTAGCTATGTTCTTAGACCTAAAAGGCGGCATTTGACAATGTGCATAGACAGAAATTATGGGAGACGTTACGGAAAAATCATATAAGAGAGGACTTGGTGGGTGCGATACAGGAAATATACGAGGAAACAAGGTGTAGGACAAGAATGGAAGGAAAACTAGGAGAGATCTTTTGGACGAAGAAGGGCTGAGACAGGGGTGCCCTTTAAGCCCAAATCCTTTTCATTGTATATAGGGATTTAGAAGAAGAAATGAGAAAGCATCAAAGGGGAGGGGTGGTAATAGGAAAGAAGGTTTGGCTACTGGCATACGCAGATGATATAGTAGTGGTGGCGAATAAAGAAGAAAAAATGAGAGGAGCAATAAAGATAATAAAAAGTACTTGGAAGGAAAGGATTTAAAACCAAATGTACAGAAAACAAAAAATCATAGTGTTCTAAAAAAGAAGAGGTAGGAGGAAAAATGTTAAATGGAAATGGGGCGAGGAGGAAATAGAGACCGTTAATGAGTGGAGATATTTAGGGTATATTTTGAGATATAACAACAAAGATAAAGGTCATATTAGAGAAGCTAGGAAAAAGGGAATAAAATAGTAGGAGCAGATATGGGGAATAGGGAGAGGGTGTTCGGGAGTGATATGGTAAAAGGGATTATTGTATGGGGCGGAGATATGGGGATGGAAAGAGGGAGACGTTGGAAAAAGTACAGGAAAAGTATTGGAGGTGGACCTTAGGGGCTGGAGAGAGAGACACCTGGATATACAGGGTGTTTTTAAATGAAAGATGCTGATCCTTAAGGGTGTCAATCCTTACGCGATTTAAGAAGAAAAGTTTAAATAAACATATGTCCTAAACCTCTTAACTTTTGATCTACAAGGTGTTCAAGTTTTAAGAAAAAACGTTTTTTATCATAACTTTAATATCTTTATAGATATTTTAAAAATTTGGCATATGCCTTCTAGCTACAACAACTATTTTTGATTTAGAAATTTTAAATTTTTTATTCAGTGGCGTCCGTACAGGATGAGGACTAGATATTTTTAGAGAAATATTATGTACGCCACTGCTTTTTAAATAAAATTATTTTTAAAATCTCCATTCATTTTAAGGTAAATTTGATTTCTTGTTTTTTTTCGTCCGGCAAGCGGTTTTCGCGTAAAAAAGATTTGGCAAATAATTATTGATTATTTAATACATAATAATTTTAACATTAAAATAAAAGAACTAACATTAAATAACCTAAAAAAGAAAATAATTTAGATTAGCTGTTGAAATTGGCCACCACCTGCAAGTATGCATGCTTCAGCTCTTATCCTCATTGAGTCTCGTACTCTTTGAAAAATTTTTTCTTAAAACTTGAACACCTTGTAGATCAAAAGTTAAGAGGTTTAGGACATATGTTTATTTGAACTTTCTTCTTAAAATCGCGTAAGGTTTGACACCCTTAATGATCAGCATCTTATTCTGAAACACCTTGTATAGTGGGAGAGGGGCAGAAATTAGAAAAATCAGGGTACAGGCGGTGAAGATAGCTATGAGATATGAAGAAAAATGAAAGATAGAGAGGAAAACACAATATTGATGGAATGTTGGAAAGAGGTGAAGAGAAAGAGAATAGAACACGGACAGGATGAAAAGGAGAAGTTATTACGAAAGGGTGGGTTATTCGACGGAAGAAGTGGGGAGAGAAGGGAGGAAGGATGTAGTATGGAAGAGGAGATAGTAAGGAGAGATAAGGATACGTAGATGCAAGAAAGAAGGGAAAAGATAAGATAAGGTAAATACTATGAAGGGTATGGAGAGATAATAACGGAGGGGAAAGGAAGAGTTTAAAAAGCAAACGAATAATAGCAAGGTTTAGGTGAGGTAACGAGGAAAGGAAAACAAATATTGGAAAGAAGATGAATGGAGGAAATGCAGAATGTGTGGAGAAGGGTGGGAGAACTCGAGACATATGATGGAGGATTGTGAGGAGATGAGAAAAGAGATAAGAGAAAGAAAGCGTAATTCTGGGAGAAGATGGTGAAGGGGAGGATTGGATGAAGGAGGTGTTAGAGAGTAGAAAATTTTTAGAGGGGAGGGTTTAAAGGGGACGGATGGGAGAAAAAGAAAAGTTTAGTTATAGGTATGATAATGTAAATAAGATACTCGAATCATTTGTTAATTTTAAAAAAAAGAACAAATAAATTTTTTTATCTTCTATGTGCGCTCAGTGTTGTGCTATGTGTTGTTCTACTATCGTTGAATATTTGAGCTATTTTTAAAGTTGTATCAAAAATTGGTATAGATAGTATGGAGCTCTGTTTTAATCTTTTACTAACCTATTTTCCGAGGTTATATAATTTTTAGTTCAGATTCGGTTTTCGCCGAGTTTTCCGCGCTTGTGAAATACGCATAGGTGGTGCGGTTTTTCGTGTTATCTTTTAATAACATTTAATATCAAAAATTATCCAATTGTGAAGTTATTTTCTGAGGTTATGTTGCAACCTTAATGTGTGCAGTTTGGGTTTTAGCGCCTCTAATATTTAATAAACTCATAATTAATTAGGTAAAAACATTGCAGAAGAAAACTAAGCGCATTTTAAAGCAATGTATCGAATTTCTGCCAACCGGATAAAGCTAGCCAGTGATAATTTCAGAATCACGAACCGCACCTACATAAACATGTTTCGCCTTTTTGAGGCTCATCAGTGCTGGGTAACTCAATTTATGTTTAAAATTTTAAATAACGGGGATTCTAAAAACTTAACACTGTCACGATTTCCTCTACTGCCACAAAGTTCACTGCACACCAAATGCTGGCATTATGGTACTTACAAATCAATTAAACGTATGAACTATATTAAAATCCTATAATTCAATGATAAAATCCATCTAATTATACGTATAATATTCTAGAAAGAAAGTAATTTAATAATCGTGTATCGAATTTGGAACAAATTTTCACCCAAGACCAAATTTTAATAATATTAATATTGAAGAGTTTTGAAGTTCTTGAAATCGCAGGAACGAGATCTTCTATTAAACTCTATAAAAATAAAATGTAATCAATTAGTTTTAAGAGAAAACTTACCATGTTAAAGTGAATTGTGCAACAGGTGTAACATTTAAAACAAATATCCTCCAAAATAATTTACAGTTCTCAAAAACACCTCAATAGTGATCGTAGCGGCGTTAATGCGAAGCATTTGTGAAGAACATCATTCCGTGGTGAAGGAACCATGTCTGAAAATTACTTAATTAAAGCAGTACTTCAAATTTGGAATTAAGATGGCATTCGAAATGGTGGTGAAAATAAAATATTTAGAAAAGATCAAATAGGCGGCTAATAAAAACAAAAAGTTAGAGAGCAAATAAAAATTACCGGATAGACGGTATATTAATTTTGTCCTAAAAAGTTAAAAGTAAAATAGCATACAAACCATAATTACGGAAGGTGAAGACAAATATAAAGACGAAGCAGCAAGAAATTATGTTAAAATTATGCTGGAAGAACTAAACAAAATTTTAAATCAAAACGATTTAAAAACATCATAAAAGTAACGTACAAGAATTCCGGGGAAGGTGTATGTTGTCTGGTGCAGAAATAAAGGGAAGCATCATTGATTAAGGAACGGATTGTGTTAGGAATCATCGTTATTTTAGTGGTTATTATCAATTTAAAAAAACTGGTTGTCTAAAAAAAAAAAAATCGAAAAAATGCTATTTCACTTCTTTTTGGTTTTGTATCATATTCAATACACGCAGCAATTGCAATTTGGTAGGCGAAGATCAAACTGTTCGTATCAGTTATAAAGTGTCCTTTCCTTTTGTAACAGCCCTGTGAAGTTAGCCATACATCCAGCCATAAAAATTAATTTTCTAAAAGAACCTCTATAAACTATATAGTGTTGAAGAGCTTACAAAATAAGGATTTTAATGAAGTCAAAGTCAAGTATGGTTTCCATTAAAAACGAAGTTTATGTGGCATCTCGGCTAGTAGTGACCAAAGTTAAAAATTGACTACTCCATTTGATTCTACGCTAAAACTGCACAAGAAATGTCTTTACACTTTTCCTGAATTTTTATCAGCAGATGAGATATGGAACCCTATCGAAATTTGGAAAAATCAATTTTGGTTCCTGCATCAAAATGAAAAAGATAGCAAATTTTAGTTTTTGGTGTTCAATTTGTTTCAAAAAGTTGGCGTAATGGTACGTGAACAATTTTACTCTAACAATAATAGTTACCGAAATACCCTGTGTGGGTCTGCTATTTGTATGGCATTGAAGAATTAAGTACGACTAAGCAACAGTATTTATTATTAAACTTAACAACTTTACTAGTTCTGTTATGTAATAAATTGTGTCGGGCGAGATTAACCATGCGAGCGCGCCGATATTTCAACCGAGAGGAGGCTTTCTCATAATGCCAGCGGATCACCAACGCGGGTAGCGCTATTGCCGGATTTCCAAAACTCCGTTGCAAACGCTACATCACTCCTTCCTAGTGACAACGATACACTTATCTAAAACGTGTAGGTAAACGTATTGTTCGGCCTGAACGTGTTTGTGTTGAAGAATTGACCTGTAGTCGGAGTGTCTGTCCATACACTAACTCTGCGCTTGTGGTTTTTAGGTCATCCTTGTATGCAGAACGCATCCCCAGCAGAACTGTTGGAAAGCGAGTCAACCCACTTTGTGGTATTTTTGACATGTAATTGCAGCTTTGAGTTGGCAGTGCATTCTCTCCACAATTCCATTTGCTTGTGAGTGGTAAGATGTTGTTAGATGATGTTCCGATCCCATAAAGTTAGAGGGGCTGGTGAATAACTGGCATTCGAATTGTCTTCTCCTCGATCTGTTGTTATAAGCAGTTGTATTTCAAAACGAGCTATCTAGTTATGTAAAAATGCCTTTGCTACCGTGTTAGCTTCGATGTCCGGCATTGGCCCGACCAAGTCTAAGTGTACATGATCAAAACGAGCTTCGGACAATTTAAATGTGCACGGCTCTGGATGAGTGTGCCTGTGCATCTTAACACGTTGACAAGGTAAACATTCCACCGTTGTATATCCCCGTCCATTTTAGGCCAGACGTAATGCTGTTTAACCAAATGTGTAGTAGCTTTGCGGTGTGGGGCTGGAAGGTATGGTCTTACATGTGGTGTCGATGTATCACAATAAACCTTGGCACTATCAGTAAAACAAAATTGTTTTAGCTGCATATCAGTTCTAGTTGCTATGAAATTTTGCAGTTCGGCATCTGTTTGTTGGCTTTGTGCCAATTCTTTATGTTGCAGGTTAGATTGTGCTGAGATCTCATCAATTGAGTCTGCGACAATGTTTTCTGCGCCAGCTATATGCTTTATCTGTGTTGTGAATTGCGAAATTAAATCTAAATACCGGAGTTGCCTTGGTGAAGCCTTTTCAAGTTTCTGGTGGAATGCAAATGTAAGTGGCTTATGGTCTGTGAAGATCGGGAAATGTCTGCCTTCAATGTTTGACGGAAACGCTTTACAGCAGCATATGCAGCAAGCAGTTCTCGATCGTAAGTACTATATTTGCCTTGGGCTGAGTTTAATTTCTGCGAATAGAATGCCAGAGGTTTCCAGACACCATCTTCAATCTGCTGCGATAGACAAAGGAGCTTCAAATTTGGGGTTAACAAGCAAAGTGGCAGATGACAGAATGTGCTTAACTTCTTCAAAAGTTTCCAGCTCAGCGTCTGACCAATTAACTTTTTGGTACTGTTTTGGAACCTTTTAGGAGACTCGTTAAAAGGTGCTGCTTGTGGTACAAATCTTCTATAAAAGTTTATCAACCCAAGAAACCTGGGAAGGTCCTTCATAGTCTGCGGTCGTGGATAATTACGAATAGCTGAAACTTTTTCTTGTGGTGGTCGAATGCTTTTGAGGTAATTGTGTAACCGAGGAAATTTACAGAATGCTTGCCAAAGTGACACTTTTTAGGGTTGATTATGACACCAAAATTTTCAAAGCGTTCGAAGAGTATCTGGAGATGCTCTATGTGTTGGTTTTGTTCTCCGAGAATACAATGATGTCATCAATGTATGGAAAGCAGAAATCGATTCCACGTGTTACGTCATCAATAAAACGTTGAAACGTTTGAGCAGCATTTCTTAAGCCGAATGACATAAATAAGTACTCAAACAATCCAAAAGGAGTAACAATTGCTGTTTTCTTGACATCTTCGTTTGCTATGGGTATCTGATGGTATGCTTTAGCTAAATCGATTGGATTTTCCGTGCAACAGGTGGGAAAAGTCTCGATATGCCTTACAGGGTACTTATCGGGTATAGTACGGGCATTTAAAGCTCGATAGTCCCCACATGGTCTCAGTTCTCAATTTTCTTAGGAACCAGATGTAGTGGTGAGCTCCACTCACTAGAGGAGGGTCTAACGATGCCGGTACGAACTAAATCGTCGTACTCCTTTTTGCTGCCCTGAACCTGTCGGGGCGATTTGAAACTGTTGGTTCTGGTGTAGTACATATATGGTGTACCATTGAATGCTTCACAGAACTACCAGCAGAAGTGGGTGTAACTATTTTAGGATAACTTTTTAGAGTATGTCACTTGTTGCACCCAGAAGAGTTTTTATTGAGTTTATTTGCATCGTACACACTTTACCAATATCGATATCTGCTATTAAAAAGTTCCACATGAAGTCGCGCCTTAAAGATAGATTTAGGCACACACTAACTAAACCGTATGTACAAAACTTATCACCATTCACTGCACTTAAATAGAAGTCTGTTTGTGCTATAAGTTTCTTGGGAAACCCCGAAACATCGGCACCAGTGTCAACTAATTATCTAATGTTTTCAGTCTTATCACTAACAAAGAGACGACACTGTCCTTCTCGTCTGTCGAACGTCGCTTCGACAGTCAAATCTTTTAGTTTTTTTTATTGTAATTACAAGGCTCAGAGCATTTACGAGCTCTCTCTCGAACCTATTATGGTAGTAGCACAGATTCGGATCTCTACGTGATCGGCGTCTTCGGTTATTGTAAAAATGGCCATGACTGGTTTGACGACCATTTTGTTCTTTCAACCGTTCCAACCTCGATGATATCGCTGCTAACTGCCGCGAGATGGTGCTGACGTCGAACGGTTTGGCGTCCGTGTATTTGTTATCATCGCTCGTTTTGCCGCCATTTGGAACATGTAGTGATGGCGCAGGAACGTCGCTACATGCTGCTACAAATGCTTTTGGCCATGTTTCGCATACTTGATCGGCGAGTCAGGCAGCATCATCAATGGGTTGCTTAGCCACCGTTGCGAGGATTGCTTGAGCGTATGCCGGCAATCGACTGGTCCATATAGTTCGAAGCAAGTCATCCGGCACGGTTTTACCAGCCAGTCCGCGCAGGTGACGTAGCAATTGGCTTCTTCTTGTACTCAAAAGTTAGCGTGTTTTTTCTTGTGACGTCGATAAACGTTCTATGAGCTCTTTCTTGATCTTCTCATATTTGTTCTCGACGGTGGGGGGGGATATTACAACATCTAACACTTCAGATACATACCGCGCATCCAGGCTGCTGGTTATTAAGTAATATTTTTTGAATCTTTTGTTACTTCGTTTAAAAATGGAGGTAAGTTAAAGCTAACGCGAGAAGACGCGGGCACGCCGTCGTTCACCATGCTTTTTATTACGTACTTCACAACAAAAGTACGTCGCGGTCACCACTGTGGGTCTAAGCAACAGTATTTATTATTATTAAACTTAACTAGTTAACATAACTATGTAATAAATTGTGTCGGGCGAGACTAACCATGCGAGCTCGCCGATATCTCAACCGAGAAGGAAGCTTTCTCATGATGCCAGCGGATCACCAACGCGGGTAGCGCTATTGCCGGATTTCCAAAAACTTCGTTGCTAAACGCTACATCCTGCAATCCCATCGAAATCGGTCCACCCCGTACACTTACTCCTATCGAACTTTAAGAGCTCTTTTTATAGTGTTGACGTGGATCCATTCGTAGGCAAATACAACAATAAACAGTTTTTATAATTATGAACAACATATCGAAGAATAAAAATGCTAATATTTTTTAAAACGAAAATATTTGATCTCAAAGTGATGACTACGCGCTACAATTAAATACATACGTAGTGGACTTTCGAAGGTGAAAAGTTTTTAAGAGTGAAATTGGTTTGTTACTAAAATGTGGAAAAAATATTTCTTAGAAAATAATTTGTATTAAGCTTGTATGTAAGATAATATGCTAAATAATTTTTTTTTAAATACTAATAAAGTTACTGTTTTGGAATTTTAAGTCTACTGATTGGTGAACGTCACATAAATGTCATTGAATCACGGTAAAGGCAAGCACTTATTTGTTTCTCAAGTCGTCGCTACACTGCTTAAATAGAGATCTTATTCTATTACCATTTTAATAAAGTATTATATAGAACCGCTAACGGCGATCTTTTCAATGAGTTTTCGGGCGACCCCGTACATTGAATGTCTTATCTATGACCGTGACATTCACCGCGACCACCACCCCGATCTCTAATCAAGTTAAATGTGAAATTCCCACGTGGGCTTAAAATTTTTGTAATTAATGTTTTCGTGAATCGATTTGCGAAAACAGCAGGAAAGATGGAACATCCTCTTTAAACTTTGCTTCTGCCCAGTTTTCGCCTTTTCCTTCCGTCTGCGCTTATCCTTTCACACATAACCTATATTTCTGGGGTGTGTTCTTGCCGTTTACCTCTATGAAGGTAGTGTAAATAGAAGCTTTTTTCCCGTCATACGTCGATGCAGTGATTTATAAGCTTCACCTAAATGCTTACGCGGACACGTTTATTTTCTTCAGTTGGAATCCCTGCAGCTTTTGTACGCCGCCTTTTATACACGACACTGTTACAATCGCCATTGAAAAGCTTTTTAATAATTTGCAATTAAATAGTATTAAAATGTGCGTGACAGTTATGAGGCGGGTTTTAAGCGGCTTTGCTGGATCTTTAGTTTGCACAGTAAGTTTGTTGTTTCTTTTTTTCTCTTCTGTACCCGGTAGTTGAGTTTATTGTCCTTATGATTTTCGTTTCGATATTTTATTTAAATAGAAATTTGGCAGTCGCTTCACGTAGTTGCGATGTTCCACAGGTATTTTCAGATTTATCTCGCAACAAATTTCTTGACGCTACAAGTATTGTTCATCTCTTAATCGATAGGGGTGCAGGAAATACCGCTAAGTCATTACAAGACGTGTTCGAATTTGTTTTAATACTGGTAAATATGCGTCACGATATTTCTTCTACGTATAGATTTTGTATAATGTAACAACAATGCATATTTTGACAGAAAATCGTTTGCAAATGTATTTATCGAATTTGGGACTAATTTGTATCCGCAATTATTTTTCCACATTGTGAATCATTATTTTGAAAGTCTTTTATACTTATGAATTATAAAGATTTCTAACCGAAACTGTTAAAACACGTGGTATAATCAGATATTGATTATAAACAAAATATTGACATTACCGAATAATTTCAGTGGGCACAAATTAATTCCAAATTGGATAGATTCGATTGATTTTAAATAAAAATTTTCGACGAAATTGTTAAAGCATGTGACATAATCAGATAAACAAATCAATTATCAAAATATGGACAAGCTTGTGGGTTCAAATTAGTTCCAAAATTGCGAGCTATTTAGAATTTGTTTCTGATATCGAAAACTATCTACACGTTTCATGTAAAATTTCTTATATGTCCCCCGTCTATGTTTTAAGATCTATTAAGACCGTCCGTATGTAAACACGATTCCAAGAAAACCTACATAAATTTTCCTTTTCTTGGAACATTTAGAAAAATATTCATTTTACACATTTTTCATTATATCTTCTGTTTCCTCTTTTTGTTCCCGTTTTTTCACCGTTTTTCTCCAACAATTCCAACACCAAATCAGAAATTAAGTTGACAATTTTACCTATCGAATGTGGAACTAATTTGAACCTATAAGCATTTTTTAAAAAAGATATAATGGTTTTTTGTTAAATGAATGTGTTTCAACCGTTTCTATAGAAAATCGTTAAACAATTCTAGAAATAAACTAAGTCTATCGAATTTGGAACAAATTTGCACCCATAAGCAATTTTGAAAAATGTCAAAATATTATATTTACCGACTACGCCACTTGTTCGATTCCCAAATCGGAAAAGTCGTCTAAAAACATTGTTGTTAAAACTAAATTGATTGTAATTGCCTCTTCCCAATTCGATAGATAATAGTATTAATTCTATGTTTTTGTGGGAATAAAATTTTAATGTTTTAACAATTTTGATAGAAAAAATTCAATAGTCAACCATATCGTCTATCGAAATTGGTATTAATTTAACCCACAAGCATTTTTCCCGCAATATCATAGATTGTAAAGTTAAATCAATAGAATTATCAAATCAGAAATGATGCAAACAATAGTATCTATCGAATTAGAACAATTTTTAAGTCAGAAAAATAAGCGAGCAATATTGCCTATCGAATTCGGAATAAGTTTGTACCCCTAATCAATTTTTAATATTTTCTAAATGACTCAAGCGGTTGAAAATCTCTTGTACAAGTGTGTATATGCTTTTTAAAACGATTATCTGTCGAAATTGTCAAAATCAGATACAAAATGTTTATGTTGAGAAACAATGTTTGTGGATACAAATTAGTTCAAAATCCATTTTGTTTATTTTTATGATTGTGCCGTTAAAATTTTATTTCGACATGTTAGCATATCCTCCTTAAGACGCTGTATATGACGAAATTTGTCTGCAACGAGTTCTACTTTTTTAATTCATTTGTTTTCAATTTGGATATGTAGGAGTGCTAACTTTATTTAAGCTTATTTATTAACATGTTACATTTTCATTATTGTATTGTGATGTAAGCGTTATGTATGGTACCCCAGAAGATCAGTATAAAATGTATAGGGCGGTGACGAAACCGTGCAATTGTGGATTGGTTCGTCTTGGCAAAGCATTTCCTTCAAGGTTTAGGAAAACCACTTAAACGTAAACATAATAACTCTTACTCGTTTTAGTATATAATATTGATTAAGTGTGTAAACACTATAGAAGGTAAATTTGTCAATCGAAACAGGAATTTTCCAAATCAATAAACAAACTTATTTTTGTCTATGGAATTTGGAATGAAAATGTACTCACTTGCATTTTACATAATGTCAGTGTTTATTTAGTATCTATTTATAAAATTACATTACGTGTGTCAACTGTTTCTACCAAAAAATCCCAAAGCACAAATCATGTCATCAATATTGCCTTTCGAGTTTGAAACTAATTTGTACCTATAAGGATTTATTCAAATTTTGCTTACAAGCAATTGTTTATATGATTTCACTACGCGTTTTTACAGATCAAAGGAATGGAATTCTAAACTGCAGCGTCTATCTGTAACAAAAAATTTGTTACACATTTTTTATACAAACAAAGTCAGCAAACATGTATGTTGAATTTGGAGCTAATTTGCACCAATATGATTTTTTGTGTTTTTTACCTAATTATTTTTATTAACCTACACAAATTTTGCTTTTCTTGGAACATTTATAAAAATATTCATTTTACACACTTTTTATTCACATAAAAGTTGTTGTAGACGGCTTTGACAATTTTCGTTATTTCTTTTGTTTTAACACAATTTCAACATGTCTTCCATTTTCTATGATTTTATTCTAAAAAAAACTATGGAAAAAAGTTAGTGTAAATTATATTTTCTACAAGTTTTATTTAACGAAGGGGTTACATGTTTGCGGACATAATACCTATACATTGAGAACGTAGATAAAGTTATGATAGTATTTTTAAAAAATATCATGTGGAAAATGAAGATAATTAATAATGTGTGATGAGCTAGACTATAACGGTGTACACTCATGAAATTTAAAACTTGGACACCACAATTTCTATAAATTACAAGATACCTTGATAGCGTCAATGAGCAGACGCCTCCAAGAATCTATCAATAATAATGGAGGTCACACCCATTATTGATTTCTTATATTTATTTATATAGTAATACCTTTATTTAAAAAAAAGTTTTCATTTAATTTTAAACTATAACTTGGTATCTTAATTATAATTATGTAATAAATTCTTGTCAAAAACTAAATATATACGTTGACAATAAGAATTGCCTTAGTTTTTATTTTCACTTTTATATTAACTACAGAAAAAATGAAACGTCATAAAATATACATTTTGTAAGGACTAAATATTATGAATAGAGAGTTTAATGATTTTTTTAATAACTTACAATAATTAGTAGGTTAGATTTATTTAAAAATAAGTAATAATCAGTCAACCCAAATAACCATGTTTAGTTTTTGATTTAATTTAAAAGTTATTGCTTGTAGACGTTTTTAAATCAAAATTATTTCTAATTTTATTTTGTAAACATTTCCTAAACAAAATTTTGATTCGATAATTAATCGAGCTATGGTGTTTAATTAGCGATACCTTCAAATATATTCTTTAAAGAAAAAATTAAGTAAGCAACGTAAATTACCTATTTTCTAAAACGTGCTTAGTGTAATGATTCATTCTACAGTCCTTCTATAAGATAACCCCTGCTGAGACTACCTGCTGTTAGAATTGTAAATGATACCCTTAAGCCCGCTTCACAATGTGCAAACTTTTGTTTACAGAAATTGTGGTGTCCAAGTTTTAAATTTCATGAGTGTACAAGATCGTTACGCTGTATTTATATCATCTTCAACAATTACTTTAAACTGTTAAAATCACTAGCTGCTATAATTTTCTAGTAAGATGATGCAAGGTACCACGGTAAAATACGTTAGTTGCTCTTAGGATTTTCACTTGTTCAGTATCATTCATTTAAGGTATTTTGATTTAATTCTTGATTTTATTGTTACAGCTAAACCTCTGTTTATCTTATTTCATGTTTAAAAACATTTTTATGTTACAGAACTACCATTTTTTCCTTCAACTTACTCATAGGTGCGTGAATTGTGCTCCATGCTGAAAATACATACAAAATTTCTCTTTGCCCTGTATTAATGAAGTGTCTGATAATAAAAATAATTAATACTAAACACAGTTAATGACATGGAAGTAACATGTTAATAGAAATACATGTTAAATTACTTTAAGTTACTTTTATAACAGAGCGTTAAGGTAGGTGTCATTTTTACTGATAATTAGCTATATCTTCTAAAATACTCGGTACAATAATATTGACATGCTATATATTTTAAAGCTTTTGATGAGATCTTTTCGAACCTTAAATATGGTATGTTCTATTTAAAAAATGTAAGTTTATGCTGCCACGACTCCTTTGGAACACTGTATAATCAAAAATATTTTTAAAATGTGTACTAAATGTGACAAATTTTTTATTAATTAAGTTATCTTCCGATGTCAGAAGTTTGCACCATCCTGTATAAATTCCGTTCCACTGAATACATTGACTTCTCTTTGTTAATTTTTCACATTGAAGTTTGTTACCGTTCTGTAATGTACTTATCAGTTGCTTGCATTTTGATATTATTCTTGAAGCACTTAGTGATGAAGTAATAAACTGTAAAAGTAAATAAAACTCTTATTGATAAAATTGAAATTATGAGAGATTTTCTGCTTGTATTTAAATACTAAAAGTTAAATTTGCATTATACTTTTCCGTCGACCTCATTATAAAATTGAGTTTTACGTACTCCCTGAATAATCATAAAGTAACACTTTTTAACTGTAATACTTTTCGTCCGCAAACATCTGTCAATGTCAATTATTATTTTATGTCAAATTAAATAAAGTCAAGTAACCAGTATGAAAACCCATTTTTAAGAAAGGATGAATTTAGTGACTACATAGGATATTACAGTACTTTAGGTACATACTGAAACATTTTAGATACTGCAGAATATTGTTTGTTTACTTCCATTTATAACCTCAATTTCTCAATCCCACACAACTTTGAACAAAAACAATTTGTTGTTCAAATTACAAGTAAATGATTTTAAGTGCTTTGAAATGATATTAATAAATTGTTTATAGTTTCTACAATGTGCGAAGCATATAGAAGAGTTTGGTTGTAATCTCACAATACTCGATACATTGTTTTCAATATGTAACACTTTAACTTCTTTAAAGTTATTCATTTATAAGGTAAGACAGAATTCATACGACTTGAGATTGCTTTAGACAATTTTATTAGGTAACATTTTGATACAGAAGCGGAGTTCCGATACAAAATTTTCACGATCATAAAATACAAAAACTTACAGTAGAAGTGAGTTAATTATGGGTACCTTTCTATTACTGTATTTGATTGATGTAAATAAGTAATAATGCTAATGGAAAACACAAGAACAGTAATTACTTGTGAAAAATCATTTGAATATTGATTCTGTCGCAGGAAAAAACAAAAATAGAATCATATAAGCCATCAACATTACTGGGTTCAAGATTTATTCGTACACAAAAACAAGGTGATTTCACAGTTTTCAATAAGCTGAAAGAAGATTATTACATTTTTGAAACATTTTCGGAGTGAATCAAAAACTACGTTTGCATACTTTCTTACGGTCAGGCAATATTTTTATTGAATATAAAATCTGACCACGGTACAAACTCAGTCTTATAACTATTATATGTCCAATTAGTAAGAATCGACTTTAATGTGTTTAATAGGAGAAACTTCATTACATCTTTGATCATAAACAATTAAAGAAATGCATTAATTTTGAGGGTAGGCTTCCAACTATAACTACATTTTTAAATATACTTTAAAATAACACTACCTAAATGTAATTTTATTATTTTAATAAATTATAAAAAAGTACATGTTTTACCTATTACCTATCATAATCAAGTGCTCTTATAAAAATTATGTGATTGTTGTAAACAAATGTTTTATCGGTACAATATTCGAACGCGGAAAACTTTTATTTCCTTTAATAAATTTTGACACAAATGTTACAATACTGAACGGTGAAGTGAACATTATAGTCTAAGAGCTAGCGACCAAAAAGGTCATGTGGCTTCAGCATTTTTTATATTTTGTTAGCCGCTTCCCTGGGCAACCTTTTTCGACAATGTCCATGTCTGTCAGGCCGCGAGCGGTGGGTGCGGGTGTAGTGGAGTGGGGAAAAAAACGAAAAAAAATGTGGGCTCAGCTACTTTAATTTTTTTTCCAAATCGTTTGGCCGTACTCCCTGAGCACCCAAAAAAATTTTTGTAGCGATCGGGTGGTGGGAAGGGGGTGCCAGCACTAACTACAGGCCGGAAAAAATAATAATTTTCATGTGGCTTCAGCCGTGTTGGGTTTTGTGAAGCGAGATTAATTCATAAAGAAGCCCCAAAAATTGCCACTTCAAAAGAGCGGTGGTAAGGCAGTGAAAGAAATGGTTGAAAACGTTGAATTTCGCTCGAAAACTGGCCGATGGAGAGGAAAAGCACTAGCGGAGGGGACAGCAATCGGCGACCACGTCGGCACCCTCACAAATTGAACATTTTCTTCCACGAATAATAACGGAAGAAGAAGAAATCAAATTGAATAAAAATTGTTGCGTTAATAACAACGAGAAAAAAAAGGAATAAAATGGAATAATTTTTTTTCATAAATAGTAACAGTGGAAACAAAGAATTCTATACATTTTCCTACATAAATAATAACAAGAAGCAAATAAATAAATTTGAATTAAATTTCGCATGCATAAAAAAAAAAATAAATAAAGGAGCATAAATAAATATAATAATTTGTATGAACAGATATGAGAAAAAAGGAATAACATTTTTGCATACGTAATGACGAAAAAAAGAATCGAATAAATTTTTTTACATAAATATTAACAAGAAACAAATAAGTTTATTTGAATAAAAATTTTGAATGAATAAAAATAAATCAATGAAGGAATACAATAAAATAGAATTTTTTGCATACATAAAAATTAAAAAAATAAAGGAATATAAATAAATATAATATTTTGCATAAATAGAAATGAGATAAAAAGGAATAAAATTTTTTGGATACATAATGACGAAAAAAAATTGTTTAAATTTTTACATAAATAATAACAAGGAACAAATAAACAAATTTTAATGTAATTATTGCATAAATTAAAATGAATAAATAAAAGGAATATATATGAATAGAATATATATTCTGAGTAAATAATAATTAATAGAATAAGGCGCGCAAAGGGAATATTTTTTCGCCCGAGCGAAAATAATGTCCTTTAAATTTTTACTATGTGAATGAAAATGCGTAGACGCTCAGCTGAAGCAGCTGCCCCTTCGGAAACGTTCGGGTGTTTCCGTTCAACGGGTGCGAGAAGGACAGCGGCTACTCTCTGTTGGCCGAACACAATCGACGCGCCGTGAGGGTGCCGAAGTGGTTGCTGACTGCTGTCCCCTCCGCTAGTGCTTTTCCCTCTCCATCGGTCCGTTTTCGAGCGAAATTCAACGTTTTCAACCATTTCTTTCACTGCCTTACCACCGCTCTTTTGAAGTGGCAATTTTTTTGGGGCTTCTTCATGAATTAATCTCGCTTCACAAAAACCCAACACGGCTGAAGCCACATGAAAATTATTATTTTTTTCCGGCCTGTATTTAGTGCTGGCACCCCCTTCCACCAACCGACCGCTACAAAAATTTTTTTGGTGCTCAGGAGTACGGCCGAACGATTTGGAAAAAAATTAAAGTGGCTGAGCCCACATTTTTTTCGTTTTTTCCCACTCCACTACACCCGCACCCACCGCTCGCGGCCCTGACAGGACATATACATTGTCGAAAAAGGTTGCCCAGGAAGCGGCTAACGAAATATAAAATGCTGAAGCCACATGACCTTTTTGGTCGCTAGCTCTCCGTCTATTAGGTACAGTAAAATCAGAACAAACGTAAAATTTTTGTTTAAAATTACTAAACATTTTGTTTTCAGTAAACGGTAATAAATAGAAAATTAATTAATTTAAGGTCAACGGAAAAAATTAATATGTACCTCGGAAAAAAAGTGCTTTTTAATAACCTCGCCTGTTTGCTTGCCTCGGCTAACGCCTCGGCCAGCAAATTCAGTCTCGTACATAAAAGTGCACATTTTTGTCCTTGTTACATAAATAACTATTAAAGGCTCAGATATCGTAATTCTCTCTCATAATGTCAACTATAGCATAGTTATTTTCTTATGTAGTTTTTTTGGTGTAGTCTGTGTCAAATAGCGGTTTCGTTCCGTTCTGTTGACGTTTCTATGTTAATCTTATTAACGATTAAATTTTAAAATACTTTATCGGGCTTCTTCTGTATGCTATTTTCTCTGACGTACCCTCTATTTAAAAAATAATTTTTGAAACGAAGTCACATCTGGGACATTAATTTCTCATTCGTAAAAGTGTGTGGCGCGACGTTCTCCTCGACCCGGTCATCACATTTCTGCCAGCCGGTCACAATAACCTCATTGTCTTCGTATCGTCTAGCCAAAAATTACTTAAAAATCGAAAGTGTCGTTTCCTTTAATCCGTTACTTTAAATCTTATCGTAAAACAACGAAGGCGCATTGTTTGTAGTAGATTACATGCAGTTTTTGTTCTTTTTATTACATTAATCCACAAGTGTTACGTATACCATTATGAAACATCTGCCATACGATCTAATGTTATAAACTTTTTTGTAACAGAAGTTGAATTACAATTCAACACGTGTGAGTTTCATGATATTCGTCACGATAACGTATAACATTCCGCTGTTCGTTGTGTTAAAATTTTGTCGTGTTTCAGGCACTATGCACTGAAGTATACGATATGCAGATTTCGGAGGCTGCGGGCGGGGTCCCGGCGGCGGGAATTGAACCTTGTCGATTTCCAAAATTGGAAGAGTGCGCGCATTTCCACTATGAGAGGGTCCAGTTGCTTCAACTTTCGGTCACGCTGCAGACCAACATGGACCAGTCGTTGCATTCGCAGCACAGTAAGTTTCGAAAGTTTTCGAAAAAACGAAAGTTAAGCGTAAGTTTTGCAGCGAACGACGACGACACCGTCGAATGGCACATGGTTCAAGTCACTTCGGCCGAGGAATGCTGGTTGGTGCAAAGGAGTTATGAAAATTTCAAGATGCTGGACGCGCAATTACACCAGTGCATCTACGACAGGAAGTTTTCGCAACTACCCGACCTATCTAGTCATCCGTCATACGGCGAAAATGTCGAGGTGGTGTCGTAATTATCGAAATCAGAAATGAATTCGAATTGTTGCAGGCGTTGCTCGGCGAATACTTGAATCGTTTCTCACAAATCGCTGATAATTCTATCAACTGCGGCCCCGTTCTTAATTGGTTCCAGATGGATAATAAAGGAAATCGTTTGTTAGTACCCAGCGAAGAAAGTCGTTCTATTAATACTCCCGCAGTCGCTGCAGCTTACAGCGTTCGGAGATACGTTTCACAGGTATCTTCATCTCTTCTGAATACAAACACGTATCCCTTAACGATGTGTTTCTAGGCTCGCGATGAGTTAAACCTCGAAGTGGGCGACATGATTTCGGTGATCGACATGGCAAGTCCTGCCGAATCGATATGGTGGAAAGGCAAGCGCGGCTTTCAAGTAGGTTTCTTTCCGCAACATTGCGTCCACATCATCGGAGACAAAGTTCCGAGAAATATGCCGCTGCCGCCGCCCGTAGTTGGGTAAAACTCATTCACTATTTTCTACTAGACACCAGTAAATCTTCTTCGCTCTTAGATCGTTAGCTATAACGCCAGTAAAACCGGTGTTGCGCAAACATGGCAAGCTAATCGCGTTCTTCCGCAGCTTCATCCTAAACCGACCGTCGCGCAGACGCTTAAAACAATCTGGTATTCTTAAGGAACGGGTGTTTGGATGCGACCTGGGGAACACTTGTTAAATTCCGGTCACGATATACCGACGGTTTTGAAATGCTGCACCGAATTCATCGAGAAGCACGGCATAGTCGACGGCATCTATAGGTACGTCATCGATCCTGAACGCCTTTTATTATTGATTACCTCCGTTTTAGATTATCCGGGGGTAACGTCGAACATACAAAAACTCAGGAACGCATTCGACGAAGATAGGATTCCCGATTTATACACGGAAGAAATACTGCAGGATATTCACTCGGTGGCGTCGTTGTTGAAAATGTACTTCAGAGAGTTGCCGAATCCGTTGTGCACGTACCAATTGTACCAAAGTTTCGTGACGGCTGTGCAAGGATGCAACAATATTAATCGCAATTCTTTCACCGACCACGATAGGTTACTGAAAATGCGCGAAGCTGTACAGAAGTTGCCGCCGCCACACTATCGGTAAGATACTAGTTTCTATCGAATTCTATTGTACACGTACTTTCAGGACTCTAGAATATCTGATGAAGCATCTGTCGCGGGTGGCGCAACACGGGTCCAGCACTGGCATGACAACGCGTAACATCGCGATAGTCTGGGCGCCTAACCTGCTGCGTTGCGCCGAGTTGGAAATCGGCGGCGTGGCTGCGCCCAAGGAGTCGGCGTCAAGCAGTCGTCACCGAATTTCTAATCTGTTACGCCGACTTAATTTTCTGCGATCATCTCCCCAGCCTCAATCACGGCAGTTTCGACATGGAAGATTCGTTATCGCCAAAACGTAGTCGACCTAAAAGTCTGGCGATTTCAACGCCGACCAAACTAATCACCTTAGAAGAGGCGAGGACCAAACACCTGTTGAATAAATCCGACGACAGCGGTTACATAGAAGTAGGCGGAGGGCCGAATAACTTACCGAAAAAATATCACACAATCATTGAACTACCTTCGGGTCATAGAAAGAGGAGTTTGCCGAAACGGTCGCCGTCCGGATGGCGGTCGTTCTTTTCGAAATCGCGCAACAGCTCGAGGTCGCAAGGAAGCTTGACCAAAAATCGGAAAGCGTCCACACCCGGCAACACGACCGCAGTAAGTTTGCGAACAAATTCGATCGAAATACCTTCTGAGTTTTTTTTAGGAACAAATAAGCGCCGAAATCGATTTGACCGACATGAAGAGGAAGTTGCGACCGGTGAAGTCGGCTGAAAGTTTAACTTCTGGCCATTCGGAACCGGCGAGCACCGAAGACGTTTTGGGTCCGTTGCATTGTTTGAACAAACCACCGGGTCATAACAGGTATGAGATAGCGCGGTTGTTTAATTTGTAGATACATTAGGGGTCTCTTTAGTTTTGTGGGCTTCGGAAAAATAATCTTTATTCGTTTTGTGGCCGTTATTATTATTGTCCGCTCTGGAATGGTGCCATCTACCGATATTTTTAACTCTTAAAACGACATCTACTTTACCGCTAATGACGATGTGAAGTTCTGCGCGAAACTATTGTTTTGGTTGGGGTAGTTGTAATAAATTTTTATTCTATTATTTGTGGTGATTTATACGTTTCTGTCCTCTTCTTGTGTAACTAGGAGGAGATCTATATTAATGAAGTCAATCAGTCGAGACCTCATGGCGATGTGTTCTAATATATTCACTTTTCATCATATCTGTCATCATCCACCAAGCCCATGTTTCTGAGGTGATTCCTGTATTGGAGGGTACTTAGTTCTTCTGAAGTTTGAAGTTTTCCTCTCAATGTTTTATGTCTTCTCGCAGATATCCTCCTCTTTCTAGTATAATCTTTTTCACTTTCCCCATTCTTTATTTTTGAGCTTCTATATGTTTCCAACATTCGTATAATATCCCATTTTCTTTCATTCTCTCGATCTTTCCTTATACCTTACTGGTCTTCTTCTTGTTTGTATTCTTTCTATCCTCTTGCACTATGTATTCTAGTGTTTCCTTTTCTAATCCCAATATCCACTTCTCTTGTATCTTTCCTAGTTCTACTCATTATTTCCACCCGACACCTCCGCTCCGTCATCACTTTTCATCATCTTTTTCCCATGTCTTTATCAAATATCTTTCTCCTATTCCTCATACTTATCCAATTATCTTATTTCCTTTCCAATTTCCTTATTTGATCTCTATCCTTTGTTTTAGTCCTTTTTTTTCTCATCCTATTTCACGATAGTTTTCTTTCCACCTTATCGAAAGCTGCTGTAAAATCTATAAACAAGACGAATGTTCTTATGTTCATTTAAGTATCTCTCCCTTTCTTTGTCAGGTCGTCGTCGATACAGTAAGGTACAAAAGTCCGTCGCCCACGGACCATACCAACAACGAACTGTCACATTTTGTAGTACGTTCAGAATGAATTCAAATGTTTTATAATTTGGTGGTTAATTTAAGAATGAAAGTACCTTTTTAAACGTGGTATAACTCGACTCTATATCCCATAAGAAAAAATATTTCAAAATGTCGTCTAACGGTCATTTTCAACTTTCAGCTGTCATTTTAACGTTAAAAAATAGTATTTTCACTCATATTAATACGCCAAGCAAGTGGTGCGACGAAAGATGTAACCGTTCAAAAGTTATAGGGGGCGCGACGGACTTTTGGTTCTCACTATAAATTCTATTACTTTTTCTTCATTATCTCTATTTACTTTTTTTCCTAGTGTTGATCTTGAGTTCTTTTGACCAAAACTTGAATGTGATGTAGTAGTGCTCATATTGAACATTTGTTGTGAAACCAAAATCACCTAAGTTAAGCGATTATATTTTTTCTTTATCCTTCATCTTCTTGACCAGTTTGCTTTTACATTATTTCTGTTGTTGACTCTTTGGTCTACAAATTTATTATTGTTGTTTGTCCGTTGGCCTTTAAACGCGTACCTTTTTTTTTCAAATAAAAATTTCATACAAGAAGGCAGAAAAAATTAAGACATTTTTAAATGCAAAAAGTGTTGTCAGTGGCGGTCCCTGCAATTTACCTCAAAAAAAAACTAAAAAACCACCGAGTACCCAATTTCGTGCAAATAGTACAGCTATTAAGAAAATTATCTATAGTCTGTATACTATTGGCGCGGAGTAATAAATCATAATTGCTTGAAATAGTTCTTTATTTTCTTGTGAAAGAGGTACTTCTACGGTTAAGTAAAAACCAATAAATTCTAACCAAAATACGATCATTGTGCCGCTCTTGCAGCATATCGACCTGAGAACAATAGTTTAATCTGTGTAAACACGTTGCCATCAGCCCAGGTACTGACGAAACGAGAATCATAGCCGTAGATGTGGGTATTATACCAAAATACAAAAATAATCGTATATAATACGTAAGAAGTAAAATTTGTAATGTGATCTACTATACAAATAAAATAAATAACATATAACCACATAATAATTCATATCAAGGTAGATTTTACTATTATAATATATTTACCTACTAAAAATATGATTTTCCAAATGTATCAGGTACCTACGCCAATGCAATACGGGAGATTCCATAATTCTGACAGGTTTATTACTCCGCGCCAATAGTATACTGAGTATAAGAAAAACTAATAAAATTTCGGAAACCTATCAACGTTTGAACTAAGGTAATTTGGGTTAAATCGGCATATTTTAGTCCCAGAAATCTACAGTAGCTCTATGTATATGAAATATCGGGACATCCTGTGTATGTTAGAATACTTTCCATATGCTATCTATCTATTCTTGTAATATCTTTATTTCTATAATTTTTCTCACTTAGGCCGCTTGTATTAAATAAAAAAATAACTGGTTCTATTAACAACAAATTAATATCGTACTGTAACACAAAACGATAAGTAACAACAACAAGCGAAGCTTCCTTGTCGACTCGAGTTTCTCGGATTCGTTTCGTCCATGATTGATGCTTAAAGACTGAAAATAAGCAGTGTCTTGCTGATTACTCAACCCCTAATAAATCTCCCATTTCTCTAAAAGCTAGATATTATTTTCCGAAGGTACGGAAAATGGGGCAATGAATTTGAATTCTCAGAAATTACCTACTTCGGACGGGGTGTTAATATTTATACTTCGGACACGAAGATACGGGTTTTTTTCAAATTAAGTTTTCCATAAATATAAAAAACGGACAAATCTAGGTTGAAAAGCTATATGGTTCAGTTATTTATTTTTCAAGATTTTAATTAAATCGTAATTCTCCCGGTTAAGGAGAACTTAAAGTCCGTTTTATTATTGCGGCCGCTGAAACCTTCGTCAACTTCGACAAATAAAGAAAAGCAGGTTAAACTCAATATTTCGGAACTCGAACGTTGCAAACCGAAGGGTATTTTTCTAATTCACGGAAAACGAATGTTTGTCGAACTGAAACGGGTACTGACTGAATCGAAAATTATTTATTTAACGGCAGTATTTCGATTAGCTGTTAATGTATTCGACAAACGGAGGCTGCACACGTTGAATTCATAATCCCAGGAAAATTTATTATTTGACTTTATTAATGTATGCGGAGTAAATTGAATTAATTTTACACATAGTTGTAATTCGATTTACTAACGACGGTTACTTTCTTCAATATCAACTAACCGCGGAACTTTTTCAACCCGTTCTTTACTCGCGACTGAGAACAGAGCCAAAATAGGTTCGTTCACTGCACTCTGCCAGTAGCTAATTCTCTGACTCGGTCGTAACGAAGAGCTTAAGTGAAGCTTCCTTAGGCGGCACCGGCCACCAACTCTGTTTATACGGCCGTGCTCACGTTTATATACGCTCGGAAAACGACAATCGAAAATCTTTCCGTTGAATACAACCTTTCCATAGTAATACTGATTTTTCTAACAAAATATAAATTTTTGTTTACGTTAAAAATCGTATCCAGGAAGATTTGAACCCACAATCCCGTTTCTTTACAACGTTTTTTTTTGTATATTTTCTTATTCCAGATCGGTGTCTCACGATTCTTACTTTGACACGCTTCAAAGTTCGCAACACAATTCGGAAGGTTCCTTATACGATTTAAGCGAGATCCAAATCAATTTCGACCTGGAAGAGTCGGAAATGCGTATTTTCTCCGAAGACGAAAGTTTAGTCAGCTCGCCGCGAATACAAAAAGACACAGTAAGTTTTCATTCAATCTGCGACATCATACTCTTCTAATGCCGAGAAAGGTTCACAGGCGCATACTGACCCGCGCGCGACCGGAAGAATTCAACAGTACAAACAACTCGAACAATCCGTCGCCAAAGAAACAGGCGCGCGTAGTAATGTCGCCGGATTCGACTTCGCGAAAGAGGACCAGGTTAGAAGATCAACTTTCCGATATACAATACATCGATTGCAACACGCCCGATAACGTGTGCGTTATATCGACTACTGCTGTGATACACACTCAGCCGGAACCTTCATTCCTCGAATCGTATCAGCCTAAAAATAAATCGCCTAGAAATTCGGACATCGACAAAAGACAGTCGCTCGACATAGAAAAGTTACAAAAACCGACTATACCGAAGTCTTTCACAGAGGTTAATATTCAGAAGCAACTGATAATACCCTCGAATCAATCGAGTTCGTTTACGTCGCCGCAATCTCCGGTTTACAAACAACTCGAAAACTCAAGCTCGAACACGACACCGCTGATTTCGCCCGACTTTAGTCCATCGGGCGAGGTCGAGTATCAAAACTTGCACGTCTGTCAATTCTCCAGCGGTGAAAACAATAAAAGCGCCAACGAGGTTATAACTCCGGTCAGTAAAAAATCTAGTCCTAATTACGAAAACGTCTTAACGACTATAAGCATCACGTATCGATCTCCGAGTAAAAGTCCCAAAACTGTCGACGATTCGGTTTACGAAGACGTTTGTGTGTTGAACCCAGAACAGGCAGTCGTGCCGACATCAGCCGCGTCTCTTCCTCTACAACAAGCGAGCCAACCAAATTTTCAAGACGAACACAGCTTAACGTCGTTACCGGCGAAATTGAGTCTAACCATACCCTACGACTCATACGAGCAGCGGCCTAAAAGTCTGAGCGCTCTGGAAGATTTGACCGTAGATACCCAAGTCTCGCCCTACTCGGGTAAAACGGGAAGTTTGGACCTCGATTTGAGAAGTCCGAACACGTCTCACAAACTGAGCACTCTGAGTTTAAGCGAAGTCTTGCACAGCTCAACCGAAAATCTTAACACGAGTTCGATTAGTTTTCCTTTGAGCAACAGTAAGAATTCTCTCAGCCCGAACGTGAGCCCCATGTTGTTTTGCGACGGTACGAAGACTTTGAGCGAGGATATTTTGACCTCGTTAAGTCCTAGCGTTGCAAGTTTACTCGAATTGAAAACTCAACACAGCAGCGTTAGCAGTTTAGTTAACAATAAATCTAGCGCGAGCTTAAATAGCGAGGAGGGCGAGAACTTGGTGTGCTTGCGGAGCGACGTCAGGGACGGAAATCCAGAGTATCTTAAACTCACCGATAATAATATAAGTTCGAACGAAGAGGATGTTAGTCCCGTGAGGTGCGGTAAACTGAGGTCAAATTTTTTAACCGAAAGTTTGTTTGCTAAATTGGCGGAGACGAAGAACGACGTAAGCTTAGGGGAAGAGGTTACCGGAGAAGACGTGACCATTACAGATAACGGTAGTAGTGAGAAGACTATGGAGTTGCCCATTGAAACCGATCGGCCTATTAGTGTGAATTTAATCGAATTTAGCCCTAACGATCCGGTCGCTGACGATGCCAAACTTATGCCCAACGATAAAAGAAAATCATCTGAAACTGAGTCATTGGACGACGAGAACAGCATTTATCAACAGGTAAGTGACCCGTCTCTTTTTTTGTTGTTTTTGCGTATATCTCAAGGATGTTTTAAACACAATCTATTGATCTCGATTCATTAAATTTCTAACTTATCAATCGTAATAACATAAGAGATCTTGGCGTCTCAATATAAAATATATTAACCTTAGTATCAATACTAAAGATAGTGGTCACAGTGTATCTCAAAACTGATCCATCATAATTGATCTTGGCGTTACGTATCTCAAAACAATATTAAGTCTAGTGACCTCAATATTATTTCAAAACAATATAAGAGATGTATCTTAGAATCAAAATTAAAGATGAGGGAATATTAACAGTGTTTAAAAAAATCTAATTCGTACTAGACGAGATGAAACGGTTTTCCAAGATATTAGCACGTTTCCCAAAAATGCTGCACAAACTCTTTAAACAGTCAGAACCAAAGCAATAACTCGAGCAACATCCAAAAGGTGCTTAAGTTCTATTGCACGTAAGGGTATTGACATTTATCCAAACAAAGTTATGACACAAACGCGACGGGGTTGAAATTTAAGAATTGAAACTAGATTCCTAGTTCCGTAGTCTATTTTCAATAGCGCGCTTCTACATGCAATCAGAAATTTATCTCATGCCCTTCAACATAAAGAAAACGCTGACTACTTTTGATAAGGAAACCCATACACTCTACATACCATCAGAAACCGACCATTACATTCGCGACCGACTGTCGCTACTAAAATCAAATCAAATCAAAAAACATGTATTGTGGGACAACCACAAAAGGTAGAAGTTCAACTTTAAAGTTGGTCTTCCACTCTACCTTACAAAACATTAAATGAAATAACGTATTCTTATGTGATAAACAGAAGTACAATAATACAGTAAACAACAACAAAAAAAGTAAATAGTTGAGATTTTACACTATTGCCTATATTCTACTAAAAACATATTTTTGATGCCACGTTTAATGGTTTCTTCATTTGTATCTATAGAGTTACTGTACTCATTTTCTAAATTAATATTTTAGTTTTTCCAATAGTTTTTTGTCGAGTTACTATGGTTCTGCACAATTATCGTAGTTACTCTTGCTTATCTTTAACTATAACCTCAAAACAACTGCTCTTTGCTTCATCTGCTGGGAAAAAAGATTTTTGTATTTTCAAATTTTGATATGGATATCATACATAGCAAAACGTCTGGATACAATTTAATTTTTTCCCATTCCAAGCAAACTCGTACTGCCTTTTAGTACCATAACAAAGTTTCTGTTGGCTTTTCCAGTTTGGCCGCTGAACAAGTATCATCCGATATAATTCTTACGGTCCTCTGAAATTTTAACATCCTGTAGTTCGCCAAGGAAGCGTTTGCGAACCTATGTTTATTTGATATTTTAGTCATAAAATAAGCTAAAGAATCGCCTCCTTTCGTTTGTACATGGTAGTTAGGAACACTCTGTATATATACCACGGGGGGGTTGGGGGTGGCTTTTTTAAATTAACATCCCGGACGGAGTTTATCGACAGGTATGTAAAGCAGTACATTAGTCGATTTTTCAATAATTATAGCCAACCTAACAGTTTGGCAAGTATAAAAATGTCGAATTGCCATAGGACTTTTATTAAGACAAAATATAGAATGGATCTACTAGTGCTTTGAAATTTTCAACCAATGCGACCGCGGTATGTGTCATTTTAATAGCTCTGAAGTTGCAGCAACCAACTTAAATTTGAATTATTAGCGCTACTTTTATAACTTTCTGCAATAATGAGTCTGTATACAACTGCTGAAAAAGTTCAAATGGTTAAATGGGTATGCAGTGGTAAAAGCTATAGAAACTGTTCAGCATTATTTGCTGCACTATTTGAAGATCGACCGATTCCAAGTGCTAGTACAGTCATGCGAGTATTTCAAACCTTTGAAAATACTGGCAGTGTTCACAAGCGGCCAAAGCTGGTGCAGCTTGACAGGCCTAACAACAACGACGAGATTCATGTACTAGAGCAGTTCAGCATAATCGGATCATAAGTGTTCGACAACTAAGTGTTGACTGCGGTCTAAGTAAAAGTCGTGTACATAGAATACTAAAGAAACACAAGTATAAGTCCTACCATTATTCTCAACATCAAGAGCTTTTCAGAACGGATGCTGAAAAAGACAAGAATTTTGTGAAATTTTAATTGGAAAATCTAATAATGACGATAACTTTATTAAAAATCTGTGTTTTACTGATGAATGCACTTTTACATTAAATGGAACACCAAACATTCAAAATTACTGTTTTTGGAGCACAGAAAACCCTCATCTGTTTATACCAGCTCACACCCAATATCCCCAATCAGTAAATGTTTGGGCTGGGATATTTTCCAATACCGTAATAGGTCCTTTTTTATTGAGGGTACACTTACTGCTGTTAAGTACCGTGACCTATTAATTGAGCATGTGCTACCAGCATTGCACGAAGTTGCTGAAGAGGATACTGTTGTTTGGTATCAGCACGATGGGTGTCCAGCTCATAGTGCTAATCTGGTAAAAGGCCTCTTAAATGATGCGTTGCCCAGAACTTGGATTGGAAGAGGTGGTGAAATTGCTTGGCCACCGAGATCACCAGATTCGTCTCCTAATGACTTTTTCTTATGGTCATACATTGCCTCTAAAGTGTATTCAGATCGACCACACATCACTGTCGAGTCATTAAAGGACAGAATTGTAGAAGTTTGCTTTAATGTTCCGGCAAACGTAATCTCTAATGTGCAACGCAATTTTTATAATCGATTAGGGCATTGTTTAGCAGTAAATGGACAGCAGTTCGAGTATTTAATATAAGCAGTTGCTGGCTTAAATAAAATGTAGCTTTCACTTCTGCATACCTACCCAAAAACCAAAACGGCCCTTTTCAGGACCACCAAAAATCACAAAAAGAATTTTACACGACTTTCAAAGAAAATCAATTTTATTAATAAACATAATTTAAATTCATTTAACAAAGGTTTATGATTGTGTGCATAGATCTCATGTGTGCATTTGCAGAGATTTAAATTTATGATCTGAAATTTAGAATATGAAACAAAGAAAATAATTTAAAATACAAACCTTATTCTTTTGTGAGTTCAAACCGAGGTTCAAACATTCAAAGCTGTTAACTATTTGGCATTCTCAAATAATCACAACATTTTTGTTTACCTACATTTAGCTTGTACGACTCCTGCAAATAATATTCCAAGTTAAATCACTTTTTAGGTAGGTACTAAAATAATAATATTCCTTGCCTATAAAACTGTCGTCTCCTGGTTCTTCCTTCATCGTGTTTTACACAAGTACCGGTCTTATATCGTGAAGTTCTTAACATGCTGTATAAAAATGAAACCTGAATCCGTTTACATAATTATACTTTCATAAGCACTTTTAATCATAACTGCATCTTAAATCAGCTTAATATTCTTTATAATGTAACCTTTTGTTTATAACCTAAAATTAATTTACGAAAATAATTATGCGTAATTATGTAAAAGAATTAGTTGTACTTACTTGAGAAAGCGATCACATCAAAGCAACTAAATAATTAGAATTTTCGCAAAAAACAAAATAATAATTTTTTAGGTTGAGAAATGTCAAAAGGAATATTACAGTTGTGGTAGACATGACAATCTTCACACACACAAACCGTTCTCTCTTTCTTACTTCAACTGACTTACAACGCACGTCGTATCGCGACGGTGAAAAATATCACAAGTAGATCCGTTCTATATTTTGCCTTAATAAAAATCCTATGTTGCGTTCTCCCTGGGACACACGGTATATACCGGGAGATCATTTAATAATGTCCAAAAAAAAAACTACTTTCAATTCCCAATTTATCTATATTTGGTTCAATTATCTTTAAAATTCCTACTGAAGTTAGGTGCACAACCTGTCGATTATTTATAACTTGATTTAAGGTTAATTTTAAATGACAAATTATAAAAATTTCATTAAATAGAACTTGTGAGGATATATAACATACAAAGTTTAATTAAAACATTTGCCATTATTTGACATTTACTTTTCGCTAACTTCAATGACAGACTAAACATTTGATATCAACGGCGGAAAGTAGTATCGTATGGACATCATTTAATGATCGCAGTGTATATATATATATATATATATATATATATATATATATATATATATTGTTCATAAGACATTCATAATGGATCTAAATGATATCCACATGGTTTATGTACACTCATGAAATTAAAAACTTGGACACCACAATTTCTGTAAACAAAAGTTTGCACATTGTAAAGCGGGCTTAAGGGTATCATTTACAATTCTAACAGCAGGTAGTCTCAGCAGGGGTTATCTTATAGAAGGACTGTAGAATGAATCATTACACTAAGCACGTTTTAGAAAATAGGTAATTTACGTTGCTTACTTAATTTTTTCTTTAAAGAATATATTTGAAGGTATCGCTAATTAAACACCATAGCTCGATTAATTATCGAATCAAAATTTTGTTTAGGAAATGTTTACAAAATAAAATTAGAAATAATTTTGATTTAAAAACGTCTACAAGCAATAACTTTTAAATTAAATCAAAAAACTAAACATGGTTATTTGGGTTGACTGATTATTACTTATTTTTAAATAAATCTAACCTACTAATTATTGTAAATTATTTAAAAAAAATCATTAAACTCTCTATTCATAATATTTAGTCCTTACAAAATGTATATTTTATGACGTTTCATTTTTTTCCGTAGTTAATATAAAAAGTGAAAATAAAAACTAAGGCAATTGTTTTGTCAACGCTTAATTTGCTACCGCGGTTTATTACATGGATTTAGTGTTGTGCGGGTTTATTAACTGTACATTTCAATATTAATAGACCTGTTACTTATCAATGTATTTGAAGGCTATTTTGTAATCGCCATCGAAATTCGAACGCAATTGGATATAGGCAATTTTCGTAATACCGCCGCTAGAAGTGTACGGTGCAATAGTGCCTGCATCAAAACGTTCTCCGCTACAAAACCGCTGCAAGAAATATTTTGGGTAAGTCCTTTTCCTTTTTGCTCCCTGACGCATAACGGTAAATTCATGTACTGGTATTAGTCCGCAAATCAATTTTTTTTGGTTATATTTTTACAGTTAATTAAAAAGTGCTATAAGCAATTCTTATTGTCAACGTATATATTTAGTTTTTTGACAAGAATTTATTACATAATTATAATTAAGATACCAAGTTATAGTTTAAAATTAAATGAAAACTTTTTTTTTAAATAAAGGTATTACTATATAAATAAATATAAGAAATCAATAATGGGTGTGACCTCCATTATTATTGATACATTCTTGGAGGCGTCTGCTCATTGACGCTATCAAGGTATCAATATAATTAATATTAATCGTTTCCCATGCGGTATCAATGGCTGCAATTAGTGCATTACGGTTTACTGGTATAAAATTTGGCCCTTGTTGTCTTCGGATAACAGCAAGTATTCGAGCCCAAACATTTTCGATAATGTTAAAATCTGGGCTTTTGCTGGCCAGGGTAACAGCTCCAAGTTATTTTCTCGTATCCAATTGCGCACAACCCGCGAAGTATGAATAGGGGCGTTGTCCTTTAACAACAAAAATACATTATGAAAATGTTAATTCAACAGATCCCGAACTATTTTTGGAGAAAGTATAGTGAAATAAGAATACTTACTTGTTGGAAAATATAATCTTCGTCTGGATAAAACACTTCGACTGAAGGTTTCATAATAGTTTCAAAATATCTAAATACGCAGCAGAATCAAGACGTCCATCGATAGCCCAACAAACTCCTGGACCCCGCGCGCTAACCCAACCCCACACATTCACAGAAAAATAACCACTTCGTTTTTAGGACATATGTGATTATTTTCGTAACGAGTTCCTTCCATTCTAAAAACTTTTAGTGGTCCATCGTTGCGGCTATTGAACGTTTTTTCGCGCTAAAAATCACTCGATTCCAAAATTCCAAAGGTTCGTTCACATATCGCCTTGCAAATTCCAGACGACGTCTCATATTTTCGTCACTGAGAACTTCTTTCGCAGCAGCATTATACTTCTTTATTCCCATCTCCTTTAATCTTTTTGTGCAGTTATACGGCATCCGGGAAAATGTGTATCTGCTATAGCCCTGGAGTATGTAGCAAATGGTTGTTCTGTTACGTAATGAAACAACTCGAGATCTTGAGCACGTGTAGATACTTTAGGTCTACCACTTCCGATGGCTCTTTCCAAAGTGTGTTCAAGATTCCATTTTACTCGGTAATGCCCTACGGTGCTTTTTGGTATATCTAACATACGTGAAATTTCACGCACGCTACGGCCTGCCGCTAATTCCGAAACAATCCGCGCTTTCAAATCAGCACCGAGATGAGGTGGCATTTTCACAACACTTGAAATTTTAAACTAAAATGGAATTTACATTTCTTACTTTATTTATTGGTTCACACTACCCCTTCTCAAACAGTAGGTAATTGTTTATTTATTACATACTTCTAATGACCAATGTAACAACCCTTAGAGCAATATGACTCAAAGGAAGTAAATTAAACAAGCAAGGATATTCTATTGTTATTGAAACTTATTCATAAAGTAAAAGCCATTTCCTTATAATGCTAATGGACAGGATTTTCTTTTAAGTATTAAGATTACAATAGAGGACTTATAAACTTTCGAAAATATCTAATTATAAATATTTACACTGCAATTGCGCTTTTTCCTTAATAATTTCTTAGCAATAACATACACGTTCTTGGTTTTAAGTTGTCATAAATTTGATATGATATAAATTTGTGTTTCTAATATTACATCACAAACTAATCTTTATTCGCCAAAAAATTGTTGCTTAAGTTGTAAAGCTTCGTACACACCTGAACAACAAACCGAGCAACAAACATAACAACGAACCGAAAGTCAAACAGAACGACAAACGATCTTTTATGATTTCCACAATCCGAACAACAAACGGAACGTTGTAATAGGAAATACGGCATCTGGTATTATTTTTTGGAAGTAATTACTTGTTCTTGGTATGTTTCAATTGTAGTTGTAGTCTAGCGTTTAAATAATACAGAGTGTTCTAACAAAATAATGTCATCAAGTTGAAATGGAAAGACGATATGATTTTTAATCGGCGAAGAAGAGAATTCCGAGAAACTTTCAATCTCTTAAAAATCATCCCTCATAGAGGGTTAAGCACCAATTTCATAAATTTATTTTTTCCACGACATACGTAGAAAACGGACGTTTTTTCTTTATAAATAGTGAGGAAAATTGTTTTTTCCTCACGAACGAGGAAAATAATGTCGTGTTACAAAAATGCCTCTTTAAAAAAATGTGAGAATGTGTCATTACAACTATAAGCGCCTAATACTTAGTTAAACAATTTAATTTAGTATTCAATTAATTTAGTATTCAATCAGGTTTACAATAAATATTACTTCTTTCATTAGGTTGTTTTTTTGGAGAATGTCGTGGAAAATATTTTTGTGTCTAACACATGAGGAAAGTCTTTTTCCACTCGAGCACAACTGAAAAAAATAATCGCTGTGCTCACTTGTTGGAAAATCATCTCGCAGCTTTGAAACTAGACTGGAAGAGCATTTTAATTTATAAAAAAAACTTGAGATGTATTTGCGCATTTCTAATCTATTAAATCCGCATTTGTTGAACATTAGTTCACAAAAAGCTTACACAATTTTTATGCACAAAGAAGAGTAAAAAATTATAATTTACTTCGCTTTTTTTTTATTTTGGAAATTTCCCGCTCAAATGATGCTAACAGGGACATCATTTTTTCCTTGCATTCTTAAACACTGATTAATTTAAAACATTTTTCTTCTGTCAACTCCATAATATCATGTAAGTAATCGTTGTGAATAGACGTGTTTGCAGTGCGTGTAATTTAATTCAATTAAATACTCTTAATTTTTCGTAAAATAATTATAAATTGTGAGGTATAACAATGCCGCATGTTTGTAAGACCTGCACGGACCTTTTATCAACTAAATCGATTGGAATTCAATGCACACATTGCGAAAATCATTATCACGCGAAATGTATTAACTTCGATCGGCAGAAAATTGAAGCATTGAAATCAATTCAAGGTGCATATTGGATGTGCCATCATTGCTTCGAAAGTAAAAACATGAAATCAGATGCTTCTAATTGCAATAAATGTGATACACTAATTAGTATTATCGATGAATTAAAAATGCAGTTTCCTCTTTACAAAAGGAAATCTCGGAATTAAAGAAAAACAACAGTCAATACTCTTCATTAAAAACTGATTCCGATACTGAAACCATAATTTACGAAATCGGTGAACGTCAAAGAAGAGCAAACAACATTATCATTTTTAATGCTGCCGAATCTACATCTGAAAGTTCTATCGACAAACGTCAAGCCGACTTGGTTTTGCTAGTAAAGTAATCAACTTCTTATCCAATGACGTGAAAATTGTTAACACCGTTAGACTGGGCCAGCAATCTGATAAACCTCGGCCACTAAGAGTGCAACTTAATTGTAGAAATGATGTTCTTCTAATATTAAAAAATAAACTCAAGTTAAAAAATTCTACGTATGCAGTTAATATATCTACAGATAATACTCCATATCAACAAAAGTATTTTAAAAAAGTTAGAGATGAACTCAATGCGAGAAAAGAAAAGGTGAGCTTAACCTCTTTATTAAATTTAAAATGGCATTCCGGAAATCACTCAATCAAAAAACTTACATTAAGTGACATTTATTTTCAAAATGTCAGAGGTCTTCGTACTAAAACATCAAGATGTTTTAGCTTAGCGTCTGAAGAAGAATTTGATGTTATTGGTCTGGTGGAGACAGCTTTAGCTAGTGATATTTTAGACTTATTCCCGATCAACTATACCGTTTATCGTTGTGATCGTCAATTTACTGTTACTAAAAACAATGGGGTGGTGGTGTGTTGATAGCGATTAGGAAATCTATCTCTACTTCCGTGATTGATACATCAAAGCTTAAAGTTTCAGTGCCAGATATCGACATTATCGGCTGTAAATGTCATTTGAGTGGTGTTACTGTACATATCTTTATTGTATATATTCCTCCAAGTATTTCAATACCTGATTTAAGTCACTTTTTCGAACTGTTTGAAGAACTATGTCACCGCTTAGAGCATATACTAATTATCGGAGATTTTAACGTTCCTACTTTTAGCGACCCAAGTGCAAATGATACTAAATTTCAATTAATGCATGAATTTATCTCTATGCTCAATTTAAGTCAATATAACGCTGTAACTAATTATAATAATAGGCTGCTTGATTTAGTTTTAAGTAATTTTAGTTGTCGTGTACGTCATGATTGGGCACCTATTATTGTAGAGGATAAACATCATCCTGCACTTATTGTTAATCCCCGTATACAGGGAAACTTCAAAACTTTCCCTGTTAACTTTGACCAGCATTCATACAATTTTAAAAAGCGGACCTTTTAGGGCTCTATAATGCTATTTCCAATACTGATTGGTCTTTCGTGGATTCTTTTGCTGATGTGGACTTAGCGTGTAGCGAATTTTATAAAAATCTTCTTAATATTTGTGACACTTTTGTACCACATTTTCGTCTTAGGAAACGTACATATCCAAAATGGTTTTCTTCTGAAATTATTAATAATATTAGATTAAAAGCTAAGTACATTCGAAAGTACAAATTATCTAAGGATGTGCAGGACTTAAATGAATTCAAACGCTTAAGGAAAACCATTAAATATCAAATTTTACGTTCTTATAAGCGTTATATTCTTAATGTTGAAGAGGTAATTAAAACCGATTCTAAAGTTTTTGGTCATTTGTTAGATCCAAAAGAGAGCATTCTAGAATCCCTGGTAGAATGCAATACAATAATGAAGAGCTTTCAAACCCTAGGGAAATTGTTAATGCGTTTAGGCGATATTTTTCATCTGTTTATAGTCCAATTTCATCAAAATTTCATTTATCAACTGTAAATTTCAATAATCTCCCATGTATATCAATACCAGTATTATCAGAGGAATCAGTGTTAAAGGCAATTAAATCACTTAAATGTAAACCCACTTCTGGGTATGACCAAATTCCAAGTTTCCTTATTAAAGATTGTGCACATGCATTTGTTAAGCCACTATGCTATATTTTTAATTTAGCTATTTCCACGAGTAGTTACCTGAGCGTGTGGAAAATAGCACGTATATGTCCCATCCTGAAGTCGGGCGACTCGTGTTCTGTATCAAATTATAGGCCAATTAGTGTCTTAAGCAATTTTTCTAAAGTATTTGAATTAGTCATATATAATGAAATCTTTTCGTATGTCAGCAACTTTATCTCTCCATATCAACACGGTTTCATGAAGGATCGTTCAACACTAACTAATCTGGCATGTTTTCTCAATTTACTACTCCTGTGTTAGACAATCACGGTCAAGTTGATGTAGTTTACACGGACTTTCGAAAGGCTTTTGACTCCATAATACATCCTATAATTCTCAAAAACTAAGAGATTTTGGTTTTACTAATGCATTACTGTCTTTCTTTGCCTCTTATTTAAGTAACAGACCGCAGTTTGTTACTTATAATGGTTTTCAATCATGTAACTTTATAGCAACATCGGGTGTGCCGCAAGGTTCGCATCTAGGGCCTCTGTTATTTAATATATTTATTAATGACTTGTCTAATACTATTTCTTGTAAGCATCTTTTTTTTTGCTGATGATCTTAAATTATATAATTCTATTTCAGCAAGTTCTGACTGTGAGTTTTTGCAAAATCAACTTAGTTTGGTTTCTCAATGGTGCACTGATAATCATCTTTATCTCAACATATCAAAATGTAAAATTGTTTCTTTTTCGAGAAAACGCAATCCTGTCAAATCTAACAGCTTAGAACGTACTGAGTTGGTTAAAGACTTGGGAGTAATATTTGATTCCAGGCTTAGCTTTACTAACCATGTTAGAGAATTAGTTACCTCTGCTTTGAAATTACTTGGTTTTATAATTCGTACGTGCAAATCCTTTAGAACTTCAAACTCTCTAATATCAGTTTTAATTCTCTGGTACGATCAAAGTTAGAGTATTGCAGTTTAATATGGTATCCCTTATACAAGCAACATGTTGACAATATTGAAAGTGTGCACAGGAAATTTCTTAAGAACGTCGTATTTAGGCTTGATGGAGTTTATCCACCTAGAGGCTATCCCCAAAACCATCTTCTAAGTCGGTTTGAAGCTTCCTCTCTTGAATATAGACGAATGTGTAGTGCCCTTAAATTCTTGTACAATATTGTTCATAATAAGGTTAATTGTCCATATTTGTTAACGTCACTGAATTTTGCTGTACCTGCTTTTTCGTCTCGTTTTCCTTAACTTTTTATATCACTACGCCAAAATCTAATTTGTTGTTAAGAGCGCCGATCCATTTAATGTGTAGATTGTTTAATGATTTTGTGTTAACTGTGACATTAATGTTTGTACAATTCACGATTTATTTAGTGCATTTAATTCTTAGTTTTGTTACTATGCATTAGTAATGTACATTGTTATACATATTTATCATACTACTATTATATATATATATCATGAACTATCATTATTTCAAGCATTTATCTTTGTAGACGAATCACGTATACATATTATACTTTAAACTTTTTTTTATTTTGTTCTTTAAATGGAAATTTTTGTATTTCTGTTGAACAATAAATATGGCTTGCAGACTCCTAGACAATGTCATTGCAAAACCGTGCAAGCTCATGAAAGAGAGGACAATTCATGAATAGTCACATCCTTATCCACAGGCTGTCGTGTGAATGGATTCCAAGCCTAAGGTCGCTTTAAGGCGGCAATTTCTGGTCAGAGAGAAAGTTTTATTGCATACCAGATGTTATCTGCAATAATAGGACTTGATGAGCGTACACGGCTGCTAAATACGCTGTCAGCACGACTTGTGCCTGGTAGTTCACGGCGTTTATTGACTTGGAAATTGTTGCGCCAGAGGAACGCAGAACTAAATGCATTAGTGAATTTAGTATCGCTTAAAAGCCAGGAACGTCAAATCTCCAATGATATTCGCTGCTGCAAGCGTGACATTGTTCTTTCAAACAGTTCGAAAAGAGAGGTGACTTTAAATCGGGCATTGGCTGCTGGAATATGGCAAGACCGCGCAGCTCGGCACCACTCAAATACGGCCAACTGACATCTGGCGCTGTTTGCAAGCTTTGACGTATCAATCACGGAAAACCAAGCTATACGTGTTTTGTAACGGCATAAATTGACGATCACAACGATAAGCGAATAGTACAAAATATGCGCCAGACTGTAACATCCGTAGCTGCAATCGAACGCGCGATGTTGCAGCATAAAAAGACTCTCAGCCATTAGTTTTCCAATTGCCGACACGTAAGCTCGCAGCGCAATGCTGCGTGTCTTTGCTTTTAAAACGTATACATGGTATTATCTGGTTATGTATTAACTGCTTACGTAAACTGGTTGTTGCAATGACAATCATCATTTCTACGTAAGTTGCACTCTTAATGGCCGAGGTTTATCGATGCTTATCAACGATGTAGCTAAATATCGTGAATGAGGACCAGGATATTTTTAATAACACAAGTCGTCGCGCATGTGAAATTCGTAATAATCGTGACCAATGTTGTTTGCCCGACGTTTAGAATTTCGTAAATTATGATTTCAATGTCGGAATTATTTTTAGCGAACAAACCAAACCAAATGACCTTTTCTTATTAGAGACTCTTTGTAAAACTGCGACACAATTCATCGATAACATTGGTGACAAATGCGCTATTACGATGGCAACTGTTTATGTGCATGGCAAAGATGTTGCATCCAATATGCAGTGACTATCTGCCTTCGAGAACAACCGACTCGCGTGATATGTTTCGAATGTCTGCGATGGCCAATCATTTGAAATGACTGTAAGGTCGTGTTTCAGTGTTCCGCTGCTCACGGTACTCAGTTTGTACTTTACAGAGCCAATGACTGGTGGATGAAGTACACTAAGCCTGCATCCCAACGATTACACATGATATTATGGGGATGACAGAAAGAAAAATGTTTTAGAGAATGTAATCAGTGTTTAGAATTTATAGAAAAAATGATGATACTGTGCGCATTTATTTGGAAGTAAAAAAGCAGTCGCTATGATACGCCTTCTTTGTGCATATACGATGTAGCTTTATTGACTGTGTTTCAACAATCAGTTTGCTGGAGATTGAAAATAACATTAAGATGTACATAAATTAAAATGCAATCTGGACTAGCGCAGTCATTTTCCAACAATGTTACAGCATTTATTAAAGTTGTGCTTTCGAATGAATAAGGCCTCTCTGGGCCTGTATTTTCACAAAATCTCAAGCAACCTGTGAAGAGAAACCAGCTGAGCTCTGGTCAATACTAAATGATGACACTAAGTAAATTGATTTTAACTAACTCATGGAAGCTTATAATTCTCACATTTACAAAGAGCATTTTTGTAACATAAATGAAGGAAAAACATTTTCTCACTAGCCCTAAAAAATGTCCGTTTTCGACGTATGTAAATGAAAAAAATGGTATGAAAGTGAATAGCAACTTCTGAGAGATGATTCTGCTAGATAACGCCATTTACTTGACTGGGCCGGCAATTTTTGTTAGAGCACTACTGTATTAAGCAGCGAAGTGCCACAGTGAGCATTCCAGAACAGTATTCACTTTCAGAATAATACAGGTACTTCACAACATTCCGTTGTTCGGATCGTTGAAAATGCAAGGCAATCGTTTGTCGACTAATTCACACTCGTTCTTTTTGTTACTCGGACTGGTGTTCGAGTGCGTGCAACTTTGTAACGAACACGGCGATAAAGAACAGTTTGTGATATGTACAAATTTACTATCATATCATTTATGACAACAAGAACATTGTTAAGTATTGAGAAAAAACTGTTAGTATTTATATTAGACATTTTCGAAAGAGTTACTACTTCATTGGCGCAATCTATCAATGCCAAAATGAAATCCTGTTGACATTAGCATTAATAGAAATGACTTTACTATGAGGCTGGTTTCAGCTAACAATAGACCGCTGCTGTTTGAACACTTTCGCTGAGATCGCAGAGTACGTAGTGTCGCTCAAACTACAATATAAATGAACGTACCTACTGGGCTACAAAATGGTCAAGTGTGAGAGCCAGCAAACAAGTAAAATGCTACAATTCCATTTTAGTTTAAAAATTGTGAATATACCTCCTCGATTGGCATTTCGGGGTAACATTTGACCGCGTGGTTCACGTACAAAGCACCGTGAGTTACGTACCAAGTAAAAATGGAATCTTGAACACTTTGAACAGAAGTGTTAACTAAAAATATCAACGTGCTCAGATGCGGTATTTCATTACGCTCTGAAAGCTGGCTTTCAGTTATATCAGAGGCCTGCTGGGTATACATTTTCCTGAATATATAACGGCACACAAAGATGAAGATGAAACGAAATGCTGTACTGCTGCTAGCATCGTGAAAATATCGTGTCGTAATTTACCCAAAGGCGATAAGTGAAACGAGGGCTTTGAATTTGGAGATCGGTGATTACATCCGGCGTTCAATAACTGCGGCGATAAACCCACTAACAATATTGCAGAATGGAAGAACTAGATTACGTAAAACTGTCACATATGTCAAAAAAACTGAAGTATTCAATGAGGTAGTTAGCACTGCAGGCTCTTATATCTTGTACTTTGAAAGCTATTATGAAAACAGCTCGGTCGTGTTGAGCAGATATATCTTTCCAACACAGTAGTATTCTTGTTCTGCTGCTATGCAAAAAGAAATTCAGTTCGAAGGATCATATTGAAAAACTGACTTCATAATGTTGTTGTTGGGTAAGAAGACAGCCCTAAATGCTTCGCAGTTGTGCAATTACAAGCAGCTTTGAGCTGTTGCCCTGTTTTATAAGGCTTCGAATTTTAGCATTATCGTGTTGAGCTCGAATACTGCATTATCAGCAAGGTAGAAAGTCTGCAGCCGTGTCGAAGAAAACGATGTGATGATACGCTTGTTAGCGATCGTAACGCCTGCGGTAATGAGATCGCACCCATTATTGTTATATTGTTTATATGAATACCTTTATTTAAAAAAAAAGTTTTCGTTGGTACAACTTGCAACTTGTTTTAACAATATAATTAATAATAAATTCTTGTCAGAAACTTTAAATATATACGTTGACAATAGTAGCTGATAGCGCGGTTTGGACTGTAAATATGACAAACTTACAATCTGTGCATGGTCGCAGTTGTGCGATCGAGAAACTGTGAGAGAGACACTAAAATATTGCGGCATTTTGTAACGGCTGAACACGATGCGGGCATTTAGCACGTACGCTGCAGCGGCGGTGCTATCTTGCGTTCGAAGATCGATGATGACGCTGGCTCCGTATTGGTCTGTCCAATATTGAAGTATTACGGTTTTCCGCACAACACTAAATCCGGCTGTGTCGAGCACTGACGACAACAGAAGTAACGCGCGCCAGTTTTTATTTTCGCGCCAACTACGGAAAAAAATGAAACGTCATAAATATACATTACTATGGAGACTTAATATTATGAATGAAGGTTTATGTTTTTAAATGAATTTACAATAGTGGTAGGTTAGGCAAATGAGCGATGTCAGTCGGCTTAAGCTGGCCGTGTTTTTGTTAAGACAAGTAGCAGACATTTTTAAAAATTATTTCTAGTACATTTGTGAAGCATTTGCAAACAAGAATTTTTGATTCGATGGTATCGGTATGATGTTTGACAGCAAATATATTCTTAAAGAAAAGTAGTAAGCAACGACAAATTACCTATTTACTATGTTCTCTTAAGTCGCTTTTGCTTTGTTTGAAAGGTTTTGGCTAAATGATGTGCGCAACCATGTGGATGCTCGACTAGATCCATTATAATGAATCTTATATTTAATATATATATATATATATATATATATATATATATATATATATACACTACGTCATTAAGCCGATGTCCATACGATACTGTCTGTCAGCGAAAAGCAAATGTCAAACAGTAACGGAAATGTTTTAATTAAACTTTAAACATGTTATATATCTCTGAATTCTATTTGTGAAATTATAATTATTAAGCAACGCGCAAATCGAGATTATAAACAGACCAAAATCACTTAACTGCAAAGAATGAGCCAGGCAAATACTCAGATAGATGAAGGTGGCTCAGATTTTGAACGTATGAAATGCCCGGTATGCCGCGGTCCCAAAACGTTTTGACCAGGCAAATATAGAGCGATCTACTGATATTTTCACCGATCTTTGGCGTCAGATGCTAATCGGTGAAGCTGAAAAGCGACATTTCTCAGCAAAATTATTATTTTGTTTTTGCGAAGTCTGGTGTGATGCTTTCTCGAAGTACACAGCAATTAACCCGCTCAGTACGCATAATTACGGTTACGATATAAAGAATGGTAAGCTTTGTTTAGATGCGGTGCTGTTAAGGAATAACATGTATAATATGTAGAAGCGATTCGGAAGACATATTGAAACTTTCGCGATATAGACTGCAAACGATGACGTTCGAAGTTTGACCCGGACTGCAGGCAGTATTGACATTTTTAGCCTGCCTAAGCGCTTTGGAGTATTTGTTTGCGAAGGTCGCCACTGGCAAATATGAAATAAACTCACAAAAATCGGCCGATGTTAAACCAGTTAACGTGCCTCAGTTCACAAAAGAATAGGTTTGTTGCAAGTAGCCTCTTTGTTTCATATTCCATTTCAGATCATAAATTGCAAATGCAATCACACATGGATATGTACCTGACTTAAATAACAGTATGTTGACCAATAAGAATTGATTTTGCTGAAAATCCTCATTTGTGTTTTAATTGATCTAGCATTTTGTTTGTGGAGTACGAAATTAACCTGACTATTTAAGCCGGCAGCTTTGCCACTGATAAATACTCGGGCTTACTGTCTCCATTACTATTTAAACAATGCCTAATAACAAAATTGCGTTGCACATTAGTACGTTTGCAGAGCTAAAAGCAAACTCACAATTCATTCGCTGCGACATTATGTGTGATCATCTAGTACTTTAGAAGATGTGTATGACCATGGCAGCGACAGTGCGTACTCATTGACCTTAATTACACCTCTTAATCAGTTCTGGTAACACGAGGCCGCTGAATATCGATGTTCGTAACGTATCCTCTTTCGCTGCAGCTCGTGCGGCCAACTGGCAGCAGTAATGGTGCGTACTGGCACGGCGACAAGTGTACCCTCAGCAAAAAAGGACACATTACGTCGGTAAGCTGTCCCGGCCCAAACTTTGTTGAGAGATTATTGAGTGTGACTGTGCTGAAATGAGGAGTTTTCACGTAACTCCCAAATGTTTATTCCGACTGATAACAAGTGCGTTCATCGTACAGAATTTTTAATGGTTATCGTCGACCCGGCTCGGAATTTTTCAGTGAAATTTCACAAAATTGCGATAACTCGGCATCCGTGCAAAAAACTGTTTGATGTTGAGAATACTATACGCTGTGTTTCTTTAACCTGCTGTACACGACTTTACTTGGGCCGCGATCAGCTTGTCGGGCTGCATGATCGGTATGCGAACTGCTGCGTCGTTGTGACCTGTCGCTTTACTTTGTGGTACTGCCGTATTTTCAAGATTTGGCTTTCACGCTATGATCGTCGTGGCTGCTGCAACTTTTTACTACGCTCGCGGTACTCAGCGGTGGGCTTACTGAAAGTCGCCGTAGCGCTAATATTCAAATTTAGGACGAGATTTATGCTTCAAACTGTGCATGACACTTTGTACCTGATACGTCCATTCTATCATTTACAATCTTAATAAAAGTCTATATTAATTCATTTGATACCTCCTTACAGCAAACTGTGGGCCAAGCCTCGAAAATCATTGAGAAAATCGACAATGTACTGCTTTGCATACGACTCAGGCGAGATGTTGAAAACCACCCCCACCCCAGTGATACGGAGTGAATTACAACTACATGTACAAGCGAGAAAGAAGGCATTCTTTAACTGACACATATTTAAAATATCCAGACAAACTTGGATTGCAAGCAGCTTCATAAAGCTCGAGAGGACAGTAAAGTACTGTCGGATGATACGCAAATTAAACGGCCAAACTGGAAAAGCAACAAAAGCTGTATGTGCTAAGGCAGACCACCTTTAACTTTGGAAGTGAGGAAAAGGGCCAAATTGTATCAGGCACGTTTAAGCAGATATCATATCAAGAACTGAAAGCTCTGAAAATCTTTTTCCCCAGCAGTGGCTGAAACAGTATTTGAAGGTTATAGTTAAGATAAGAAGTAACGATATTGTGCAAGCTATTGGAGGAAAAAGCAAAATGATAATTTAGAAAATGAGTACAGTAACTCTATGGGCTAAATGAAGGCTTTCATTAAACGTGACAATCTTCATGGACGCAGTAGAATATGAGCAGCGCCAGTGGTATGCCAACTGTTACTTTTTGTTGTTGTTTACATGACATTATGCTTCTGTTTATCTATAAAACTACTGCCATTTCATTTACTGGCAGGTAGAACAACTTTAAAGTTGAACACAACTCTGTTGTTGACGACATCGTCATATCTGGTTTCTGTGTTTATGTGTATGGAATTTCACTGTGGTATCATCAGCATGTGATTGCAGAAAAGCACTTGTATGAACACCTTCAGATCTGGTTTTCAATTCCCGTCTGTATATATGTTTTTGTTTGAATAATGTGTACCATGCAATAGCACCTTTGAATGTTTATGTTTAAAAAAGTTTGTGCATGAAGCAGTATATCTTTGAAAACAAATTATTTTGGTATTTTAAACACTGATTCCTCATCACTATTTTGATTCTGCCATTCTTCTTTTATATGTTTTGAAATAATATTGGTCGCAGGCTTTTAATATTGTTTTGAATACAGCAACATCAGCTGCTGATGAATCTCGTTTTGAACCATGTGATTATCTTTAAATAGTAAATGATATAAGGCCAATATGTTTGCTATTGAAGACATGGCTCACGATGATAAGATGAAAATTTAATGAATCGAAGATCAACAGGTATTTAAGCACATCCTTGAACCTTCTGCAAAACAACAAAAGACAGTCTGGTCAGTAACTCGGTTTCAGGTGATTTTCTTTTATCGTTGAGCGCTGAGCGGCATCCGTGACCGGGTCGATCAGAACTAGAGACCGATTGGTCACTATCATTCAACTCCGTAGTCTTCTCACTACTACCGTTCATCTTGTAATGGTCGCATTCTTCGTAACCTCTAAGCTTACGATCGTTGCTAAAGTGCTCCGCCAGTACTCGATTTAGAAGGCGACTCACACCGCCTCGCAGGAACTGGCATCTGCTCGTTCGAGCCTGTGTATCGACGGTTTGCGCGATCTGACGTCGCTCCGCAACGAGGTCGCCTCCTCGCTGACAAGCCGCGTAGTTGCGGTAACTAAACTATGTTAATTCATTAACGCTGGGCGACACGAATCACTTCTCGCTCAAAAATCTTTCATGCAAAAAGCGGCTCAGTTCGGCTATTCTTGCAGACGCTCGGAAAACTGTCGAGCTTTCGTGTTGGGTACTCGGTTGACTGTGCAGGCTTCGCAGAAGCTTCAGGTGTAGCTCGGTGGTTTGCATCCTAAGACTTCTCAAATCGGCGGTCCCAAGCCGTTTACAGTGAGGCTTTGGCGTTTGGGCTAATCTGCGATAAATCTTCCAGAGCGCTTCAAACAAATGATTAGACTCAATTTCGCTCACGATGGCTAGCACAAATCTTAAGCGATAGCAGAAGGAACGCGGCTGATGTCGGCACGACCACCTACGGCCAACACAAACCGTGACCGAATCGAGCATTTGTTTCTCAAGAGATCGGCACGGCCGACCTTATGATCGTTAAGATTTTCTGAGCAGAACTGGAACGACCCGGAAGATTGGCGCTGTGTTTGCCGCGGAGCTCCGACGAACGATGCGAAACGACTCGACCTCTTGACGGACAAAGTCGGGCGAAAATCGGCGACCGATATGTTCAGCGAGTTTTCGGTTCGTTTACGAAGCCGATTCTGGCGACGTGGCGAACTCGTTGATTCGAAGAACGATCCATATCGGTAGCTCTGGCGCGTCGAAGCGTTCGATAGTCGGTTTTGCAACATGTCGGCGTATCTTTACGTCGTCATTCAGGCATTCGGCCACAGGCTGATACGCATTCGGCAGGCTCGAAGGTTCCGGCGGTCGTATCTGGCGTATCGTATAACACACGTTGCTCGGCATTGTCATGCCGGGGAAAGTTGATGTACTTTCGCGAGAGTCGGAAATCGGCGCCCTGTTTTTGTATTGTTTCTTGCTGGGCCAGTGTTCCGATGCGCTGTATGCGCTGCAACGAAAAGAGTGTGACCTGTGCGGAACGAATATTTACTGATGACTCTTTGTTCGCGACGGCGCTGGCTTTCGGCACATTTCTTCGAGTCAGTGTTTGTGGTTTCGCTTAAATCGTATGAACCTTCCTGACGCGAGCTTTGAAGCGTGTCAAAATGTCGTGGACGATCTGGGCAAAACTATGCAAACGTTGTAAGAAAACAGTCTTCGCAGACTGCGGTGGCGGCAAACAGAGGCGGGAAAAATCGTGACCGCAGGTAGCTCAACGGATTTTCGACCCGATGCTTTCGGCGTGCTAAGCGTGTGCAACACCGCCATGGCCGGTCCGCAAGCTTTCATAAGCTCTTCGTTACGACACCGAGAGTCGGGCGCTTTACTGGCGGCCGGCGAGGCTGCTGTGCGGCGCGGCTGGTGCGCATTCGCATTGGCAAATCGTTGGCTGGCTCGGTACAACTGCGTGTAAGAGTAATTCGGTACTCCGGCAGAATCGAAATGTAAATTTTCCTGGGATGCTGAATTCAGCGTGTGCGGCACAAACTACGTAACGCTTTGCCGTTAAGCAAGTAATTAAATTCAGTCATTCGACCGACGACTAGATTTCCGTGGTAGAATACCTGGATTCGGTTCCCGAAAATGTGAGGTTAACCTGCTCTTATTTGTCGAAAGTTGATTTCGGCAGTACAATAATAAAACGAAGATAAGACTTCTCGCTAACCGGGAAGAAGATACGTTTAGTAAAATGGCAATAAATAACTGTTTCGCCTTTCAACCCACAGATTATCGTTTGTAAACTTAATTTGAAAAGGCAAAAAAAACATCATGCGTAAATGTCTTGGTCAATGTGTTTCTGAGAATTCAATTCGTCTCACTGCCTTCGAAGCAACTTTGAAAGAAATGAGAGGATTTGGTAATCAACAGACACTAACATTTTCGGTCTTTAACGTAAATCCGAAAGGCGTGAAAGCACTAAACTTTGACTGACGGTACTGTCGTTTTGATATTAATTTGTTGTTAACAGAACCGGTTGGCCGCGACACAAAAGTGAAAATTATAGAAATAAAGGCAATACAAGGCATATGAAGGTATTCTAACCGCGCCCTGCATAGAGCTGCCAGCGAACTGCTGGGACTACCTCTGCCGATTTAAAGTACCTTAGTTCAACATTGATAATTTCGAAGAATTTATTGGTTTTCTTGCTCAGTATATATTGGCGGAGTGAATGAAGCCCTTGTCGGGGCTAGGAATCTCCCGTGACCTTGGCGTGAGTGCTGTTGCGTTTGGAGAAAATCTTATTTACCGAAGCAGACAGCTATGACCCGCCAATAGTAAAATCTGTGATATGAACGGTAATATTGATTTGCTGTGTTTATTTTATTTGTATGGTAGATACGTACAAGTACACTTCTTACGTGTCCCACTTTCATCTCACGATTGACACATTGTTTTAAACTCTCGTCGAGAGTACTGGCGATGTTTACACAGACAAACTATTGTTCTCGAACTCGTATGTACAGGCTGTGCACAATGATGTGTTTTGATTAGAATTTATTGGTTTTAAAGTAAGAACTATTTCAACACGATGCTCCCCCGACCACTCCGCATGTGCCTGACATGAATAATTTGTGAATAACTTCTGCAGCTCAATGATTTGAATTTTTGAGCAAGCTGCGAGGACACCACTGACAACACTTTTTGCATTTAAATGATCTTAATTTCTGCCTTTCTTGAACACATTTAAGGCCTGCTGCACTCCAACGGACAAACAGCATGTAAATTTGTGAACAGAGTCAACAGCTGAATGTGTAAAGCAACTGTCAGAAAGACGAAGGATAAAAGAAAAAATATAATCGCAACTTAGTGATTTTGATTTCTGACAAATGATTATGACTACTGTCACATTCAGAGATTTTGGTCCCTTTCAAGATCAACACTAAGAAGTAAATAGAAGACAATGGTAATAAAGTAACAATTGAGAACCATCCGTCGCCCTACGGACGTGCTAAATCGCACCACTGGTAATATGATGAAAATACTGATACAACGTTAAATGTTTGGCTGAAGATTGTATTCGTTATTTGTTTTGAAGCTACTGCTATGAGATATGAAATCGAGACCCTTCCACCACGTTTACTTTACTTTCATTGAGGCACCGCAAGTATAAAACATTTGGTCGTGCGTACTTTACAAATGTGACTGGGTTGTTGCTGATAAATGGGCGACACGTTTTTAGCACCTTACTGTGACGACGACTGACGAAAGAAGATACTTTTAAATGAGCTGTAAACGACTAGATGTCTTTATTTATAGGCACACGGCAGACAGACGGAAAGAAAACTATCGTAGCTCAGATGAAAAGATTAACAAAGGATAGGAATCGAAATCAGAAATTGAAAAGCAAAAATTGAACGAAGGCACCAGAGAAAATGTATTTGACAAAACGTAGGAAAAAATGATAATGGAAGGCGGAAAGAATGTCAGATAATAACTCGTAAAGGCTTCAGAAAATATTGAAGACAGAAGGAAACACTAAGTCTGAAGGTGAAAGAAGGCTACGAAGCACAAGCCGTAGGCGAAAGATCGAGGCGATGAATAATTGTCTACGGGCTGTTGGAGAAGGTATAAATAAAGCAGAATGAGAATACTGAAAGGAGGATTATACTAGAAGAAGAACATCAAAGCGTGAGGAGAAGGCTTCAGGCTTCAGAGAAGAACTAATTACTCTCAACAAGGAGATCGCCTCAGCAGGCTTGGCTGATGCAGAATCGCTGATGAAAAGTGAATATATTCAAACACATCATAAGGCCAACAGACTCTTTCTCTAGTTACACAGAGAGAAAGGACAGAAAACGTATAAATACCACAAATAATAGAGATAAAATTTATTACAATACTGACTCGTGGTTTTCGCGCCTCGTAGATCTTGTAGGTATGGTTGCCAAGTTAAAATGTCCGACGAATAACACAATAATGGCCAACGACACAACGGAGCTCATGCACTCGAAGCCTAAGCTGTAATGTCTACAGAGCCAAACAACCGTATCTCGCCACTGTTCGGTGTTCAACAACGGCAAGCCTATTCATTTCATTCGCCGCCGAAACTCGGCCCGACTTCACCGATGCAACACCGCTGACTCGATCCAAACAAATGACTACAAAAAAACTCGGCCGTCGAGCCTATAGCTTCACTGCGTGTAAATGACGCGGAACAATGAACTTTTCCGGTACGGTCCACTTCGCGGCTCATTGCGCATTTCGCGACCGCCGTCCCAACGCCGCTGGCGCAAACTCTGCTGCTGACCCGAGCTAATTCAGCGTTGACAATTATTTTCGACCAATCCGACTCTATGTAACCGCTGTCATTGATTGAAGGTGTTTGTCGCCTTCTAGGTCAGATTTGATAAACGTTAGCGAACTTTAGGTCGACGGCTCCATGTCGAAACTGCCGTGACAGAGGAGATGATCTAAGTCGGCACCGGTGACGTGCTGAACACCGACCTGAACGCTTTCGGCGCAACGCGCTGGGACAAACGCGAGTCTCACGTGTACGTTGTCATGGTGCTGGACATCGTTGCGCCACCGCGGCTGATAACTCATCAGGCCGATGGTCCTGTACCGATAGAAAGCGCTAGTATCTTACCGTGGTGGCGGCGGCGGCTGGCAGCTTCGCGCATTTTGGTGATGGCGAAACGATTATGTGTTGCATCCTTGCAGCCTCACGAACTTTGTTACAGTATTCACGTGCCTAACGAATTCGGGCTCTGCGAAGTCTGACGCAACGTGTCTGCTCACCTGGCTCGATAACCTGAAATCGGAATCTATGGGTCGAATGCGCATTCACTGTGTTTCATGCCCAGATGTGGTAGCTCAATGACCAAAGGCGTTCAAGTGACAGCCACTGCTAGGCGGGTGCGACCATGCCGACAACTGGAGATGCGGCATTTCAAACCGCGGGCCGAAACTACCGGAACATCCGTTCGCAAACTACCGAGCCCGTTTTTAAGCGTACGGCTGCGGAAGAACGCGATTGCTTTGCCATATTTGCGCAACGCACCGGCGTTATATGGCGATCTAAAAACGAAAATGCTGGTGTCTGGTAGAGAAAATAGTGAATGTTTTACTACACGGCGACATTTGTGCTCCGATGATAACGAACACATGTTGCGGAAAAGAAACCTGCGCCAACGCGCTTCTGCCACCGCTGTATCGACCATTGCCGTATTCATGCCGAAAAGGCTCATGTGCCCTTCGGCGGTTATGTCGCGACCTAAAACTATCGTTCAGAAGACCACGTGTTCGAAGAGATGAAGACTGCCTGTGGTAACGCTGTAAGCGCGGCGACTGCGAAGGTAGGGCGACTTTCTTCGCGAATGGCGTTTCGCACATTATCATGCCGAACAGTGAACGGGGCGCGGTTGATGGGGTATCGGCATTTGTGTTCCAGTGACTAAGCCGGCAGCGCCACTACAGCTGTCGGTAAATTCTGATTTCGACGACGCCGCACCGACCTGCCGTATGACGCAGACCGACTGAAACCAGGTACGAAAACTACAATAAGCCGAATACCACTGATAATGCGCGTCCAGCGCAAATTTCATAACCCACTCCACCATTCTCGACAGTGACGAACCATGTTGCCGTCATTCGGTAAAATAAGTTTACGCGCTTTTACAGCAACACCGTTTTTCGCTCGAGAAACACTGTGCTGCGGCCTGCGGCGACTGGTGTTGATACTGCGGCATGACAAAGGATGGCTGGCGAACTACCGCGAACCAAATGCGCGCCTGCCAGGCACGGAAGCGACAGGTAATTCCTGCGCCGAACCGAATGCATATCACCTGGCGCCTGACTGGCTAGCACGGCAGCGAAATGATATACGTTATCGTGGCGAATGCGTGGTAGTAATTCAGCACGCGGTACAAAAAGTTTGTAACATTAGGTCGTATGGCAGATGTTTCATAATATTGCTGCGCAGCGCGTGGTGTGTAATAAAAGAACAAGAAAGCTGCATATCTTACCAGTATTACTGCTGTTATTGATGAAAACCAACTACGGATAAGAAACACTTTCGATTTTGAAAGCAATTTTTGGCTAGGCTATACAGTATTGGTATTGTATTCGGCACAGCGAAAATGTGTGATGACCGGAGTCGAAATCGCACACTTTACGAGCGAGAAAAGTGTATTTCGTTTCAAATTATTTTTTAAATAGAATTGCGTCAGAAGAAAATAGCATGCAGAAAGCCCGATAAGCGCCATTTTAAGAACTGTCGTTAATAGATTAGAAACGTCAGCGCTATTTGACACGAACTACCAAAAAAAGCTACATAAATGGCATGCTATAGTTGACATTATGAGGAAGAACCACGTATCTGAAGCTGTAGTGTTTATGTAACAGGACGAAGTACGCTTTGTGGACGGTACACGGCAGGGCTGGCGAACAGCAAACGAAGGCGAGGTGTCAAAGCTTTTCGGTACCGTTTTTCCGTTGACAAACCGGTGATTTTATTTATTACCGTTTGCTGACGCAAATGTTTGGCGGTACAGCAGGGCCGTTGAGCGAGCTGCGACAAGCCGTATTGACTTTCGGCGACACTGTTTCGTTGGCCGCTTTCACCTGGGCGGCACAGCTTCGACTTGTGTATGTGTGCTGTCGAGGCCGCGGCAGAAAGCAGATGATGTAGTAGTGAGGAAAAAACGAAAATATTGAACCAGCCGCACGAATTTTTCCCGGAATCGGTTCGACCACGCCTGAGACCAGCGGCACGACCATTGGTGAGAAGAATGCCGGCACTAAGCACAGGCCGAAGCATGTGGTACGTATTGACTCGGCCGTCGTTGGCACGTGACGAACAATTCATGAAGAAGCTGAAATTGCCGCTTCAAAGAGCATTGACTGTTTTTGGTGGCAGCGGTTGGCTGTATTCGCTCGCTGAACCGATGAAGAAGGCACTGGCGAAGAGAGGGGAACGGCGCAGTCGTAGCCCTTCGGCACCTCACGCGCGCGATCAAACCAACGAAGAAGCGTCGTATCGCACTAATTTGAAACTGCCCGACGACGGCTGCGCTGAGCATCTGCATTCGCATAATATTAAGGACGACACTAAGCTCGGGCGCCGCGCGCTGGCCTGTTGGTATTGACTAAAATATATATTCTGATCTTATATATTCACTTTTATTATCATTGCAATTTATGCAATAATTACATTAAAAAATTTCGAACTAAAGCAATTGTGTATGTAAAGAAATTTAAACATTTACCGTCGATATAAACTCAAAAAATTTGTTAACTTTTATCTCATTTCTATTTATGCAAATATATTATGTTAACATTTACTTTATTTTTAATTTTATAATGCAAGTATAACATGACACATTAATGGATATTTTATTATATTTAAACTGCAAACTAATAAAAAATATTTATTCTTTCTTTATTAATATTATATAAAAGACTGATGATCTTTTCGTCATTACACAATATAAAAAAATGTTATTCACTTACTGCTAAATAATCTCTAAGCCTAGTAAATATATTTGACCAAATAACTCCTTTATTTATTTACGTAAATCTGTCAAATTATTGTTGCTCTTGTTAATAACATTTGTTTCCACCATCCTATTTATGAAAAAATTATTCCATTTTATTCGCCTCTCGTTTATTAACTAACGCAACAATTTTGTTCAGTTTGATTTCAGCTGCTTCTTCCGTTGACCAACGTGGAAAATGTTCAGTGAGGTGCCGACGATGATATCTGCTGTCCGCCAGGTACTTTTCCTACTCCGTCGGCATTTACACGGCGAAAATACGTTTCAACCGTTTCTTTCGCTGCCTGTAAACATTTTAACTGTTTGTGTAAGCACAAAAAAACCCAACACGCTGGCGCTACGTAAAAAATCGACTTTCGGCCTCTGGCCCTTCCGCCACCCGACTCGCTACTAAATGCAGTGCTCAGGGAAAGCGACTGAAAAAAAATTGAACTGGCCCACATTTTTCGTTTTTCCCCCGCTCCCACTACACACATTTGTGTTGTCGAAAAGACGCTTGGCTTTGTAACAAATGCCAAAAATGCTGGCTCTATGTTGCCACGATAAGCAGCACCAGACACTAATCTACTTCACCAGACCAAATATTAACTAACATTTGTGTCAAAATTTATTAAAGAGAAGTAAAGTTTTCCGCGTTATTACCGTAAACTGTTGTTTACAACTATCACGCGAACACGCTTACTTGATATGATGGTAATAGGCATATTAGCACATAATTTATTAAAAATATGAAATTACATTTAGGCCAGTGTTATTTTAAAGTATATTTAAAAATCAACGGTTACTGGTTGAAGCCTAAAATGTTTCTTAATTGTTTATGATCAAATGTGATATTTCTCTATTTAAACACATTAAAAATCGTTGCCCTAATTGAACACATATAATATTATGGACGAGAGTTTACCGTGAATCGACACATATTAATAAAATGACCTTTGGCAGCTCAGTTTTTTGTTCGCTCCGCTGCCATGTCTTTCTTTCGCTTCATTGGCATCACCTTTGTTTTGTGTGCAGACTTGAACAGCAATGGCTTATATGATTCTATTTTGTTTTTCCTGCATTGAAAATCAATATTCAAATGATTTTCATAGTAATTGTTCTTTATTGTTTTCCATTAACATTAAGCTGCTTATTTGCATCAATCAAGCAGCAAGCAGAAGAGCGCTTGCCAATTAACTCAAAAGCCTGCTACTGTAGTTTTTGTGGTACATGATCGTGGTGCTGTCAAGAGCTCACTCTGGTACCTAATAAGAATTGTCTAAGCTATCTCGAAATCGTATAGTGAACACACTACTGAGCAACTGCAAAAGAGACCAAAAGTGTTACATATTAGCTTTGTGTCGTATTGTGGTACAACCAAGCTTTCTTCTATATGCTTTACGCACGTGCTGAAAACCTCAAGCAATTTATTAATATTTCCAACACTTAAATCATTGCTGTAATTTGAACAACAGAGTGTTCAAACGCTGTGAATGAAGAGTGAGGTTATAAATGAGTAAACTAAACAATGTTCTGCAGTATCTAAAATGTTTCGTATGTACCTAGTGCTACAGCAATATGTGTCACCCAGAATCCTTTCTTAAAAATGGGGACCTCTACCGGTACTTCGACAGTGAGTGACATAAAATAGTAATTGACATTGAGCAGTGTTTGCGGAGCATCAACCAGACAAAAAGTGTTGCACATAAAGAGAACACGTAAACTTTCAGGCACCTGTAGTCGACAGTAATGCAAGCCCAACTTTGTGTTTAAATACAGAAAAATCTCATAATCAATTTTATCAATAAAATTTTGACACTTTTACGATTTGGCATGCTAAATCGCAAGTCACTCAAAACGTGTCAAATACAGCTTGGCACTGATATTACGATTACAGGCGGTAACAAGCCTTTCAATGTGAAAAACCAGCAAGAAAGAGAATCAGCTAATGTCCAGTGGAACAGGAGATGATATAAACTCTGACGTATCAGATGTTAATTAATAAGAATTTGATGCATTTAATGCATTTAGTATTTTGACCATACAGTGTCCAAAGTCGTGGCGTGCATAAACATTTTTTAAAAATGAACATACCATGACTGGGTTCGAAAAGATGAAGCACATGGCATGTCGGCATGACATTGGCTGCCGGTATTTTAGAGATATAACTGGTATCGGTAAAAAATGACTGCGCTGTTATAAAACGGCAAAGCAATTTAGGCCGATATTGGCAGCGCCGCTCGGTAGGTAACTGTCGTTTGGTATTGGTATTTTTGACCATCGAACGCTTCGACCAGCCACGGGAGCAGAAGCACGACCGTAATATTTTCGGCATCAGACACAATTCACGCCTATATTGAAAGAAAAAATGACAGTTCTGTAACATAAAATAATTTTTAAACATGAAATAGGCCAAACAGAAGACGCTGTAACGTAAAATCAAATTAAATCAAAATAACAAATAATGATACTAATTTGAAATTAATCTAAGGCAACAACGCTATTTACCGTGATTGCTAAATAAATCTTTACACTAAAAGAACCCTTAACAGTAGTATTTATTTGATTTAAGTATTGGTGAGAAGATGATATATAAACATGTATTCTTCTTACATATATATATATATAGGCGCTGCGGCAGGCGCGTGTGTCTGTGGCGTATTTTTCTGATCCTGCTGTGTACACTTCATGGTAAAACGGACACCACAGCTGTAACGAAGCAAAAAGACGCACGTGTAACGAGAGCTTAAAAGTATCATTTACAATTCTGGCAGCTTAGTAATCTCAGCGAGGTATCTTATGAAGGACTGCAGAAATAGTCTTACACTAAGCACGTTAATAGGTAATTTACGTTAACACTGAGCCGCAAAAATATATTTCGAAATATCTTCAATTGGCTACCATAACCTCGTTATTATCAGTCATTTTTGTTTGAAAAAAACCTGTTTACAAGTAAAGAGTAAGAAATAATTTGATTTAAAAAAACGTCTACAACAATAACTTTAGAGTAAATCAAAAAACTTAAACATGGTTACATTGGGCCAGGCTTGATAATGCCATTTTAAATAAATCCCAACCCGCAATGTGTAAGTTATTAAAAAAATCATTAAGCTATTTATGTGTTTAGTCTTTACAAAAATATGTGATTTTATCGACGTTTCATTTTCTGCAGTTAATAACAAAAAGTGAAAGCAAAACTAAGACAATGTAATCATATCTCATTAAGTTTTTGACAAAGAAAATCATTGCATATTACTAAATAGGCTACTTAGTCTGGATTTAAGAGTAAATGAAAGCTTTTTAAACTAGTATTACTATATAAATAAATATAAGAAAATCAATAATGGGTGTGACCTCTATTGATGACCTTCTTATTACCCATATGGCGGCAGACGTGCAGCTCATTTACCACTTTGTTTCTTATTTTTTACACACATTTGGTTTTGCCTTACCTTAGTATATAATGTACCTTTAGATGTGGTGAGAGGAGGAGCAGTGAGTAGTTCTTCCTACGAAGACGACGAGACGTGGACGGAAGACGTTATTTATTGTGTTCCACCACATTGATAATGTTGACTATTATTATTCCATTATTATTACATTTTATTGTTATTGTTATTATTGACCCACATTGTTACCAA